>JAXCHB010000138.1:1800000-2128356 GCA_036926305.1 Uropetala carovei
TATCATCGGAATGAATTCCCTCGTGCATGGGAACTTATTCGTTAATGAGGATAATTACATAATTACTTAAAATTGAGATTTATTTTGGAACTTTTAGCGTGCAACCTATATAGCTTAGGAAATATTAATTAGATAATTTTTCTTTGGCTACTTCATCATTTAACCCATCGGTGAACTTATACCAGGCGGCCTCCGTAAATATGTTCAGCTTAAAATTAAGCCTTTACTTGATGGAACTCCATCATGAATAAAATGAGAAAAAATCACTTGGTATAATTTCCACTTTATTAAAATAGATACGACCGATTTCGACTAATATCTAGTCATCATCAGGTACAAAAACAATATTTGCGTTCCTCCTTGTTTTTGTACCTGATGATGACTAGATATTAGTCGAAACCGGTCGTATCTATTTTAATAAAGTGGAAATTATACCAAGTGATTTTTTCTCATTTTATTTACGTTCAGATTGTAACTAACCGCTTGCTGGGATGGTTTCCAAAAAGATATTATTACTTATAGAACAGTTAGTTAGTCAATGGTGAAGTCGTCTGATAACATAAAATTCCTTCTTATCGGTTCCTGTAATTTGCACACCTTGAACAAATTTTTGCGTCGTAAAATACATTATGTGAATGAGTTTACAGTATAACTACCCAGTGTATAATGATAAACACACTCAGTAATCTTACAGATGAAAAGACAAATTTATGAATGATGCAGAGCATTTAATTAACGATTAACTACATGAAAGTGTTAGAATAATGGAAACAACTACTTTTAGGTGGATTATTTCAGTGGTGGGCTGTCAAAAGAGTATAAGTCGACAATTTGATGAAATTGAGTTATGAACACCAATTGTCCTAAAAAAGCTTTTTAATGCGCAGGAAAATGGTACAAGTGTGACACCATCCATGTTTTCTGAAATAATAATACAAGAAGCATTAAACAGATTTTTTAGGACAATTGGTGTTCATAACTCAATTTCATCAAATTTTGACTGCCCAACACGAATTCTTCCTTAAGGAAAGCCGGTAAAGAGCAGAGAATATGTTTGAGACCAAACACTCTGTTTATCCGACCTCGGTTTATTCTCACAGTTCTTCCAGTACTATACTTTAATTTGCCTTCTTCTCATTATCATCATCACCCCCTTATATTTTCCCTCTCAACCGTCCCCTAACTCCCTTCGTAAATTACTTTTCTTTCTTCTGCATTCTCATTCCCAATCACCCTGTCCTCATATCACCCTGTCCTCATATCATCCTGTCCGCTCTATTACACGCTCATTGTTATCATGATTCTAAACCTAGCTTCCCTTGGTCGTTTTTTTTCTTTCTTTTCCTCTCCACTCCATTTTCCACTGATCCTTAGTCCCTTCTGGCCATCTGTCATTCTTTCATTTTCTCCTTCCCGCGGCCATATCAAAACGCTTTAAGGATAACTGTATCACGGGTCGTAGAACTAAATCCTGCGAGACGCATGTAGCCTTCCAGGACCTTTAATGCGGCCCGCGAAACTCGGATGAAAAATCGCTTGTTAAAAATTAACGGAGACGATTTCATATTATTTGACTGAAATTATGGTAAATGACTTCGAATGATCGTAATGTTTACAGTTGACTTTCGCTTATCTTATGCCACAGAACCTCTTGTTATCTTCCTAAGTATGCTCTGATGCGGCCCGCTGAAGCATTCAGAACTTCAAATTCAGGAAAGTTTCCCGACCTCTAACCAATTACCTTTCACCAAGTATTGACCAATATACCTACAACATTAGAAGGAATAACGTGTGGAATGAAGGTCGGGGGCAGTCAATTAGGCTTGGGTCCTACCATCTTCGGTATAATAAAAAGTCCCTTTATCTCTTTCTCATATACCTCGCTCTTCTTTCCACTTCACGCTCACTAATTCACACAATAAAGCCTGGGAGATGTGGCTCGAGAATAATTTATTGATAAATTTTATTGTCTGTTCTTTCCTTCCTTTAACTAGTACAAGATTTCTCTTAATCTGATAATCGGAAAACTCCATAGATTTCGTGAGGCATTTTTACAACTTTGGATGAAGCCATGCAAACTACTATCTTAATGCTATTCTATATGAATTCGTTTATTAGTTTGTATTTGGGTTAGACTAAGAACAGTGCCCTCCAAAATTGGATAATTATCTGGAAAAATTATTAAAGGATCGTTCTTTCATATATTTACAATATAAGTTCTTTTTATTATAATATAACACAACATTCGTGAAAAGAATTAGTTTCTAAATTCCCTTCTTAGCTGTCAATATCTCCCGCCTCCTTTCCTCTTTCTTTTCACCCTCTCTTTCTCCCTCCCTCCTCATTAACAGCCTCGCTCTCTCCCTCCCCTATCTATCTAAATCTCTCTCCCATTCACACATTTCTCTTCATCTCCATCTTCTCTCAATTTCTCTCCTCCCCATGACTTCCCCTTTACTACCATCCTCCTCATTCAACACCTCTCTATCTCATTCTATCCTCCTACCTTTCCTCTAAACTTTTTTCATCTCTCTCCTTACCCAACGATTCTCACTGGTGAACTAGTGAAATATTCAGCTTTTGCCTATTTTAGGCCGTAAAAATACATCTTAATATTAATGGAGATTCTAAAACTACCACACCAGTTAATATAATAATTCTAACGTCGAGGAATTAATGCCGTTAAATGATCGATAACTTTAATGGTTTACATCAAAACAGTAGATTAAATAGCGACAGATGACTAATTTTAGAGGAAACAAAAACATCATTACATAATTTTTGCCGTTTTTAAGGTTAATTTTTATCGAATTATTCAGGTTTTCCTAAAATTAAATTAGGAACTCGCGAGAATTGTTGTTTATTTAACCATTCACAAATTTATATCACAATTCGGTGTAGGGAATATGTTTTGGGAAGGTAGATATGCAAGGATTTCTTTCAGGTCTCTAATGTTCTCTATGCGCTTTTTATCGTATGAAATAACTTTGAAAGTCATATTTATGCTATAGATCGATATTTCCTCATATAACGGCTTGGATAACTACTTTTCGTATATTATTCTGCATTTTCAGCGAACAAAACTTTATTACAATTAATTCCTCAAAGGAAGCGATAGTTTCATTGCCAAAATAATTTTCAAATGTCGCGTTGTACACATAATTCCTTTTAACGATATCATTCCATTTCCACATTTTCTCACTTATTCTTGATGGGGTACAGTAGGTATCCTAAGACCATATGTACAGATATTTTTTTTTAATATTCAAATTTGACTCATATAATTCTTACATTATTAATTTAATCAGGCGTGACTTCGTGATATGGCATCATCTGATGATGCCGTATCACGTGCGAAACAGGTTTCAAAAATAAAATTCGGTGGAAAAGTAGGAAATGTGTTATTTAATGTAAAACACCGTTCTTATTATCATTGGCGAAAGTTCCTAATGTTTCATCCCATCTCTTTTCATTCGGGTGTCGCAGGTGTGGCCATGTCACATTATTAATATTACTCTTCGGATCCAACCCATAGTAATTCGCTGGCTTCCTACGGATCAAATTAAAGGATGTATAATATAGCAAGTATGTTTCTCTAAGCCCACTCGCTAAGCTAACACTCACTGATGTTAAGCGATGGAAGGCTGTTAAAAGGCGAAGAAATGCCGTGTTCTCGAGCATTGGTAGATTCATCAATGATTCAGAAATATCTCCGGCCCAAAATGAAAGTGGTATTCACCAAAAAGCAGATATCCATCGTTGTCATTTATGGTCCATTTCCCTTATCTTGAACTCGAAGTGAAAAAGCATTATGCGAAGGCTCACAGATTGATCCTCGCAATGACAGGAACTCAATGTGCAACAGATAGTGCTAAAAACCTACCTTTTCCATTTTTTACTATTGACAAGTTCCCTTTAGAATCCTTCCCATTTATCAATGTTAACATTTGCGTTTAAACAAGAGTCATATTTATTATTAAAAACTTATTCCTGATAGTATGACAGGAATATACGTATGAATCCAGTTTTTAACTAACTGTCAAATTATATTGGTCGAATCAATTTCTGTTTTGATAATACAAGCATTTGACTACATTTCCATCTATGGAGTACTTAGTGAAAACGCGCTCCCCAAAGGAGCTGTAACAGTTATCCAAGCATTTCTTCTAATGAGCATTACACTTTGTTCATGATTATTATCTCTGTAACCTAGTTTCTGAGTCATATTTTTTCAGCCTTATTACATCATAGACATACATAGATCAAAGCGGGAATGGAAAGAAAGTTAAATGTAGTTTAGGTGGAGAAAAATTTTCCCTTAATTTTCCATGTAAAACGCCGAAGCCCGTTCATTTGATATGAATAAATGAATAAAATCGAGAATGCTATTACATTTATTTCAAGCACTTTATAACATAGTGCTTCTTGTATACCAAAACAAAAATTGGGTCGGTAATTATAGTTCGAACGTAATTATTGGAATAATTGATACATTTTTATGAGCTACCGAATGATTATCCAACCTGATTATAAACTATAGAGTAAGCAAATTGTGGTTCTGGAACCTATCAATAATTTCTGCAACTCGCAAGAAACCTTTCCAAGGTTTTTACTTTATCTCACGACTTTCCTTCATGGCTTCTCGCGAAGGAATAAAGACCCGAGATTCGTCCTCCCCGCGCACCCGTTCCTCCCATATCACTGCCTTTTGTGTATCGTTTTAATCAACGAAATTGCCAGTTGGGGCCGAAGAGCGTGCGAACGGGCGAAGATGGCGGTCTTCCAGCGTCCCTTCTCCTTAATGGCTCCCGCCGAACTCGCCCTCCGTTCGCCCCCCGCTGCCCCCTCCTGCAGACACCGCCTATTCACTCGGCTGTCCCTTCTTTCCTTCGCCCGTCCTTCCCATCCTCGTCTCTATCTCCTGTCTCCTATCTCTCTCTCTCTCTCTCTCTCTCTCTCTCTCTCTCTCTCTCTCTCTCTCTCTCTCTCTCTCTCTCTCTCTCTCTCCTTTCCCCTAACGGCCACGTTTCCCCGCCATTTGGTCCGCCACGCCTTCCTCGCCGACCGCTACGCGACTCGCCGGCGGTCCATCTCGTAACCTCGTGGGTAGAAGAGATGCGAGAGAGAAGAAAAAAACCGAATTTGGACATGGAGCACGTATCTCCATTCCTTAACCCTCTGGAGGTCGGATGATCTCGCTGGTATTTGGGACCCTTCCGAGGTCCGCGGCAATTCCTTTCCAATCGGTTCAATGGTCCGGATAATAAAAGACGCGAAATCCCCGAGTGTGAGGGTTTGACGATCCGTTGTCCCTTTTGTCTTTGGAGTTCCATTTGCGGAGGGGGGAGAGGAAGGGAGAGAGGTAGGGAGAGGGAGGGATGGACGGAGAACGGAGAAGGGCAATCCTGGCGTAACACGCGCGACCGTTTCCGTGCCTTTTTCCCGTGGGTCGGAATATCAGCCGATTTGGCACGCCCGATTCGCCTTCGCCCCGAAAGGGCCCCTCTCCTCGGCCCCCGCCAGGCAGGGCCCCCGCTCCCACTCCTCGCGCCTTCACCCACCCCTCCCGACCGCACCCGACACCCTCTTTCCGACCGCGCCGCACCCCTGGCCCGATTCCTCACCCTCGTCTGCTCCCCCCGACACGCCCCGCCCGCCCCGCCCCCTCCACTTCGCATCCACCCATACCGTAGCGTAGTCGAGGCCCTCTCCTCCACCCAATCGACCTCCACGCCCACGCTCCACCCCCGCCTTACCCTGCCGCCCCACTCGAGCTACCCCATCTTGCTTCACCGCCCTCTTTAAGTCCACGCCCTAAACTCTCACCTCTAACACCGATTACTCGTTGAGTTTCATATGTTGCAAAAATCCTCTCGTGAAATATGAAATCGCTTCATTGAACTTAAGAGAAATAAATGTCCTTTGAAACGGATCCAATTAAATTTGTAATAATAAGCATAATACGATCCTGGCTCAAAGTTGTGATTGCTTATTTAGTGTCAATGTTCTTTAAAGACTGCGGCGAAGGAAAATCTTCTAACTAATTTTACTATATAGTTATATTATATAATCTCCCTATGGCAATTATAAGCCAGCGTGAGCATTAAATTTTTCTATCTATAAAATCCTCTTTCGTTTTGATAAGTCGAAGGGTCGTAAAAAAGATACAGAAGAATAGTTTCGCTTGTTTTTTTTTATTTAGCACTCCCCTTCTTTTAAAACACCGCATGGATATTAGAATATATTCAACTATATACTTATACCTTGAGATAATCAGCTCTCCAAATTCATTGGATTTAAGTATGTACAATAGTTCAAAAACGGATTATCGAGCTTACCTTTAATCCCTTAGTTATGAATATCGGGGTAGCACTTTAATGCATCAGCTCCCTCGTTGGCAATCTTTGAGCTGAAAAAAGGGCACGTTTGGTAAAATAAACTGTTTATGGATTAAGTAGCGAACTAGATTGAAATAATGGTAGTGTACATTGCTGTGAAAGGGATTTTAGGGTGTATTCAGCGTTATGAACGTATATAATGCGAAATTTTCTTTTCTTGTTGCAGAGAGTAATATTCAACATCGTGAACTTTAGCAAGAACAGAAATCTGTACAGAGAAGGAATGACGCCTATCGTTAAATCAACAAGCAGGCCAAAATGGTAAGCATATCATTAGAAATACAATGGAAATCGTAACTTTTATGTGTACCACGTCCTTAAAGCGCCCTATCATTTTTTCACCGACTAGCTTCATATTTTCCATTGATAATTTAAGTTCCACTTAATCAGTAACAGTACACAAAGAGATAAAAATTCTTTGAAATGTGTTTCTCCATATCATTTTACAGTTAAAATACTACTATTAAATTACCTCAAAATTCTGACCTTTTCAATTGTATCCTAAGTTCTAAAAACCCTTTTCCACCCTACCATAAGCATAATAACGTCATCTAAAGTTATAACTTTTATTAGGTATTATTACTACAATTCTGTTTTTGAAATCACGTCATTCTGAGTCACATTCTTTGAGTAAATTAAGTCTTAGTTCCTTTTCCTTATGATAAAATAATAAATCATCCTCTGACATCCTCCTTTAGCCTTAGCGGCATTACAGTCAGTAAGAGAGGCGGGCCTCCAAGCGGCCTGTCGCTAGAAATTATTAATTACATTAAGTTTTCAAACTGAAGAAGGCAACAAATTGATCTGTATATTTGTGGCGTTTAGAAGGGATAACAAAAATTAATGGAAGTGATGAAAAGGTTTAGGCCATTTTATAACAAACCAAAACCTCATTTAAGGAGGTTGTGAGAAATGGAATTGAAGTTTCTCTTTTGATATTGTCATAGGGGTATATGTACTTTCGGTCAAATGTTTAAGGTTGAAACATCTCTCCAAGATTGTTTTAGAGAATTTGTAAGAATGAACTCAATCATAAAACATAGACAGGTTGCTACAGTATATTAATTTTCAAGCGGTGGCGTCATTTCAATTTATTAGCAACTGGACCCTTCAGTCACCATTTTGTACTATTTAAACTTTGACTACTGGCTATTTCAACAGATAATCTTTAAATTATAGCTATTTTACGTAGGAGTAAGTAGTCAAATAAATGTCATCGCTGGATTGTTGAGAGATATTTTAATATAAGTTTATATAGGTTACTCTAAAAAAATCTTTTACACTCATAGTAACCGAGTAAAAAACTACAAATGTGTGCATGTGATCAACGACTTCATTCGTATCTTTTAATCTGATCTAATATAATACTCATTGTTTTCGGTGTTTATATGTTACTAATGTACATAATATATGGACTCCAGTTAAAAAATTGTTGTAAATGCTGGTGTTTCACTGAAGTTCGCCGAACGCTGACTTAACAGGGTCTCCCATTCAAATTAGGCACCTAAACCAAAAAAATAATAAAAATACCCCCTAATTTAATTTTTGTCGCATTCATTTAAAAGTCAAGAATCCGGGGGGCTCAATTTTAGTTGTTGTTTGTGATTTTTTCCTTCTTGCCTTATAGCTACCTATACTAGATGAAAAGGGCTATTGAACGTTATTTTTAAGATTCTCTATTATAACAGTATTAAAATGACAAAATTCCCAATTTTGTTTGAATCGATCCACTGCCAAAAAGTGAACTATGAACCGAACAATCATCGTAAATTGCGAACCGAACCACAACAGAATTTAGAATGGTTTTCAGCTCTGATAAGAAGTTAATTTTTCTCAGGTTTTAAACATACGAAGGCAATGTATTACAAACAGCAATTTAGAGGTGTAACTTCAAAAGAAATCCTCTTATGACTATATTTTTATTAGTGAAAACAACAAAACTGAATTTATGAATAATTTTTTCCATCATAACTTCGTGTGAGATCAAAATGATGTTTCCATCACTACGTTATGATGTCTAAGAACATTGCATTGTAATCCTTATTCGGAGTTTCTATTCGGCGTTGGCTAAAATAAATAGTAATAATTAAAGAAATAGGGAAATCTAGGCTTATTCTGCTGAATTGAGGACAAGCTGAGATTTTCGGATGTAACTCGTTGATTTAATGAATATATAATATCTGTATATAATTGAAAATTTACCGTAATATATTATTACGAATGAAATTATTAAAAGTAATAGTTTATATTAAAATTGTAATGTAGCATTAATTTTTGATTTACGTACGATCTTGTGGGAAAAGCGATAATATTATAATATAATTTACCTAAGCAAATTTCATAGATGCTTATGCATAGTACTATGCTTCTATGTTATAGCTATATGAAATGAATTGAAGCCAGGGAAGAGATCGGTTACTTACAGATTATAGAATGCAGCGAAATGTTGAAATAACTTTAATGAACATTTAATGTAGATGTTTTGGTTAAAGAGAATAAATTATTTGTTAAGAATAAGATTTACTACTTAAGACTGACCGCTATTTAAAAATGTTAAATACAAACATCTGTCTCCTGTAATTGCCTAATAATTCTTAAATTGAGATATTAGTTCAGCTTAAGGGTTCTCAATTTCAGCGTAATATTTAGATTTGCAAGGGCTAGCAACAAGATGCAGCTATATCCCAAAAATTGAGATAAACTTAAGTATCTATTAGGCGTGAAAGTTGGTTATGTTCCATTGCAGTGAAAGAATAAGAGTTGACCAAAAATATGGAATGGCGCGTTTACGCTCTGTGTTTCTCCAGAATGCAAGTTTCATTTGCTTGGCAAGGAACTGGTAGTAAGATATGAATGTGGATTGAGTTGAAAGAAAGAATTTTTAGCTGGCTCAATAAAAAAAATTTTATTTCAAATTAAGATAAATAATTTATCCCAATTTAAATATCGGTAATATTTTATTTAAAATCTTTGCTAATGCTACCTAATATAATACCGGTAATTTTAATCGATATAATCTATATAGTTACTCAAATTTTAGAGCATAATTAAAACGTATTTTTAAAGGTTTACATCATAAAACATATATAAAATACAGTGTAACTTTGTCCCTTTGTCATGTAATGCTTTTTGAAGCTTAATATCTCGCAAACGACTGAACCGAATTTGATGAAATTTTCAGGATAGCATTATGATATAATAACAAAACGTTTCACTGTATCGGTAATATATAAAAGTCTTATTCTGTCCCTTTGTCCTTTTGTCACTCCCTCTGTCACGCTCTGGAAACAGAAATATATCTGGCAAGAGGGGACTAAGGTCAGCTTTTGAAGCATAATAGATACTCGCGGCGAGGGTTTCGAACTTTCGCTCGGATCGAAGGCAACCCTCTCAGCAGGAGGTATGATGTCAGGTCAAAGAAAACTGCCTCAATTTTATTTCAGAATAATCGATCATCCCCGTCATAGTTTAACTATAAATAATGGAAAATGGTTCATGAACGATTGAAGCCATATCAAAAGAGAAAATGTTGTCAATAATTTTATTTGCGAAAAGTTTTTCCCTATGGGGCACTGCATGATGAAGATTATTATTCATGCCCATTAAGGTGAGTTCACACTACATACATGTATGATAAATACAAATCTAATACATGTATAAGTAGAAATCTAGATAAGTATAGGATTTGTATAAGACAAGTCTATGATTTTTTCATGTTCTAGACTTCCGCTCCGAATGGGAAACTTGTATATATCCACCAACTCGCGCATGCGCTGTAGGATCTAAAAATCAGCTGTTTCGTCGTTCACGGTCATTTATGTCTAGGCTGTTACGTGCTGTATCGTGGAGTTAATTTGTGACTTAATTCCTGTTATTTACGCATTTCATTAAATATGGTGGATTGGCCGAGAAAGGAAACAACAAAATTGATTGAACTACTCAGAAATTATGAGTGTTTATGGAATCCACGATGTCCGGAGTACTCGAATAGAAATATGAAACATGAAGCACGTCTGACCTTATTTGCTTTATTTCCTAGGTATAATATTGTACCACAATAATAAAAATGAGATAATATTATGCAGCTATATGTACGTTGAATACAATGTAAACTTAAATATTTATTTATTCTTGAAATAAAATTTAATTTCTTAGCAATTTTTTTACAGACAAAATTTATTTGTTCATCAAATTTTAGCCTTGTATCTATCACAACCCCCAGATACTTAAAAGAGTCATCAGCCTCAATTAAATGCCAACCAAAGGCGTGATTACGATCAGTTTAAAAAAATGCTTACTCGTAATACTTTGTAAATATTAATTTTCTTTGTTAATAAAGTAAATAATTCTAAAAATGAATTGTTATACCTTAATGTTATATCTCAGAACATCAGAAATAGCGGCACATACTGCCGGCACAAGGGAACTAATTTTAGATTTTGATATCCGGTGCTAATACATCAAGGAGGAATATGAATCTCCTGTGGCAAGAAATCTTAACGTCACAGCGAGTTGTTCAGCTGGAGAAATGGCTTCTCGAAATGAGGTATTCTGTGCGGCAATTCTAGGGCCCACCATTTGTAGTAAGCAATCAAAATCACTGGGTGTCATCCGTACAAAATTTTTAAATCCTGCAAAATTCACTTATGTATTATATCTGTACTACTAGCATAACTGTATGAGATAAAATACCTTGTCGGTCTTCGATTTTTAAATCATTCGTGATTGATTTATATGCACCGTGGCTATTTCTTTTGCACGAAAAATTTCTTATCCACCGTCGACGTTTTTTCTTTTTTGCTACTTTTTAATAACATAATTTGCAGCAGCACAAATGAAGAGATATTCCTCGTCTGAAGACATATTGTGTACTGACATGTATAACCAAATGTGAACGCTTAATAAATTTATACTTGTAGTACACTTGTATATACTGAACGGTATATAAGTATAGAACAAGTCTCATACAAGTATTTGTATTTGTCATATACATGTATGTAGTGTGAACGTACCTTTAGAAAGTAATGCTTTATACTAAACGTTTTCTGTGAGAAATTTGAAAGCAAACTTAATCAACTATAAAAGGATGGGATGAATTATTAATACGAATGATTCGTATAACAAAACAACTTTAATAAAATTTTACAGATACCACACAATTTAAAAAAACACGACCGGTTTCGGTGAATAATCACCATCATTGATGATGTAAAAGTTTCATTAAAGTTGTTTTGTTATACGAATCATTCGCACTAATAATTCACCCCTTCCTTTTATGATAGAATTCCACGAAGTCTCAGCCTCGTCTATTATTTTTATTAATCGACTATGTTAGAAACTTTAGTAATGGATGTTGAAAAGGAAAGATTACTTCTACGTATATATATACTAATGAACTCAGACGCTGTTATCTTCAGTAGATAGAAAATTAGACTATAATAATTTTTACTGGGATCCAAAATATTCGTGCATAAAGGCACTAAGTTGTATGGGTATATACGTCCGTATAATGACTGACTAAACTCTATTCTATACGCCAAGATAGAGGCTAGGTATGAACATACAGGCATTAATATGTTGTAATAATGACAAACTGAAAATAAGTATGGTCAACTGTCATAGTAATAGCAAGAAGTCCGAGCATTTTATTCTCATTTTATAAGCCGGCATAATGATAGGCAAAGAAATTGGTTCCTGGATTACTTAGCCAGTCAGGAGTATCCTAGATATTACGGTTTTAATAAAAGATCGTAGTCAAATCAATTTAACATCGACAAAGTTTAATAGGGTGAAAAGGGAGAAAAAATTACCCAAACTGTCAATTATATGCACTTCTTATATGCATATTTATGCGGGTATGGAAACTTATTATAATCTCGAAAACAAAAGAGAGGCACTCATTTTGACAAATAGAGTCATTATGCTAAGACACGACTTCAACCTACGTTGCATTTGTTGGAAAATTAACAACTTCGAATATGCTGGTAGGGAACGTGAATACAGGGGAGCTTTAACTGAGAACTTTGGCAAATATTCGATAGGTCAATGTGGTTCACCACGTGATATAATACGTGCTAGCAATAAATAGCACAGATTAGATAAACAAAGTTTCTGTAGAAGAATTAATAATCGACCACATTTCCGCTTAAGTTAACAGTTGTGAAACAGGTCAAGCGCTAAAATATTGAAAGATCATCGAAATCATCTTTACTACACGGATTAGGCTAGTAGCCTGTTCCGGTACGCATTGATTCTTGTTAAGACGATGAATTTTTAAATGAGTAGGGTAGAAACCCATTGCACGACTCCAAACCTAAATGATCAATTCTTGCTCGCGTAAAAACTCGTTCAAGCACACACATATTCACACAGAAGGAAAGAGGTAAACACGGCGCCAGCATTAAGCTACTCTTGCAAAAAGCACCAAGGGGGCCAACAACTTAACGCCCCTTCCGAAGGACAGAGCGCTGCCTTGCGCAGTCTCCTCAAACAACACAAGTAGGTGATGGAGCTCTTCTAAAGGGCTGAGAGTTGTTCTTGCGTGACCTCGTGAAACACAAGTTGAAGCAAGTACAAGTATGAAGAAATAGGACTATTACGATTGGAACACAAGCAACTCCGCCACATCTACCCTAATATATAAATATTTAGGGGAAAATATTACCGAGAAGACTATTTTAAGCATCCATAAGATAATAAATTTTAGTTTACTAAAAGTTAATATTAGTCGTTTTTTTGATAAAAACTGTTGTGCAGCAGCTGCAGCCGATCAAAGTAAAAGTCGCGGGACAAAAGAAAATTCCTGCACGAGCATTAAAATACCATCTTCGAAGTAACATTATAATACACATCTATAATTTTATGTGTGAGTGTGACAGACAAAACACGAAATATGACAGTATTCATAATTCCACAGTTATAAAAATGGCTAAATCGGCAGGTAAACGTGTGAAATTTCTACTAAAGCTGCACTGACTATTATCAGCAACCTTCCAGCCATTTGTCTCCTCATATGTACCCGATGGGCTTCCAACACCCTTCAGTTGTCACCCATATTTTATTTTGCTTTCCCTCTTCCGCACGTATGTATATGTATGTGTCTTCCGACATTATTCCCTTTGTAATTTTTTCGCTGACGCTATACGGTTAAATGGGTTTAATCGTGAAGCGTAATGAAAATATGTTGGAGGGTCGGAAATGGCAGATTTTTTCATGAACCTAATAATACGATATTATCAAAAACATGATATAGCTCTCAACTATCGTTCCCGAAGCTTTTCAAGGATTACAGCTCCAATGCTTTTATATTTTTAAGAAATAAAACTTTATTTGTCAATTAAATGCTGGACTTTCCATCAAAAGATTTTTCTTACATTAAATAATAAATTTTTTATGTAATAATTATAAATTTGTTGGGTTTCGAAGATATATTTTATTTAATGATTTTTTTGAGTTTAGTTTTTCTAAATCACGCACATTAGAAAACTATTTAAGTAACCTACCTCAACATTTAAACCATAAAACGATACGTTATAAATAGCATTTATTTTCCATGTCGCATTTAAATAGCAGGAAGTAAACAAGTTTGACGGACCGGAGGGGAAATGTTAGGGATAGAAGTTCAAATGCTTTTTATTTGGAGAATAACTACATTACATAAAAGATCAGGTGTGTTTATGAATTTTAATAGATTGCTACAGAATCGCTTTGAATATTTCACATTCTTTAAAATTGAAAATATTTCGCATTTAAGAATTAAGAAGAATAGAGAAAAAGTGATAAAAGTAGATTATTTCCTTCATTACTCATCCGAAGATATTTTATTTTCAACTTTTAACACCAGACTTTATACAAGGGAAGAATAGAGCGTAATGGATTGATACCAATGATTATTAAACTTTGGTTGACAAGGAAAAGTGCACCCCCTGCCGATCACCAGTATAACAGCAGGGTTATATGTAGGTGTGTGCACATCTCCTATGCCGTTCTAATTGGGAACACAATGGTTCAAGATTCGAAAACGAAAACTTTTTATGTCTTTGCCTTTGTTTCAATTAAGAACGGGACCACAGTCACTTTATTAGGCACGCCTTTGGCTTGGAAAACAAACTTATCACTGTGCTTAAGTTGCTGTGTGGATTTTGCAATTTAATGTCATTAATTATAAGAAGCTGGTCGATTGTTTGGAACTCTAGTAAGGACGTAAGAGAATCAAATGAGTTGAGAATTGCTTTTGATGGACGGGGAGGTGGAGAAAGAGAGGAAGAGTAGGAAATGATGAGAAGGAGAGGTGGAGAAGAAGAGAATAGGGAAACGGGAGAAACGGCTCGGTGCGAGTAAAGTTTGATGGAACTGGGGATCCGCTCTAATTAATTGCATTATAACTAACATTGTTGGAAGCGACGAGCGATCCGAACACCATTATATTGGGTGACGACGTAATGTTTTCATCGATCAACCGCAAAGGTGTTGATCGATCCTGGAACACCATTGCCCAGACACCTCTCGTTTACTTATTTTTTTCGTTAAAGACGGAACTTATTACATGAATTATCGATTGCAACAATCTGAATGGTAACGTAACTAAATAACGAAGACCTCTTTTTTTGAAATTTCATTATTTTTTCTTTGAGCAACCCAAAACAACAAAACTGATCGAATTTAAATATTATGATAACGATTACAAAGATATGAAGGATATGCGATAAAAGATTCAATTTTATTTCTTGAGCCATTTAGACAGCATGAGTTGTTGTTAAGCAGTTATGTTTGATCCACTTGGGAAACAAACGCACATACAATAGCAATATGACCAGTCAAATGCCACAATAGCGTCTTCAATCTTCTAATTACGTCAGCCTCCCGCCGTTTTTCTTACTCAATCGTTCCTTATGTGGTCTCTTAGGGTCATCCCTAACAAGCGTCTCTCCATGCTCCTCTGTGTTGTTTCTGGAGTTTCGTATACATACGTCAGAACAGGCAGAACACATCCTTTTAGGATGACTAGAGGATCCGCCCCTGGCCGCTCCGCGGCTCAACCCCGGATGTTTGACGGTGACGTGCACTATTATCGCCCTTATGAGTATATGCACATTCCTTTTTCATTATCCCATCTATAGATAATACTTAGGCGTTACTTTAACAAGCAACCTCTCGTGGGAAATACGAAATATATGCGGGAAGGCTAAACAGAAACTAGGATTCATCAAACGCATAGTAGGTAAAAGTGAGGAAAAAGTCAAAGAGACATGTAACTTCTCGTTAGTAAGACCGCTATTAGAGTACGCGTCGAGCATATGGGATCCGTACGTGAAAGGATCAATCTCAGAGTTAGAAAGAGTGCAGCGAAAAGCCGCTAGATTCGTCAAAAATTGTTACGATAGAAACAAAAGTGTTACAGGCTTGATACAGGACTTAGGATGGGAATCACTAACTGAGCGCCGATCACGCTCTAGGTTAAAACTTCTCAAAAGATTTAGAACGCATATATTCTCCAGCGATGTCGAAGAAATAATAAGAGCGCCAACTTATATTGGTAGAATGGACCACCCTCGTAAAATAAGAGAGATAGCCTGTAGGACTGAGAGGTATAAAGGCTCGTTTTTCCCTAGAACGATAGCTGAGCAGAACAGAAGTTACGAAAAGAAATCAGCCGACGTAGAGTGATACTATACATTATTATGCGCTTTACCTTGGTGCTATTGCACCCCCTGCCACATACCATTGCGGTGGCTTGCAGGGTGAACTATAGATATAGATATAACAATTTCTTTTAATCACCAATTTGAAAAAAGAAAACAAAAGTTCTTTGAAAAAATCGTCTTAGACAGAGTATGCAGAATTCTCACAAACTGACTCCAAACCCCGAACTGAATGCAAAGGTTACCTCCCAAAGACTTCATTAGTCCCTCTATTATTATGCTTAAAAGTATTAAGATTTGTAAACATTATTATTAATATTTACCGTTTTATATTAATTTAATTTTTTTGGGTTAACGTTATATTTATATTAATGTTTCACTTTAATTTTCACGTCCATGGAATCTATCCTCATTAATATAATATGCATATTTACTACCCCGTACTGTGCGAATATCGCTTTGTGCGAAATTTTTCGGAACCTATCTGTCGCACAAACCGAGGTATGACTGTAATTAGTAACTATACAAGTTAGGAAAGTGTACAGATTATCACAAACGGGCACGTTTCGTGCAATGGAGTATTTGAAAGAAATGATATACCTGTACGTAAAGGAAATAGCATTTAAAAAGTTCTTTTCTTCGTCATAAATAATACATTTTCTTCCTATTTAAAAATATTTCTTACACACGTAAGGAAATTGAACATATTTTTGTGTCATTGTTTATCTTCTCAACAATGAAGAAATAACCATACAAGAAAATTTCTAAATTCAACTCGAATTAAGACATTATTGTTTGATTTTCTTGAATAATTGAAAACGTATACTTTCTCTGAATATTCTTCTTCCTTCTTAAGTTGGATCTAGTGTTTGGACCTTGGTATCTAACCCATCTACATTTGGTTTCCATATTTTACATAAAAGATTCTGGTTAAAAGCTATTCAAAGATGACGTAAAGCAGGAAATAACAAGTAACATTCAATTATTTACTGGAATGCATTGCAAGAGTTCACTTCCCAATCAGTTTTATCATCTTTCTTTGCGTGGTCATAAAAAAATATTCTTTATAATGAAATTGTGGGCTTGGAAGATAATTCGTTTCTTGATATTTTATTATCATCCGAAACCGAAAGAAAGAAACGGATTTGAAGAATATTATTCAGAATTTGAATTTCTTGTGTAATTGATCAAAAATGTTTTTTAAGACGATTATTCAAGAAACGCTTTTTGCATTTGAAGAGGAAAATGTAAATCCAACGTCTTGAAGCTATCGACAAGATAAAACTATATCTTAATCATCCGCCAAATAAAATTTTCTCATACAATATTTGTATTCATCGCGTAAAGAACCATAAAGGTCACCCATAAATCGTTTCATGAACCGCAAGCCTGGGCAGAGGGTGACAATTTTTATCTAGCCTCAAGGTGGCAAACTGTCTGAAGGCAACCGTGGGTGTTGATCGATCCTGGAACACCATTGCCCAGACACCTCTCGTTTACTTATTTTTTTTCGTTAAAGACGGAACTTATTACATGAATTATCGATTGCAACAATCTGAATGGTAACGTAACTAAATAACGAAGACCTCTTTTTTGAAATTTCATTATTTTTTCTTTGAGCAATCCAAAACAACAAAACTGATCGAATTTAAATATTATGATAACGATTACAAAGATATGACGGACATGCGATAAAAGATTCAATTTTATTTCTTGAGCCATTTAGACAGCATGAGTTGTTGTTAAGCAGTTATGTTTCATCCAATTGGGAAACAAACGCACATACATGTCCATATATACCCACATACATACACGATCATCAACAGCCTTTTTCAATCCATTGACGGATGAAGGCCTCCCCCAGACTTATTCACTTTCCCCTATCGACTGCCTTCCTTGGGATCCATTCGATGACACTGGACGTCCAACGCTGATTATTCCCTCTAGCAATATGACCAGTCAAATACCACAATAGCGTCTTCAATCTTCTAATTACGTCAGCCTCCCGCCGTTTTTCTTACTCAATCGTTCCTTTTGTGGTCTCTTAGGGTCATCCCTAACAAGCGTCTCTCCATGCTCCTCTGTGTTGTTTCTGGAGTTTCGTATCCATACGTCAGAACAGGCAGAACATATCTTTTTAGGAAGACTAGAGGATCCGCCCCTGGCCGCTCCGCGGCTCCACCCCGGATGTTTGACGGTGACGTGCACTATTATCGCCCTTATGAGTATATGTACATTTCTTTTTCATTATCCCATCTATAGATAATTCATTTAAATCCTTCAAGGTCAACATGGTCCGACTGAAAACAATACGTTCAGATTTTTTTATATCTTCGAAAATAATTTCTGTAGTAAGACTTCTGTATGAATCTTCCATTTAGTTCATACGAGGATGAGTTTTCCTCTTCTATTCTATTGTATAGTTTTATCCACAACATGATCAACTTGATTTTGAATTATCCTCTGCCTTGTTTCATTTACTGATTTCATGTATGAATCACTCATCCAAGAGTCATAGCTTCGCCTTAATACTATTTAGTAGACTATAACCCTTAAGAGATAGCGCGTGATCATTTAGACCGCGTTTTTTCTTAATCTCGTAAGCTCGCAGGCCTTCTCAGTACATTTCCTTGAGTTCACTCTCTGTTGACATATTGTCAGCGTTTATTGTTTTCAAATGGATTTTCTCTACCCTTTATTGATTTCTGTCCGCTGGTCGCACACGATATAAAGACCGACCACTTTTGTTTACCCTTCGCTATGACGTCAGCTGTCATTCCTACTACAAAATTCGTGATTAAGTGTTTCCTTATCACATTCTCACTAGAAATTCTAACATCCCACAAAGAAACACCAATTGTGTTTCTGTCTGAGTTAACAGTCGGCGTAGTTGAAAAAAGACCTTTGGTATGTACAACAATATCTTTTTCAAGTGTATTCATTCAGGTCCGATTTTACCACAGTATTCATTATTTATGTGCGATAATAATTAGTCTCTCTAAAGAAGGGCTTCTGTTTCACACAGATTATTTATATTATTCCTCGTCATGGGTTCCTTTGGTGCGAGAAGAGGGTGGGACCAGGTTGCTTTTGGAAAGTGTAATAAAAGAGGAATGAGGAACAACGGATTAGGATGATTCTGATGTGGAGGACTTGATCTATTTTTATTTTTCAATTTTTATAGTTGATGATCAACTTTCATGTAAAACTTCTTTTCATTCAACATACACCGCAGTATTCCGTACCCCGTAAAGTTTTTTTCTATTTACCCTCAGATTAAATGCACCTCTCTTTCTTATAATATTAAAATTCTAATGGTAAGTACGTACGTGAAGCATTAAAGCGGCGTATTTCTCTAGAACCGATCGTCGTAAAAATATGCGGTAAACTGCGTTTTGTTTCTAATAGCTATTAGGTCTCAGGAAAAATATATTCGTTCGCTAAAGTGTCCCGGGTTAGAATCCAGGAGACAATTATATTTTTCCGTAAGTTTACATGGGATTTTTGATTTTTCCGAGTGCAAGGTTTTATCCCGTCATTCATTAAAATACGTAAATATGAACCGATTTTCTTTATTTTTGCTTTATTCGATGGCTAAAACTACCTTATTCTTGAAATTCTTGTAAATTTTCAGAAATACGAAAATGTTTTTGAAATTTTTCGGATTTTTCGCACTCTTTCCGGACGTTGCCAAGGCGACCATCATTGTTACCTCCAATTTAATTAATGCCAATTGAACCTTCAATATAGACGAAAGAAAAGCGTTATTCGCTTCGAACTTTTGTTTAAGCATCGAAATTAATGATGCATAGCAACGTACATATTTAAGGATAATTATTCTGTTGACTGCGTACGGGAAGCGTTTATAACGATTTTATCAAGGCATTTCAACGTTTGAATGCTGGAAACTGACCTTTTTGTTAGTAAAACCTTTATATTATACATCTGTAATGCTGTTAACGCAAATAGATTCACGCATAAATTTTAAATTAGATGAGAATAGGGACGTATTTTATTTTTTAAAATCATATTGAAATTACATGGTTATCTTCTCTTTGTAGATAATTTAAATAAACGGTTGCATTTTTGTTATATAAAAAAGACATATTACAATAAAAATAAACAAAGAAAATTGTAAACATGAAATTTCGTGAACAGTTACGGTGTAGCATTAATTTCCTCTCTAACATGACTTTTAAAATGCTGATTTCTGATTGACTTATGGGTTATTCTCCCTCGCGCCGGATGGATGTGGAAAAGAGACGGAAGACTTAACAAAATAGTCGAATCTTTATTTCATCGTTTGAATGCAGGAATCTTACCTTTTCGTGATTAAAACCATTATATGATGAATCTATAATAGGATAATAGGCTCACGCATGAATTTAAAATTAAATGAGAATAGGGGCGTACGTTATTTTTTTAAACATATTGAAATTACATGGTTATCTTCTCTTCGTAACTGATCTAAATAAACGGTTGCATTGATTGTTATTTATAAAAAAGAAAGGGCATATTTCAATAATAAGATAGAAAGAAAATTGTAAACATGAAAGTTCGTGATCAATTACTGTGTAGCATTAATTTCCTCTCTAATATGAGTTTTAAAATTCAGATTTCTGACTGACTTCGCAAAGCTTTTATTCTACACTACTCTCAACAATTCAGACGCTACATCTGCCTTCACATATTTTATTTATAAATTTTTCTTTTTTTACAAATGGACAACGTATAAAAGTTTGTCAGTTTTTTTTTCCGACTCTTTCTGACAATTCTAATAGAGTCGGCGGATCTTTAATAAAATAGATAAATGTGTTACCACACATAAATTATCTTCCTTCTAATGTATTAATTTGATATTCGAGAAGCCGTGTTAAAAATGCGAATAACTTGATAAAGAACCGAGATAGAAACTTTAAATTTAGCAAGAATGCTCGACTCATATATCGTAAGTTGGCGACGAAAAAAATCTCGGAAAAATCACTGGGTTCGATTACAAATTAGGCATTTCTATTTCCCATAACGTAGGAGGGAGGGAAGGAGAGGGAGGGTGAGAGAGGGGTAGGGAGGGTGAGAGGGAGAGAGGGAGAGGGATAGAAAGAGGGCGAGAAAGGGAGGAGGAGAGAAGCATTTATTTAACTAAAGAGAAGTAACCGCGCGGAGCGTGGCACGGGGTCGGACGCCGGAGGTGCCAGGGGCGGACCACCTAGTATTATATAAAATATTATGTTATGAACGAAACCTGTTTAATGCGAAGCCCCTCTCACGTCCGGGCCGCCCGAAAACGCCTGTTATTTTGACTGGTGAGAACGGCCGTAACGCCCTTGACCCCCAAAATTTATGCTTTCAAACTTGCCTCAGGGAACTGTGATTTGCCGAATTTTCTCGCCGGAATGACGTAATATTCCATACAAGCACGAGAAATAGTGTATTTGGCGGCTTTTTTCACGTTTGCGTATCAAATTAATTTTCCGAATTATCTATTGAAATTCGTGATTTTTTCTCGAAATAAAAACTACTCCAAAATCATCCGATTATAAGGTTGGGAGTTATTCGGGTGAAGAATTCCTCAGTTTCGAATTTGAAGATGAAATTTTTCCGGAACGAACGGTTTTGTAGGAAATTTCCAGGTTACAGAACGCGAATCGGAAATTGAAATATCCGATTTAGTGTGTAGGCAATGTTATTCTAAATATCATGCTGCGATATCATGATATTAAAGGCTGTTTAATATTATTCAAATAATGTTCATTTTTCTA
Organism: Uropetala carovei; assembly: GCA_036926305.1. Lineage (NCBI taxonomy): Eukaryota > Metazoa > Arthropoda > Insecta > Odonata > Petaluridae > Uropetala > Uropetala carovei. The sequence continues at coordinate 1,821,799 of JAXCHB010000138.1, forward strand.
ATAAGCATCTTTAGAAAGGAAATTATAATATTTTTTTGTTCCAAACTTGCCATGTTATATTTCTCCGGACTTTTTGGGTCAGTAACGCGCAGCGTCTCCGGTATTGAAAGGGTTAAAGAAAAAAATTAAATGGCCGTTATTAATTTGGATATTTTCCTTCATTCCAATGGGGTCAGAATGATCTCTCTCCAAGGGTGGATACAGTGGGGTAAGAGGGGTAATTACACCCCCTCCCCACAATTTCTGAACACTAGAAAAAAATAACCCCTAAACCTCATTCTACGTGCTGGGCATGTCAGGCGAGAACTATACCGTTTTACTACATTCATTTTGCCGCACAAAAGTTATATATAGTCGAACCTCCATAATCCGGCATTCCGTTATCCGTCAACTCCCCTAATCCGGCACAGTCTCCGAGTTCGCCTTGTTTCCCGTGAACTGCAATGTTTAGAACTGTCAATCGCCAAGTTCAATGCATTATTTATTAACCTCTCAACGGATTAAAGGATTTGAATATGATTTTCTTTATTACCAACTTTTATGTTAACTCCGCTAGTTATATACATGATTTGTATATATTCAACCCCTCATATATCAGAAAAAAATCTTCCTTTAACTGGTTGGATATCATTTCACCTTCCGTGAGTGGTTGCCTATCGTGCAGCCACCTTTTACAGTGAAAAGCGCGTATCTGTGTAATCGCCGTACTTAAAAATTTCTTGTGCAATTCGTACTTATTTTTCGCTACCTTTATTTTGATGAGCAGCTTTAACAGCGGCGTTTTTCAATTGTTTATGGTATCAGGGCGTAAATAAACTGAAGAAGCTGAGATTACGCAGAAACTGTCAAAATCGTAATTCGGACATACCTGCCAAACGCTGATTTTCTCAGTTATCTTCGACAATATCCATTTTATACGAGCTTCCAAAATTTTGAAAACAAACGACGTGTACTAATTTACTATAAAATAAAACGCACCGTTTGTCTTAAGTTTTTTTTAAATACCTTATTATTGTAACTTATGTTTAAATAACATTCTGTGCATTTAATTTGATATTTACTATATTACAACGTGTAATATCATGAAGAGATGGACTAGGCTTAACTTTAGTATTAGATACCTCCCGTAATCCGGCTTCACTCAGGTCCCAAGTTTGCGGGATTAGGGAGGTTCAACTGTATTTCCTTTTTCTGTATCAAAATACGTGAATTTCGATATTTTCAAATAGTTTATTTTTTCATTCCTGATTACCTCCCCATTAATGAAGCCTGGATCTACCCTTGCCTCTCTCTCGGGTTAAATATCAAAGAACCCTTTTCCTATAATACGATTGCAAAGATTATTCCTAATAGAAGGTTGGTTATGTTAGTGCTTTATTCTTTCACTTAAAGAAACCATCAATTCTATCTCATATCTTTTCATTACCGTGTACGATTCGGGGTTAGGTGGAAGATGGGACTTCCTACTCTAAGTATCGCCCAAAATAAATACCTAATCTAATATAATCTACGATTAAGTCTTCCGAGAAATATTTATCTACTACTTCCACCTCACCATTCACTGTTGCGTCGTGGCACGGACATATTAATTAATCGAAAGAGCGGAAATTTCTTCGGCTCGACTGCAGTAAATTGAGGTTTCAAATGTAGAAAGATTTCAAGTTTGAACTCATTTCGTGGGAGTAAACCAGACATTGAATCAATAGGAAATCGAACACAAAAAGTCGTGGTGAACGGGTTATAGTTAGGTAGGACGTTTCGTCGGGGATGCCGATTGAGCGAACCGAGTCCCTCGTTGGCCCTCCTTCACTCAAAGCACCAAAGCGTAGAAGCTGTTGGTTAGACAAAGGCCGGATTAGGTCGTACTTAGACTGGCATTCCTCCGCGTGAGCTTTGATATTTACGGTCTCGAACGTCGGAAATGGCGAGTAAACAGCGCCGCAGGTGAGTCGGACGTGGTCCAGGAAAGGTCGAGAATGGGAAACTTTGGAAAAGGGAGAAGGATACGAAATAGGAAATGGGGTGGGTCGGAGAAGGGAATGCTTGGATGGAGAGGGAATTTAGGAATGGGGAGAGGGAAGGGTGGAGGGAAAGAGGGAGGAGATAGGCAAGGGTGGGGTAGGCGCTGTGAAGTGGCGGGGGTGGGCGGACGACGCCGTTGTCGCTTGATTCCGGGAGTGGGAGTACATTATCGATCTGTACTGCGGCATTCGACGAACGCAGTTGCTGGCTAAGGCGGCGCTGGAACGGAGATGCTGAGGTGGCGAGCATTTTCGAATAGATGATATTTTCATTTTCTTTGTTTTTTCCCCTTTAAAAAATGCCAAAAATCCTTACTTTTCTTGGGTATTATTATTTTCTGACGGCCTGTTGAATGTCTCGAGAATCGCTTACTATCGCGAAAAAGTCATAATCCCGCGAATTTATTTATCTCTGTCACCAATGGTGTCACCCTAGTGGTTCGCGCTGGTTCGGTCGGACTAGTTGTTAATAATAACACATTCCAGAGGAACCGGTTGTTAAAACTCATCAACTTTTGACCATTTGTTTTGAAAACCACCATAATTTATATCGATCTAAATTTATATCGTTTCTGTGTAGGTAAGTATTATGGGCGGTGATAATGAATAACTCCAATTCAGAAGGTTCTTTTATGTGAAGAGACCGGCTATTCTCTCTTATAAAAGCCTAGATCTGTTTGTTGTTAAAGTTTAGAATAAGTGCATTAAAAATGGTCGGTGAAGAGAGAATGTAGGTTGACGAAATTAAAAATATGCAAAAGAAATGACTTTGTCAAATTCTAAGAGGGTTGTTTTCAAAACTCATTCAGCTGAATAACGCAATAAAGATTGATATATTTTCTTTAGAATTAAGAATTGAATTTAGATTTTAAAATTGAACGGACTTGAGATACGATTTGAAAGAAGTTTTGGAAATTGTTGTTTTAGATTATTATCGTAAAATTGCAAAAATCTTGAGTTAAAACGATTTTTGTCTGAAAAAACGTTTACTCTATTTAAGTGATTTAATTTCGCAAACAAAATATAGATAAAAGACTTTTTCGAATGAATCTGAAATTTGTCCTTTACTGCGTTTACCGGAAATATAATCGTTATTTAGCAATTACTTTATTCGTACCCTTCCCTCATAAGTGCTATTACATTAGAACATTCTAAAGGACAATATTACATAATTGTATAAAACAATATGCACAAAATTACGTATATAGTGGTAACTGCGTACATTTTTACGTTATTCCGCATCGCAAAGTACTTCGATTGTCTATTCTATACCAAGGTTTCCCAAACTGTTCCACGAAAGCTTCACGAGGCTCGACTGAATAATAAGAATCCAATGGTTCCATGACTTCAGAAAGTTTTGGAAACCCTGATCTCTACTGTAGCCATGTATTTTATCTTAAACCCTGAAATGGTAGGGCAAAATAATTGTTTCCTTACTAATAGGGCGGGGTTAAAATGACCCAATCAAAAATTCATGGTCATTGTGGCTGAGAAGATATACCTGCCTGTACAATCACATATAAAATCAACGGAGGAAGCCTTTACTTGGTGGAACTCCATCATAAAAGAATGAGAACGATAACTTAGTAAAAGTTCCACTTTTATTAACAGAAAGAGCGACCGGTTTCGACTAATATCTAGTCATCATGAGGTACAAAAACAAGAAGCAACACAAATATATAAGGAATCGTAGGGGAGTGGGGGAGGGAAATGTGTAGAGGGGACCAATGAATAGGACGGCGAGGAGGGGGGGCGGAGAGGCTGAATCAAGGTATTGGGGAGGGGTGGGTGTTAGGAAGAAACAAAGTAAGCAAGGGAGAGTGGGTGGGGGAAATAAGTTGGTTAACGAAGTTGAGAGTGTTATCATTGTAGTTTAAAGTATTTCCAACTGTTCCAAAAGATTTAAACTGGGACCTTTAGTTGCGAAATTAATTACCTCCGGGTTAAAGTTGGAAGAATGGTTGATTTCGGGTAAATGTTTGGCAAAGTGTGATTTGAAAATTTTTGTAAGAAAGGTTTTCTATGTTCGGTGGAAATTTCTCCCTGTTTTCCCAATGTAAATGGCGTTACAGTCATTACATGAGAGTTTATAGACACCGCTCCTAAATAAATGGTCAACCTTATTTTATTATTAGATAAAAATTTTCCTAGATTATTGAGGGTGTAGAATGCTGTACGTAATGTATCTTTGGGGAAGCAATTCGCAATTATCCGGGAAATATGGTGTATGTATGGTAATTTACACCAACGGGGTTTGTTAACAGAAGGTGGAGTATTAAAACAACGTTCAAGAGTTAGTTTCCTCTGTTTTCTAAATAGTATTGTGTCAATTAATTTATGTGGAAACCCATTGGCGGTGACTATTTGTTTAATGACATTTAATTCTTTAACGAATTCTACCTGTGACAGAGGGGTATGGGTTAACCGGTGTATAAGAGCGTGATAATCATTGGTCCCCTCTACACATTTCCCTCCCCCACTCCCCTCCGATTCCCTATATATTTGTGTTGCTTCTTGTTTTTGTATCTGATGATGACTAGATATTAGTCGAAACCGGTCGCCTTTTCTATTAATAAAAGTGGAACTTTTACTAAGTTATCCTTCTCATTCTTTCACATACATATAATCCCTCGAGGTCCTGATGTGCACTTTTGAAAGCCTCCGCTAAATGTAAAAGACCAATGAATGCCTTTATTTCTTGTTTATTAATTTTAAGAAGGTCGCTTTTTCGACATAAGAACGTCTGGATTTTTTATTTTCTATTTCCTCATTGATGTAACGAACAATAACATTCAAGATTTCATCTGTGAACGGCAGTTTTCACGCAGTCCAGGGAGATGTGTTATTACGTATATTATGCCTTGAAGTGCGACCCCGAGTAGCAGGACTTGTACTTCACTTGTACTCTTCCACACATATTGCTCGCAATCTTCACACCATAAACACTGTTATTGGCATTTTCATCTGCATCCGATGAGACAGCACTTTGTTCACTTCCAGTTTCATATTCACTTTCGAAAACAAAATCATCATCTATATAAGACATGTCACACTGTTGCCCCACGAGCATCATTCCGCCCTTTCTGTGCCTAACTGCGGCCCGAATGCTCATTTCTTTCTCAATTAAAGCGCTCATAATTTTATATAAATGCTTTATTTTTAGGAAAAGAAAACGGTATTTTGGCATTCTCGCTAAGGCACAAACAACACGTTTTCTAGTGTTACTTTTAATGGCAAAAAATACGCCAATCATAAAGATAAAACCAGTTTTTATCAAATCTGGCCCTCATTAACATGCGGTCCTTCTATAACATCCATCGCTTTAATGCGGCCCTGACGCTTCTTAGAGTTTGATATGCCTGATCTATTTTATTTTCATCTTCGTTGCTCATTTCCTTTAAAAAGATTGCCATTGCTCCGTCGTCTGACTCTCAAGACATATTAACATGATATCCTTATAAGGGAATGTGAAAAGTCTGTTTTGCACACACTTTTCGAACAACAATAATAAAGAGAAAAATCACGTTTTATAAAAACTTAATTTACTGTAGGCTAGGGCCAGTACAAGTATAACCCACAAACGAAATTAAAATTGTTACAGACAAAAAAATAGTAATAGAGACTACACATCCGCTTCGCTCAAAGTTCAGGAACTGAGGATAGGATATAGAAAATATCATTTTTGAGCATTACCTTTTAACACCAGTAATTGGGCCTAAATTGTTTTTGCATGCGGGCTCCCGTAAGTATCTCGCCAACACTGATTTACATAATCTTAAACCTAGCGAAGTCTTTTAATTATAAAATTTGTTTCAAGTTGGCCGAAAAAATATCACCTTGGGGAAAAGAATCAGGATTCGAATATTAGCTGTTTCAAATTTTTTTAACATGCGGGCAATTCTATGAAAACATTTTCTCGTAAAAAGCAGTAGTAGTAACTACTAGAAAAGTGAAAATTATTTTCTCCTTTTGAGTGAATCAGTTTTCAGTTTTTAGGAACAGTGTCTTATTCGCTATAGACTAGAGCAGAGGTTCTCAACCTTTTTACCCTCGTGACACACATGACGGTCAACGGTAACGTGTGAAACACACTGCAAACTATAATCCGCCGAAATAAAAAAAAAATGGTGTACTATTATGAAGTGTTTAAGTGTGAAAATTGTTTTCGTCGTTGTTAAAATGATGCAAGGGAAAGATAAAAACTCTAATTAAAAAATTTACTTTAAAAGCCGTTATTAAAGTTTTCCTCGACACACATCCTGGCCCTTCGCGGCACACAAGTTGAGAATAGCTGGAATGAAGTAATTTTAGTGAAAAAACATACGAATACATTTTTTATATCGGAATCGCTCGAGTTACTTTATACCTAATCCACTCCCCGTCTAACCAGTAAGGATGTGATGGACTCAGAGAAGGTAACGAGAATTTTAAAAATGTAGACAGAGAGGTAACTTTCGAAATGTTGCACTACGAATGAGTCCTTTGACGATGTTTCAAGCTGTAAAAGGATTGATAGGTCCCATAATTCGGGAAAAAAAAGGGATAAACGTAGGTGAAAAGGTGCGGGTGGAGTGGGTAAAGTGTCCTTCAATGGCTTTTTACCGATGTAGGAAAGCAAGAGAAAATCTCTCGGATGACCATTCGTTTGAACACACGCGAAACGATTCCACCGGCGTCATTCGCATTTCATTCGCACTTTATGATGACATTGCCTTCGTTTTTTTTACTTTCGAGCTTCGCGTGTTTGGCTTTGATTGACGTCGCGATTTAAACATAATTCACGAAAACTGGAAGTCACATGTATTGATCCGCAAATTTCTCGCCACTGTATTGCTTTACTCCCTGCGAAAATAAAACCCGCGTAAAAATGCGATGCAACTGGCCATTACTAATTATTTTAAGAATATTCACTCGAATGAATTTAATGCCAAAAAATCACATTTGATTGATATAACAAGCAATGCATTGAATACTTTGTATCTATGGATTCTGTTGGGGTTTCTGACGTTCAAAGTTACAGTAACACTCAATAGAATTTTAGTTCATAAGCAACCATATTAACTGTATGATTAAGAAAAATATTAATATTTGAGAAATAAATTTTATGCGCAGAATACTTGATAGAGTAAGATCGTCAAATGTAGATAGGAATTCATTACTCACATAATTTCTCAAATTATTTCTTTAACAGTAAAAATTAAACAAAGCGTTTGACCTGGTGCATAAAGAGGGTGGATGGAATGCGAAAAATTCACAGCGATAGCTGGAGTAGAAAGGAGGCCGCCGGTGTGGCATAGAGCGAGGCGAGATGGGGGGGAGGGGGGCGGGGCGACCAATGTCCCTCGGAATCACGAAATGAGAGCAGCAGAGGCGATGCGGGTGGAGAAGGGAGAGAGAGAGAGAGAGGCAGAGAGAGAGAGAGAGGCTGAGAGGGAAAGGAGAGAGGGAAGAGGACGAGCTTAGGTCCCGGGAAGTTTTCGGGTCTCCCAGTCGCGTTTCCATACCTCCGAGTATATTCCTCTGCCTCCTTTCTCTGCAAACTGACACGTGAGGTCGCGGCCAAAGGTGAATGTAAGTGCATAGTTCCCATTCGTCTGATCCTCCATACCATCGTTCCTGTCCCACCGTCCCAGTTCGCCTTTTCCCTCCCTCATCCTAGCCAACAGCCAAATCATTCCTGTCATTTTCGGCCTATCGTTTTATTTTTCGAAGAAGCTAAAGAATAAGATTCGAATGCTTGCCTCCGAATGTGGCTAAAAATGTTTTGCGTAAGTAACAGCAGATTATGCGGTTCCTGGTTTCTTCGTTTACCTGATTCGTGGTCGGTCTCTGTCCTTCTTTCACATTCTCCCATTTTTATTCCCACTTGCTTCTTTCCTGTCATAAAACCCGATTCCTGAATTCGCCTATTTTCTCGTCCGATCAATTCTCGCTACACTTTAGCTATTACCTTGCATCGTCTCGTAGCCAACGCGTTGCTTCCGTTCTAGACTCAACAGCGTTTTTTTTTCAACTATTCCCGTCATCTGCACGTCTCCTCTTTTCACCGCACTCACTGTGATTGACATGTATGTGTCGTGAAAGTTACCGCAAATATTTATACTCAGGACAAGTTTTTCATTTTTAATAACACTTTACCGTATATTGAAGTCTACATCCCTCGTGCGACGCGCAATTAAATATCTTTAGCAACGCATTATTTCTATCGTATATTTGTATGACTATAGTTGCACTGTGCTGAAAGATTTCTCCATTTCAATATGAGATTATTCTCGTGCGGATCTTTTTAATTTCATTCGAAAATACAGAGTTATTTCCAAATAACGTACCATCCGCCGTCTGGGAAGTGGAGAAGTATACCTTCGCGGAGCTGACTTACTCATGAATCGCATTTCTTTCTAAGCATCAACTGATCTCATCATTTCAATGATACCTTTGTTTTCCTCTTGAAGCTTCGAATCGGGGTCATGGGAAAATAAAATAACTCAAGGTCTCGTAATAATTAATTATACACATCTTCAGAAAAAGATTCGATATTTACATCTTCTATGTTTGCATCGGTGTCTTATGTTCGCTATACCTAGTTTAAATATTTATTGTATATACTTCATTTAACAAGTTTCTTCTTTTCGATCTGCCCTGAGCTACAATCTCTATCTCCTTCTTCAGCTGATCAACGGTAAAGTAATCGGCATTGAACTCCCTTGACGCTTGACGAATCTTTTAACACTTTTTATTTCGCTAAGTATCTTACGGATTAATTATCTCGCTGTGGAATGCGCCTCTGTTTAATTTTGCTTTATCAAATTTCTCTCAATTCACTTCGATAAAAGGTAGGTCTATAATATGGGGACTTTGTGTTGATAAATGAAGCATTTTCGTGAGCACTTCTATCTCATAGATTCCCTATTTCTTTCTTTATAATGTTTCTCTTACTGAAGCTATCCGTATTGTGTTATCTCTCTCTGTAACATCTATACTTTTGTTTGAATTTATTTAATATTTTTATAGCTTTATTGTATGAGACTTTCTAAAATCGAAAAAACAAAATGGCACTTAAAATAAACCAAAATATATCCTTCACATAAAGTATAACAACCTTAATATACCTATATTCATAAAACACTGACTTGCCGTAAACTGTTATTTTTTATGATATGTCCATGCAGCACAAATAATACTATGTATACACTATTTGTGAAACGAAAACTACGGATTAAATTTGATAACATTAAGTTCATCGGAGAATTCTTATTTATTTATTTTTACTATATCATAAACAGTCGTTACCGTCCTTTTATAATTGTCGTAATAACGATTACAAAGAATATCACATACAGCCTCAGCAGTATTGGAACCCATGACCCTAGCAGTGGAAGTCAAACACGCTATCAACCTCTCTTAAAAAATGCTCAATATAAGATCACATTTGTCATTAAAATATGATTTCATGTATTTTACTTTGGAAAAGAACGTAAAAATTTAAAGACGAATAAATACAAAATACGATAAGAATGATCTAGGATTATAAGAGGGCGTGCAACCGTGAAAGCGAGGTTTGTTGGAGATTTGGTGCAGGTACCACACCCGCTCCCACCCACATATCCCTAGTGAATATGGAGATGATGATGATAGATAGCAAACGACGAGTAGGATGATAAATTTTTTTCTCTCTATTAGTTTTACAATTTTCAAATTAAAAGCATCGCGCAGCAGAGAACTCTAAACATGCCATTCCAGATTGCGGAAGAAATTGTTTCGCGTGCTCATAAATAGGCAGGGACTACAACGATATCCGCAACGAATGAATGCCGTCGTATTTTTTTTAATTTTCCCGTGTAATCCCAAAAAAAGGCGGCGGTGTCTCTCTGGAGTACAGCCTCCAAACCTCAAACACCCGCGCCTTTCCTATCACCCCGTACCTCCATAAGAGACGAATTCATCCCAAGCCCTGTAAAGGCCGTAAGCAGGCAATATTCGTTCTATTCGCTCAGAGATGTCAGGCTCGTGGGAAATAGGAGAGGGGAAAAGGTGCGCAGTTCATTTGATAGGAGGTTAGAGAGAGGAAAGATATGTAAAATATTGCGATGGAATATTGAGTTGGTGAGGGAGGTGATGGAACGAGGGTAGGGTGGGAAAAAAGGATTGAGGTTAGGTTGGTGAAAATTGGACGGAGCAAATGCGAAAGAGGGGGAGCTGATGGGGGAAGGGTTTGGGGAGGGGTGTGGGGAAGGGGGGAAGTGAGGAGGGAGAGAGCGGAGTGAAGAAAGGGAGAGAGGAGGGGTGGAGGGCGGTGGTCATTGGAAGCGATAAAAAGAGGCTTGCTTTCCATTCTAAGGAGACGATTACGGGGCGTGGCCATAAAGAATCCAGATTATGATTGACGTCATCCTCGGGAGTCTGTATGTATCCCGCTTCGCCTTGCTCGTCCCTTCCAAAATCCTTGCTCCGTCATCTCCGAGTCGACCATTGCTCGGATGCCTCCAAAGTTTTTACGTGTGTATACTTATGGCTGGAATTATATATATATATATATAAATACTTAAGGAAAAGGAAAGGTAATAATAAGGGTAGCAACAAGGTGTTGGAGGAAGCCCAGTGGACACTTACCTATATATATATATATATATATATATATATATATATATATAGGACGTATATTTCAGGGTTACCTTGATATATCTCACATATATGTCACATTGAGATTCGTTCCTTTTGGGAATAAATGAGGCGCCGTCCGCATTCAATTCAGTGCTTAATTTAAAATCTGGTAAACTGCTGGTGATGACGAATTAATTTGTATAAAAGATAATTTCAAAGTATTTTCGACGGAGAACATTTTTTAATAGTTTTTTAAAGATTGTGTGGCTCAATTCCGCAGAAAAACGTCTATTCGTAGAAGGTAGTCTTTTTTAGGATAATACTCGATGGCCTTTAAATTATTTGAGTTTATACAATAAAACAACAGTTTCTATCTCTAAAATAAATCCTAAAGCTCTTACATCTCGATATAGGTATCATTTACACACTTGAATCACATCCTCATTATGTTATGTATTCGTTAGTAGCTACAAAGCAAGATGGAATATGTGCTTTAATGTGATCTAACCGAAAAAAAAATGGTTGCAGTATCCTTAAGTAATCGGATATAAGCAAATCGTACTTATTAGTCCGACTGACAACTTGAGTGTGGTCTATCATATTATACCCACTGTGAAAACCGGCATGTTATCTGGGTTAAGTCAAGGTTTTGAAGGCGCATAATAAAAATCTCATTTTGTAAACTGTCGGAGCATGCTGATTGGACAATTTTTTTTTCTTGAAAACTTCATTGTTTTTCAGCCTTGACAGAAGGGTCGTTAGCGTAAAATAGGGTCACGGTTTCGAATCCTGCCGAGGGCATGGTCGTACGTATTCGCCTTGTTTATCGTTGTTGTGAATGTCGAGAGATGTTTCTTCATATATTAACAAATTCTATTGTTTTCTATAGTTTTCTCGATTGCTCATAATTATATCATTTCACATTTTCTGCGACGGATTTTCTTATAGTTATCTTTATTTCTGCGAATTGAATCATTTCTTTGGGATCATTAGTCATTTTCATTTCCCTTTTCTTCATCAGCGGTCTAGTTTTTTCAGATAATATTTTATCTGACTAAACTTCAACAGTTCCGCCCATTTCTAGTGCGGTTTCTCTTAGTACCGCTGTTAATTTCTTCTTCGTCTTCTCGTACATTGAATCGATTATGGAGTTCGTTTAAATTCTTCTTTACGCCCCTTTAGCATTTGTGCTTCCTTAACAGCTTTCGTCTTTCAAGCATCCAATTGAATTTCGCCCTACATCGCATCAATCGATGGTCGCTGTCAATTACAATATGGTTGAGGACAGAGAGTACCTTTTATTGACTTGTATGTAATGAACTTCATTTTTGATAACATTGGGTCTCTTTCAGGTGTAGTTTATATTTGAACTCTTCATTTGGAAGGTGTTCATTATGTAGAAGCTGTCAATTCAGCAAAATCTATTAGTCGGTCTCCTCATTCTTTTCTGTCTACATAGCTCAATTTTCCAACTGCGCTTTCATCTTCCTTTCTTTCTACCCTCATTACGTTGAAATCACCCAGAACCACTTTTAGGTTGCAGCTTCTTTTGTAATGGAGTTCACCAATATCTTGGTAGAAATCCGAGAATTTGAAGTTGGTGCGTATACGTACTTGCACTATTTGCACTGTATCTCATATTTATTTGACGTACAAATCGAACTGTTCGCCCAGATAAACTTTCTATCTCCACGATTTTGGTTTTAAATGTTTTGTTGACAATAAATATTATATTTACTTGGGTCAACCCATCACTACAGACGAATCGCTTCTTGGAGAAATCAACCTGAGAGTGAAGATGGAATGGAGTGCTTTTGGCAAGAATGTACGTAAACATCTTCAAATCAAATATCCAAATCTTCCTAAAAAGGAGGTTATATTACCGATGTGTTCTGCCTGTTCTGACGTATGGATACGAAACACGGTCAATGAACTCCGGAAAAACCCAACGCCTGCAAATAAATACAGAGGATCATGGAGAGATGCTTGTTAGGGAACGCCCTAAGAGACCGCAGAAGGAACGACTGGGTAAGAAAGAAGACGGGAGTCTGTAACGTAATTAGAAGAGTAAAGGAGCTATTGTGGCATTTGACTGGTCATATTACTAGAGGAAATAATCAGCGTTGGAAGTCCAGTGTCATCGAATGGATCACAAGGAAGGCAGTCGATAGGGGAAAGTGGAGAAGTCTGGGGAAGGCCTTCATCCGTCAACGGATTGAAAAAGGCTGTTGATGATGATGATATATGTATGTGTGTATATATGGATATGTGTGTGTGTTTACTTCCCAAGTGAATGAAACATATAACTGCTCAACAACAACTCATGCTGCCTAAATGGCTACAGAAATAAAATTAAAACTTTCATCGCATATCCTTCATATCTTTGAAAGCGTTGGACGTCCAGTGTCATCGAATGGATCCCAAGAACCGTCAGGAGACCGAAAGGAAGACTGAAAGACAGACGGGGCAGAGAGCTTATTATAGTCGGTCCATCATCGGAAGTCTGATGGCCTCGAAAACTGGGCGTACACGAGTTAGCAGCAGCCAATAGGAGACTGTTTGTTTGGGAAGGTAGTGGGGAGGAAACCAGTCTCACTCCTGCTCTCGAAGAGATCGCATCGGACTGCGTTGCCGTATCTACCGCCGTTTCCTTGCTGTGGAATTCTAAGTTATTTATTTAGAAACTGCATAGTATATCAGCTGAGCAAGAGCTGGCAGCGCGCACCGACATCTGCTCTCCCGCACGAAAGTTGAGAGGGGCGATGGAAGGGGAAACGTTCGTGAATGGCTACTTGCTCTAAGTAGGCCAAGAGACTTCCGAAGGGGGATCGACTATAAGTTCTTGGGGCCAACTTGGAGGAGGGAGGCAGTTGATAGGGAGAACTTGAGAAGTCTGCGGTAGCTCTTCATCCGTCAGTGGATTGAAAAAGGCTGATTACACAAAAGAGAGACAACTAAACTCCATTGTCCATGTGTAAATGTGCCTCTCCGACACCCCAGCGGCTCTTCTATTAGTAAATGTCCACTGGGCTTCCTTCCATCAACCCTTAAGGCCCGCTCACACTAAGGAGAAACGCGGCGAAGCGAAGAGAAGCGCGGCTACAAGAAAAATATTCTTATCGAAGAGTTAAATGGACCCGCTCACACTTAGGCGCGGCGAAGGGAGCGGAAGCGAGGAGAAGCGGAAAGAATTTCTTTGGGAGAATATTTCTTCGCTTCGTCTGACGTCACGAGGCGAACTTTTGTGCGATCGGCAGCCTTCGTGAAGGTTCGAGGGCATTCGTCATTTTTTCTTTTCATCTGGCAATCGCCAGCGGTCGCTGAGATGGGTATGCACGGGAGATCGGGAATCATCGTGAGGTTCGGGCGCATTCGTAAGTTTTCTTCCGCTTCCTTCTCTTAAGTGTGAGTCGGATGCTTCTTGTAGCCGCGCTTCGCTTCGACGCCTTTCTCCCAAGTGTGAGCGGGCCTTTATACGCCAATTCCCAGACTAACACGATAGATGTGCTCTTAAAAAATTTCGTGTAGGGTGAAATCGTGATAGTCGAACACGAATTTTCCATAAGAAGTAATGTAAACAGGGAGTATACGTTCCTAGCGATGGGCACAATCGGGAGGCCATAATAGATTCATTCGATTATTGCTATCACTTGAGATATTCCATTAATATGAGAGATCATTCGAATGAAAAACTATACTGCGTTTCCAGAGATCGTACGGGTGAGGCGTGTCTACGGTTAGACTTGTAGGGTGAGGGGAGAAAGTGTCAGCCAATAAGAGCTCTGAAATTTCCCACGACTTTCAAAAATTCTTGACGAGCGCTGTTGACACGATTACTCTCAGAACTTCACTCGTCCACAGCTGCTGTTGAAGTGAGCGAAATTCGAAATGTGGCAACATTGGATCGTAGCCTAAGCGAAATAACCCGAATGCGGACGGAATACTGCGAATCGGACACGCACGACTTCGGGAAACGCACTATAGTACTCGTCAAGGACCGATTATTCGCTCGCGGTCTAAACGATTATCACTCGTTGTTAATAATTCAAATGAATCTCTAGGCTTCGTCTCACTCGTTACGTCACTACTAAAGGTGTGAATGAATATCTCGTATCTCGTTTGTTCTCTCGGTTCTCTCGTTAGTGATCACGTACTTCATTCGAATGAATTTCTCGGTTACATTGCAATATATTTTACTAGTTTTTCTACATCTCGATTAGTAACGATTATCTCTCGGCACGGACACTCCGAATGATTGTTACAGTTGGTTGGGGGATTGTAAAATAAAGCATTCATTCATCCATTCAAAACAGCTAAACTCTCGTACAGGACGTTACAGAAACATTTCTTCAAAGATATTTTAATTGTTATAGTTTGCATTTGCTGCAGTGTAGACACCATTAATGGCGACTCACTGTCTGTATATTGTGACAAGAACTGAATAATTAGGGTCAGTGTAAGTGTTTAGCTTTTACAGTTAATTGCCAATTTTGTCTTCGTACTTTCTTAACCCGGGAATCACAACCGGGAGTTAAATTTACTCACTCGATAATATAAACTTTAATTTCTCTTTTTTTCACTAAATTTCATGGTTAATGTGATTGCAGTGCTTCATTCAAGTGTTAATAATATTATCTATGATGGAAAGATGTTGTTATTTACTAATATAGTTGGAGTTTTTAACGTTTTTCTAAAAGCTAGTGAGTTATTTCGACTTCGCGTTAGTATTACAAGATAATTTTCGTCTCCGGGTTGGCAATGACGCAATAAAATCGGGAAGTGAACACTTGGTAAATTTAATAGTATAGCTACATTTTTCGCTGGAAATTGTAATACTTAATTGGAAACGAATATTTTTTTAGAGATAATAATAATAAATTATTTCTTAAGATTTTTTGTCCGCAGCTAGTCCTTTCCACGATCGTGGAGAAACCGTGTTAAACCGGATGACCAGTCGTGTTATTCGAATATTAGCCCTACTTTAAAAATCGTGCTAAACCGAAATCGTGTTAGTAGAACTCGTGTTAGTCGGGGACTAGGTGCATATGCAAACCACTTCCTCCATCGCCTAAAATCACTTCCTTCACCCTCCCACCAAACACCATCATGGTCACCATAGATGTGTGTTCCCTTTACACGATTATTCCCCACCCAGAAGAACTTGCCACTTTTCGAACCTCTCTTGATAAGAGGTCAGAGGAGAAGAAACCATCTACTGCCGTCCTAACTACGCTGGCAGAGATGGTTCTCACCAAAAACAATTTCGAGTTTGGAGGGCGCCATTACCTACAAAGCAAAGGGACTGCAATGGGCACACGGATGGCGCCTTCTTATGCGAACTGCTACTTTGGGGAATGGGAGACCCAACTCCTCCAATCCTCTCCCCAAAAGCCTCTCATCTGGCTCCGCTTCATCGATGACATCTACTTACTGTGGACCGATGAGGCGGAGTCTCTTGATTGCTTCCTCCATAAAATCTCCACCCACCCCACCCTCTCCTTCACCCACCACTCCTCCACGGCGGAATCTACGTTCCTCGACGTAAATCTTTGTTTTAGAAATGGACGCATCAGCGCCTCGGTGCATATCAAAGAAGCCAACCACCAACAATACCTCCATTATACCAGCGGCCACCCAAAGCACACCAAAAATTCCTTCCCTTATTCCCTCGCCCGCCGAGGATATAGGATATGCTCGGAGAACACTTCCCTATCCGAATATAGCACAAAAATTCAGGAGGCATTCCTCAACCGAGGCTATCCCCCAGAATTAATTCAATACCAAATACAGCGCGCCATTTCTTCTTCACCCCCCCTCCCCTCCGGAAAAAAACCGAACCCAAACCCACCTACTCATCCTCCTGACTCTCACAACAACTTTCCACCTTGGGCTACACGAATCCCTGAAAAACATCCTTGCCGCTGCCCACCCCATTCTCACATCCTCACCTACCACTCTTGCACTCTTCCCCAAGCCTCCCATTATATCATTCCGTCGACCTAAGAATATCAGCGACTTGATGTGGGGCAAAGAACTCCCCACAGCTCCAACACCCTCTCCGCAGGGTTTTTCCCATGCGAAAGAACACAGTGCCTCACTTGCCCCATCATAGAGACTTCCTCCTCTTTCACCAGCCCTATAACAGACATCACCTACCCAATTACGTCCCACGGAACCTGCACCTCCAGAAATATAATCTATTTCTTAAACTGCACGCAATGCCCGGCGTTTAACATGGGCCTTACCACTACATCCCTCAACATCCGCATGAACGGTCATCTGGACAGTGTCGCTCCAGTGACCGATCATGCGGTAAGCCACTCCCTACCCTTCAATAGATGCTTTACAGTAAAAATAATCTGGGCTCTCCCAAAAGACTCTCCCGCACCACAACTCCGCCAATGGGAACTCGCTCACATTGAAATCCTCCGCTCTCTTTCCTTTCCCGGTGTAGACCTCCGCTAACACCCCCACCTCAAATTCCCTAGCCCCATCCTCTTCTCATCTCCTCTACCCCCAATGAGACACTTAGTTTTAGTTATACTCTTGTGCCGAAGAAAGGCGGATGCCCGAAAGCTCTAAGCAAAAACCTTCCTCTATCACAATGGACGTCCACAACACCAAGTAAGTGTCCACTGGCTCCCTCCTATCCCTCTCAACTACTAGTTGCAATCTTATATATATATATATATCCAGGGCCGTGCCGATGGGTGAGGCGGCGAGGCAACTGCCTCAGGCAGCTCTCGAAGGGGGGCGCCAAAATCTGACAAAAATGAAAACCTATCAAAATAAATTCATAAAACCGTGCCCGAGGAAGACGATGGTTGGCCATAAAAATTTTTCCGTCCGAATATGGGCCAGCTTCCATTGCAACCAAATCTATAATAACGGAAATGGAAATATAAGATATTATGGATTTGAATAAATAAATTTTTATTACTCCCTATCGTTTTCGACTAACATATAATAAAATTACTTAGTAAAAAAATTAAGGGGGCGCCATATTATATCTCGCCAGTAGAAGACTTTTTTTCTACTCTCGCCTCAGGCGGCAAAATGTCTGGGCATGGCCCTGTGTGTGCGTGTGTATATATATATATATATATATATATATATATATATATATATATATATATATAATTATAATTTAATTTAATAGAAAAATAGTTTGCTAAAAATGTTATGAAATTTCCATAGAAAATTTGCACCTTCCTAGATTTTTATAAACATAAACGACCAGAAATACCAAGTCTACTTACTATAATCATGTCTCCATTAGAAATTAAGGCAGCCTATAATAGTGGATTGCTTTTTCTCGAGAAGGAGGTTAGCATTTTAAACTGTATGGTCTAACTATGGAGCTATTTATGTATGTTAGACGTATGTATAATATAGTAGTAACGTATATGTAACTTTGTAACTTGAATACATAACTATTATTTAAAAACTAAAAGATATTTATCTACCAATTCCATTGAGTTATAATCGTATTTTCAGAAAATTTATCTCTTCCCTCTTACGGATTATATTAATATCATAATTCCTCGCATTAAACAATAGCATTATACATAATAAATATAGTCTAGAAAATTTCGATGGTAATATTTTGGGTATCTACTGCGTATGATATTTATCTTATACTTAGTAGACGTGGATAAAAATATGAATTTAATAAGTTTAAACTTTATCCGTATATTTTATCAAAGTGTTTTCATTACACCTTTTTCGTTTCAAAGTACAAATATATATCTTTTTTAAAGACGACATTCAACAAATAAATTCTAACTCCATGCTATTTTCCTATCTGTTGAACCCGCTCGACGGAGCTCAACTCCTACGCGATCGCCGTAATTTCTCGCAAACCCGATTTCCTTTCTCTTCCTCCCTCCATCTCTCCTTAACCCTCGAAAGATTTCATTCCCACCAACATTCCCCCCTGGGGCTGCGAGGTATTTCTTTTCGCGAATTACATCTTTCCCTCGGGGGCAATGCAGCAAGCGTTTCCCACCTCGCTTGAAGAGGAGAAATATTCCCTCCGCTCCCTCCGTTTCTTTCTCGATCCCTTCCTCTCGTTCTCATCAAACGATCACCCTTACCACCTCCCCTCCCACCCCTTCCTCTCTACGCCCCCCCTCTCTCTCCTTAATCCCCCTTTCCTTTCCTCTACCTTTCCTCCGCCCCTCGCAGTCCATCTTCTATTCTGCTGCATCCTTATTTCACGTGTTTCACAGAAGAGGCAAATGGGAAGCTAATAAAAGGTTTTGGAAAGGGAGTGAGAGGAGGTTTGTCGAAGCGAGTCGATGGAAAGAGCCGTTTGTGTGGCGCTTTCGTTTCTTTTTGCGATCATCTTTTCCGCGTCCTACGCAGCGGAAGACAGCAATTCCTCGTTTCCTACGGCTAATGGAGCAACTGCTTTGTTGAATTTATAATCAAGTCATCATTCGAGAATCTCTGAAGATCAAGAATTTTTCACTTCCTTTGAGTAAATAGCATTCAAGGTTAAACTTAAATATAGAATTCCAACTATATTGGTCCAACGAGAAGAGAGCAGAAATATTCGCTCAGTATATATATATATATGTTGACTCCCACCTACAACCCCTCGTTCGTCAAATCCCATCTTTCGTCCAAGATACCAACCATTTTCTCCAACGCTTAAAATCACTCCCCTCTCCCCTCCCACCTAACACAATCATGATAACAATAGACGTATGCTCACTTTGTACAAACATCCCCCACCACGATGGACTGTCCGCCCTGAAAAAATCCCTTGACTCGAGACCACCTGACGCAAGACCCTCCTCCCACTTCCTAACGAAGCTGGCGGAAATGGTGCTCTACAAGAACAGCTTTACCTTCGGAGGGCGCCACTACCTACAAATAAAAGTTCCGACGATGGGCACTCGCATGGCGCCCTCATACGCCAATGTCTTCCTAGGTGAAAGAGAGGAACGTTTCCTCGACATACACCCCAGACCACGACATTTTTACTTTCTCCATACGAAGTAATGGGAAAGTATTGTGATCATGAAAAAAATCGACTTAGAGATTTCAACGGAAATACACGTTTTGAGGTCCCTAGAACACGTTTAGAATATTTTCGAAATGATGTCTGTGTGTGTGTGTGTGTGTATGTTATTGTGGGCGCTCTAACTCAAAAAGTACGTGCCATATCGTTACCAAACTTCATATATATCACTTTAACATGAGCATCAAAAATTGATTAGCTTTTCGACAATAACGGGTAAACGGAAGTCGAGGTTTATTCGAAACCCGATTCGGTATTTGCGATATTTCTTCGTTAAAACATCATTATTCTATTTACAATTCTATACACAAGTTATAGAGAATATAATTTCCTACAACTTTCATTTGAAAGAATTTTCCATAGCAGTTAATGTTTAGGAATTATTTATAATTAACCGGTTTTTCGGTTTCTGTGAAATATCTCATTAAAAACATCGTTACTGGTAATCTTCGTGAGGAACAAAGTTGTATAGAATAATATTTCTTCCATGTTTTGTTTGAAACAAATTTTCGTAGAATCATCCATTTCGGAGATATTTTGCTTTTCTTAATACAAGTATACAGCGCCAGCACCATGTAGCGGTGAATTCTGTAAACATATTCAAAATATACTGTCAACCATGCTAGTTATTCCCTAAGAAAGTTCCAAACAGTATGGCAAATGGAAGTAGAGATTGGCAACATTTAACTCGAAACATTCAACGTCATGAAGAATTTTCTGATCACAAACAGTGCTGTGCAGTGCTGAGTCAGTGGCGTGAAGGAAAAACAATCTCTGATGAAATCAATCTGAAAATAAGACAAGAAGTCTCACACTGGAGAAGAGATCTTGATAGATTAATCAATATTACCTACACATTAGCTTTGGGGAACTTGCCATTCCGTGGTCATCGGGAGGATAAGAAGTCAGCAAAAAGAGGAAATTTTTTTTATTAATTATAAATTCATTATTATGACGACGTGCTGGATCAACTCTTAAACTCACACCGAGGAAAAAAAAAGTATTTATAGCTAAAAATTCGAAATGAAATAATTGAAATTTTAGCAAATGCCGTTTTAGAAAAAAACATTTCTGAATGCAAATCAGCAGTTTTTTTCTATATTGGTTCATACAAGGCAAGACGTACAAAAAATAGATCAGTTGAGCATCACTGTCCGTTATGTAACAATTGAGTACAATGAATACCACATAACCTCGGAGCTGAAAATTAACGAACACTTTATGGGTTCGTTGCTGTTGGTAATCATTCTGCAGAAGGACCGATGAACATAATTGTTTCAAAATTAAAGGAGATTTTAGGTAGATTGGAGAAGTTTCGTGGGTAATCCTATGATGGGGCATCTGTAATGATTGGTGTGCACTGTGGAGTACGATAAAGAATACAGGATATTCAGCCAAACGCCCCATACATACATTGCGCAAATCATGAGTTAAATCTGGTTTTAAAACACCCACAACAAATATTGAAGAAGTATACAACTTTTTTAATGTAGTAAATTCAATTTATGTGTTTTTTAGTGACAATGTGATAAGATGGAATTTCATTAACAAAAATTCCGAGGAACTTCTAAAATCACTTAAACGTGTATGTGCTACACGTTTTTCTTCTAAAAAACACAGCTTGGAGGCTTTTGACGTAATGAAATCCATAAATGTGATCATTCGTATATTGGAGAAAACGGACGCTTTGACAAAGTTTTAAAAGGCAAATCTTGCGATTTATTCGGACTTTGCAAGAGCATTTAAACGAAATGAAAACGGATGATGAGTCCGATAAAATGAAAGAAAAAGCTAGTCTGTCTTGGGGAATTACGCCAAAATTTAAAACAGTTCGTAATAGGACTCTTTTGGAAAATTTTATGTTAAAACAATTAATTTAAATACAAAATATACTTTGGAACATTAAACAAATTTTCAGAGCAAATAAAAAAGAGATTTGAAGGTATGAGAACAATCATGGAATATTTTTCAAAAATAACACCAAAGTTTTTATCAACAAGCACTACAGAAGAGGTCCACACAGAATCAAGAAATATAGTAGAAAAATATAAAAGTGACTTATCGCCAGATTTAGAGCATTGATTGGTGTCTTTTAAAACAATTTTTGAAAAGGAGTGAGAAATATTACAAGTATTAAAGAAATGGCAGTCCTTCTGATTGATAACAGGGAACTAGCTCCTAGTTTTCCAAATGTATGCACTATATTCATGCTTTTGCTAACATTGCCAGTAACGACCAATATCAATGAACGAAGTTTTTCGAAACTGAAAATAATAAAACTTATTTACGAAGTACTATAGTCGAAGACGACTAAATGGCTCAGAGGTTCTTTAAATAGAGAATGAAACAGCAAGAAAATTGGATTCTTCCGAAATTATAGAGGTTTTTGCTAATGAAAAGGTCAGGAGAAAAATATTTGAAGGATTTAAGTAAAACATTTTAAGGTAACGTTGTATTTCTAAAAATAATCATACAATATTTATGTTACGTAAAAGTTTTCATCTTCATGGAAAGGTTTTGTTTTAAAATTTCTAATAAAGAGATTTTTGATAATAAATAATTAGAAATTTTTAAAATTTTCATATTCACAAATATTGTACATTTTGACGTAATTTTATTAATGTAATGTTATAAAACATTTATAAAGACCAATTTTGTTTCGTTTTTATTCATTTTTGTTTGTTTTTAATTCAATTAGAAACTAATATGCTAGGGGCCCACTTTCTGAATTTTGCACCCGGGCCCATGAAAGGATTGTTACGCCACTGGCTCGAACGGTACTTTCTTATATGCAAACCCAACTCAGCGACAATAATTTACTATAATAATGATTTAGAGCGCTCATTCTACTGGCGCTGATGTTCCAGGTAAACAGAAAGAAAATTATTAACTAGCGCAAGGCTGAAATATTTTCTTGGCTAAAATTTGTAAAGTGCTCAAGCCATTCATCTTCACTCGTGCTCCCTTTCACCTCCTAGCCTTTCATTCAATCACGTCCAAACATAAATTCTTTTTCTAAAATTATTTTATCAAAAAGACTCGGGTCCTATTACAAGTTGTCTATATTTTTCATTAATATATTTTGCTGTTTTATAAATGCCAGTCTAGGTGATTTTAAAAGCGAGAATGTCCCAGCTGTCCCTGGGACTCGTGTTAAGAAAATCTTCACATTATGATATTACTGTGAGTGGCGACATTTTGAATGCTCGTTCTCGCCGCTTGAATGACACCTATGCAAGTATCAGAATCTCTCGTTGGGAACGAATTCATTTCTGGTAAATTTAATGCGAAGTGGCCGATTCGAAGGGTTTCTTCGAAAATTTGATTAACCGGCCGAAGAAGTCCATTGACCCAAGGACCGTCCCGACTAAACTGTTAACCTTACGGCAAATAATCTTTTTAAAATGAAAACTATAAAGGGTTAACGAGACCTGAGATCTGTGCAGAACATACATTGAAATCGATGAACATAAAAACAAAAGTAAATTTAAAGTTTGCTATTAAGTAATGACGAGAGATCATGCTGATAATTTGGAAAGAAATTTAAGGAAAATGTTCAAGAGAAAAAATATAAAGAGGATAATAAAGAAAAAACCATACGCAATCAATGGGTTATCTCGCGTTTAGGCGTGGCATCGTCCACTCCTGCTCGAATGCAGTGAGAAAAAATTGACACTGATAAAGGATAAAGTGCGACGAACGATGCAGGATAGCGGTTAAATGTAATAACATTGCTGAGCAGCTGAGCATTGAAAGTGAACTAGTGCGAATAATCTGCTTCGTAATGTTCATTCTAAGCATTGCAGAAGATGAAATGAGGGCTGTGAGACAAAAATGTGGTAACCCACACTTATACTGTTTTGAGAAAATTGTCATTTTATTGGTTGAAAATTATATTTCCATCATAAATAAAGGCAAGTTACAAAATATGAACAAAAACAAATGACAAATTTCTAAAATCATAATTGAAGATTTTTTCTTTTCTGTACGCAACCTAGCTCTAAATAGATAAGTTTGTGGGTTACCATGTTTATGCCTCACACCCCTCAAATATGAAAACGAGACATAACTAAACAGTAGACTACATATCAAAATCTGCAGTTATATGTACAACTTGCTTAAGAGTGTGTGGGCCTATAATACAGTTTTTATGACGGCGCTTAACTTAGTTCTAGCATAAGAATACTTACTAGCAATCTTAGAATCGGAAAAGGCAACTGGATAAAGTTTACTCATACAGTCCGTTGAGTTAAAGGAGTGATGATATTTGGTAGCATGGAAGGCCATAAAACTTCAGCTACAAGTTGACTTATTCTTTGGAATCGCTTTTTAGTAAATAACTATCAACTATTTTGGAACATCCTGCCACAGAACCTATAGTAGATACACTTAATTTATACCTGTTCATAGCAATGCGCTCTAAAATGTCCGACCTTCATCCGTGAGCAATGCTAAAAAAGAACCTGCAAAACTTGCATTCGGAGTCGTCATTCTGTTTCCCTTTCGTGATAAAATCCCACTCCTTAGAATATTCGTCACTAAATTTACACTTACGTTTTAGTATCTTATAATATTACAATTCTACTCGTACGTACGTTAGGGGTGAGCGAAAAAACGTTTTTTTTTAAATTTGGTACGCCCTATTAAAAAAAATTGTCTTTTTGTCTTCTTATAGTGTATAAAAAATCTGAGCGACATGTGACAATATCTTCGGGTTTCGCCAGGGCCCTAGAGATTTGTCAAAATCACTAAAATACGGCAAAATTCAAATAGAACGCATTCGGTAATTTATTGTCATTTTCAATGGTATAATGGCCTGCTGAGCTCAAATCAAGCGTCCATTATCCGCTATCTCCCTCCGATCGCAAGATAAGGGCAATTCGTTGTCATCAAACAACTTAAAAATTACGTATCTTGCACTCGTATGCACTGTACATGTACAGTACGCGGACGGCGCGCGCTGCAGCCGTCAGAATGCAGCTCTTAGCTTGCTTCGGCTCCTAAATCTGCCGAAACAACCCAGGACTCACCAGGGGGAAGTGGCTGCACGTCGAGTCCCGCCCGTGCCCACCCCAACCACCCTACCTTGTAGGCACTACTTTAGTTTCACTCTTGAGTTAAAACTTGGTAATCTTTCTTCGTTTTAAAGTCGGGCATATTCTGTCTGGATTTCAGTCACGCAAGAATGAACCCATGCCTATGCTCTTCTCCACACAGAGCACTGGATGCTTCTGTAACCAATTTTACAGTGCGCTCAACAGTCTGTGTGTGGCCCGGGAAATTATCGAACTCTGACTGTTTGTCCACCATTTGTTGCAGGTCGGCTTCAGAAAACTTGCATGTGAGAGATGGCTCTGTTACCGTGCAAGTCTTCCAGTCAATAAGCTGCGTGTAGTCCGCCGCTTTGAAGTTGAGGGGCGGTACTTCGAACGATCTTACAAATCCGTCTTTAGCTCTTGGGGTCTTCTTTCTTGCCTCGATGATCTCTTTGACGGTAGTTCTCCGCACGTCCCTTCGGGTGTCTTTCAGCGTAGCTAGAAGCAGATTCTCGGGGTGCCCGAAATATCCGTTCCTTTGAATTACTTCGTCAATAATGACCCTCAACTTTTTGTCAAGATACCTTGATGAATAAATCATTCCCCAAACGTGGCGGGCACCGTCTGTGCAATCGCTGAGCGTCTTGATTGCAAACCAAGAAACTGCATACACCTTTATGACAAATTGTGAAAGTATTTTCAGCTCCTTTTCAGGTTTCTCCGTCGCCACATACAGACGCAAAATTCTGTTGGCTGTTGTGAGCCATCGAGAATGCGCCAACGCCCCTGGGCTTCGTTCAGCCAAAGCAGAAGTACACACACAAGAAGTCACAGCAGTACTGATATCTAGAAGATATTTCTGGTCTGAGCTCAAGCACTCAACGTCAACCTGCGGAAGATCGACTTCGATTCTCTTGAAATTGACAACAGGGACATTTTCACAATTTGCAAGCCTTTTGCCGATGCCGTGGTTAGGGTCATCCAGTCGTTGAAATAGATGGCGAAGCGGAAGTTCGTTTGAGTGCAGAAAACACACAAACCAGTGTAGAGGCCGTCCGCAAGCTTTCTCCACGAGGATAATAACACCGCCCTTCGATCCAGTGTTCGCTGATGTGCCGTCGCATCCAACTGCATCCAACTCATTAATGCGCCAACCATTTTTCTCCAAGAATTTTACCATGCCTTGCGCTATGTTTTCAGCAGTGGACCTACCGTTCGGAGTGATATGCCCGATAATGTGGTCCGGGCTCTTCCAAAATTGAAATGTGTTCCTCGAGATCGTTCCGCACGCATTTATTATCGTAAACTCTGGTAATATCTTTGCGGCCGTCGAAATATAGACCCCGCAAAGACTTAGCTTCGTTTTGTAGTTCATCACTGACAGACTTTCTGTTTTTCCTGACTTTTTGTCGATCTACTACATTTGACACGTCATCTTTTGTCATGATGCCCATATCTTCCAGCACAGATGTGGCAATCAGAGCTCCTGCAGTATCAGAGACATATGTTCTTTCGCAAGTAGTGGCTAAAGCTCTGAACTTTTTCCTTGGAAGACCACTCTCTGCGACTTCAAAGTCACTACCCGAAGTAGCGTCCGATCCGGTGACAGAAGAACTGTCAGCAGTGTCTATTTCCTGTTGAATATCTTGAAGCTGACTTATTTTTTTCTCTAATCTTCCAGCCTCCAACTGTTTTTTTAACTATTGCTTCTTCAGCAATTTTGTTGTTCGTTTATCGATAGGCCCTTCCGCCATTTTCTCACAAGTCCTTTGGTCTATAAAGTAGGAGTGTTCATGATCTGGAACTTTGAGATCTTTACTGCACGCACATGACTTGATATCCTTGCACTTACATGATGAAATATCGAATAAAGTGCTCCTGGTATATTCCTGAAACTCGCAAAGCTTGGCTTTGCCACATGCTTTGTGCAGAACACTCTTCAGTTTCTTATACTTTGTGTTTAAGTTGTTTAGTGACAACGAATTACCCTTACCTTGCGAACGGAGGGAGAAAACGGATAATGGACGCTTGATTTGAGCTCAGCAGGCCATTTTACCATTGAAAATGACAATAAATTACCGAATGCGTTCGTTTTGCATTCTGCGGTATTTTAGTGATTTTGACAAATCTTTAGGGCCCTGGCGAAACCCGAAGATATTGTCACATCTCGCTCAGATTTTTTATACACTCTAAGCAGACCGAAAGACAAATTTTTTCATTAGGGCGTACCACACTTTAAAAAAAAGTTTTTTTGCTCACCCCTAACGTGAAGCATTAAAGCGGCGTATTTCTCAAGAACCGTTCGTCGTAAAGATAAGCGGTAAATGGCGTTTTGTTTCTATTAGCTATTAGGTACTACGATAAATATTTTCGTTTTATACAGTTTCCCGGGTTCGAATCAAGGAGACAATTATACTTTCCAAAATGTTTACACGGGATTTTTGATTTTTCAGAGTGCAAGGTTTTTTTCCTTCATTCATTAAAATACGTAAATATGAACCGATTTTCTTTATTTTTACTTTATTCGACGGCTAAACCTATATACTATCTTATTTTTTCGATGTTTACATGTTATGAGGTCAAAACATGCAGAAATAAGCAATTGTTTTCGAACTTATTCGGATTTTTCGTACTCTTTCCGGACGTTGCCAAGGCGACCATCACTGTTGCCTCCGATTCAATTAATGCCAATTAAACCTTCAATATAGACAAAAGAAAAGCGTTATTCGCATCGAAATTGTGTTTAAGCATCGAAATTAATGATGCATAGCAACGTACATATTTAATGATAATTATTCTGTTGACTGCGTACGGGAAGCCTTTATAACGATTTTATCAAGGCATTTCATCGTTTGAATGCTGGAAACTAACCTTTTTGTTAGTAAAACCTTTATATTATACATCTGTAATGCTTTTCACGCAAATTGACTCACGCATAAATTTTTAATTAGATGAGAATAGGGACGTATTTTATTTTTTAAAATAATAATGAAATTACATGTCCATCTTCTCTTCCTAGATAATCTAAATGAACGGTTGCATTATCTGTTATATAAAAGACATATTACAATAAAAAGAAACAAAGAAAATTGTAAACATGAAATTTCGTGAACAACTACGGTGTAGCATTAATTTCCTCTCTAACATGACTTTTAAAATGCTGATTTCTGATTGACTTATGGGTTATTCTCCCTCGCGCCGGATGGATTTGTAAAAGAGACGGAAGACTTAACAAAACAGTCGAATCTTTATTTCATCGTTTGAATGCAGGAATCTTACCTTTTCGTAATTAAAACCATTATATGATGAATCTATAATGCTTAGTAATGTTAATAGGCTCACGCATGAATTTAAAATTAAATGAGAATAGGGGCGTACGTTATTTTTTTTAAACTTATTGAAATTACATGGTTATCTTCCCTTCGTAACTAATCTAAATAAACGGTTGCATTGATTGTTATTTATAAAAGAGAAAGGGCATATTTCAATAATAGATACAAAGAAAATTGTAAACATGAAATTTCGTGATCAATTACTGTGTAGCATTAATTTCCTCTCTAATATGAGTTTTAAAATGTAGATTTCTGACTGACTTCGCAAAGCTTTTATTCTACACTACTCTCAACAACTCAGACGCTACATCTGCTTTCACATATTTTATCAATATTTCTTTTATTAATTATGGACAACGTATAAAAGTGTGTCAGTTTTCTTTGTCGATTCTTTCTGATTATTCTAATAGAATCGGTGGATCTTTAATAAAATAAATAAATATGTTACCACACATAAATTATCTTTTTTCTACTATATTAATTTGATATTCGTGAAGCCGTGTTAATAATGTGAATAACTCGATAAAGAATCGAGATAGAAACTAAATTTAGCAAGAATGCTCGACTCATATATTGTAACTTGGCGACGAAGAAAATCTCGGAAAAAGTACTGGGTTCGACTACAAATTAGGCATTTCTATTTCCCATAAGGTAAGAGGGAGGGTGAGAGAGGGAGAGAAGGAGAGGGGGAGGGTGTGAGAGAGAGAGAGAGAGGGATAGAAAGAGGGCGAGAAAGGGAGGAGGAGAGAAGCAATTATTTAACTAAAAAGAATAGCCGCGCGGAGCGTGGCACGGGGCTGTGCGCCGGAGCCCCTGGTTGTAATTAAAAGGGGTAACATAAATCTAAAACAAAAGGACACTTCCAATCTATGACCGTAACCTCATATGGGGACGAGGCTCAACGCGTCATTTATTTCTACCCAAAACTCGAAACGAAATGAATCAATGTGTGAGTTTTCATTTCTCCTGTAACTTTGTACAAAATCGGCAGTTACATTCAGTTGATCCGTCCAACAACATTCTATTTTCAGGGGTTAGCGAAGCTATTTTTTCCTTACTTTGGGATGAGTTTTTAATTCTTACTACTGAGTGGTACAATCAGGGAAAGGGTAAATTCTAAGGTATAATTTGTAAAAGTTGCCACAAACTGAGCGGGTTAAAATTAAATAAAAAGTAACCCCCTTGCTTGCTTTTCTAATTCAGTATGCTAGCACCAGGTAAATACAGGACATTTTCTGTCCCGACAGGCCTTTCCGGGACAACGGGACAAGGCAATGAAATACACTCCCGTATAGCACGGGACGTCTGGCAGCCCTAATTAGATGGTAATATTTAAGAAAAAAGATAAGAAGGAAAGGGTGTCAGCTGATACATAAATTACTATGGAAACATAAATATAAAAATATGAAAGAGATTGCAAAAATCAGGTGTATTTGGATACCCAGTTTTAAAGCAAGAACAACCATGGACCAGTCTATGAAAAGGATAGGAATGGGAGGGGTATATAAAAACAATCAGCGTAGCTGCATAGGAGCCACCAGCTCTAAATTGCAGCAACCACTCCTCCCGTGGATCGAAGAGAGGGTGACGAAATGACGCACGAGAGGTACAGACGTCTAAGTTGGGTGGCATAAAACTAGGGGCTACTGGTGTAAGTTGGGTGGCATGTTTCGGAGGAAAGTTTTCGTCTGGTTGTACAAAATAGGGTGCGTTAATTGTAAGTTGGGTGGTATACGCTTTAAGAAAATGAATTTAATGTGGTATTAAATCAGGAGGCATTTTGGGTAGGTGGTGTGGAATAATTTCTAGGGACATGAATATTTATTTGATGTGGCTGGACAGAATTAAAGAGCATTTGGTGTTATTTAAATGGTATACGTTTTATTGGAATGTAAGTCTGTCTGTTGGAAACCAAAGGGAAATATGCATTTTTATTCTTTAGCAAATCATTGAAAATGGATTGTATTAATGTTCTTAGTGCTATTTAACTATATATTTCATGTACATTACCTATAAATGTAACATCATTGTAACTAAATATCTAATTAATATATAATATTGCATAACTTTACAGTTGTAGTTCAACGATTTACAATTTATGGAAGAAAAGAGTTTATATATTTTATGTGAAAATGTAATTATTTGTTATTTGAATTATTAAATTACTTATACATTTGGTAAGTATGCCTTTAAAAAAATAACATTCATCTTATACAATTCTACATGCCTTCTTTTCGGACATGACCGTCATAAAAAGGCATGGTCTTTCAAAAATTGGATAACAGGATTATAAATACGAGCATAATATTGATATCTGTTATATATTTTTTTGTATTTTACCTCGCCTTAACATAGATATTATATGCAAAATTGTATAAACTCAAGTAATGTAAAATTTCAACATGATATGCTGGTTGGTCATGCGAATTTAAAGGCACCTGCCATATCTACTTACGAATTGAGTCGAAAAACCTGTAGGATCCATCTTTTTAAATTCGGTTATTATAAAGGTAGTCTTTGCTTAAAATCACTATAAATTATGTTTAATAAATTCTTACGTAAATTGTCGATTTCTTCTTAGGCAGAGGATGCCAACAAAGAACGTTTACTACTATCGCTCTCCGGAACATCAAAATCATTACGTGCTTTCGTTTGCATTTGGTTTCGACCGCGAAGAGGATGTCTATCATTTTGCCTTCAGCTACCCTTACACATATTCGCGCTGCCAGGCTCATCTGGAACAGTTGGAGAGGAGGCAGCTGTCGTACCTGAAGAGACAACTCATTGGTCACTCAGTGGTAAGTTTGCTTCCCTATGCATTTTCCCCTAACTTTCCCCCTTTGCTCTCTTCACCGTTCCTCTTACAGCATTCCTCCCTCCTCCGACTAATCGGCCTCTCCTCTCTTAAATCATCGCCTAGATTTCTTTTTATTCCTTCTTTTCTCAATGACATTTGCTTCCTTCTCTAGCTCATTCTATTCTTGTTTTGCACATAAAATCAATTCCGTTGATAATTTTGACACGGTTACCTTTTTATCCTAATACTTAAACAGCGAAGTAATCGTGGCTGTAAGATTGAATATCTGATTTATTAGTCTCAGCCGCTTTTGAGTCTGCAATGCAACAAAGGCAAGGTACAACCCATAAATACATTTGAATTCAGAAAAAAGAGCAGAATAAAGATTAATATAAAAGAAGAGAAATCACGAAACATAGAAATATGCTTTGCTTATTTCGAAACCCCTCCAAATATTGTTTACGTATTATCTACGGCTCACTCTCAAATTATTGTTATTATAAAACTTGACTGAGTTATTTTGGATTTTTAAATGGTAATTACAGATTTGACATCGCATATAAAGGAAATCATTAAGTCAACACGTGTAGACATCTTTTGGTAAATATCGTCTGCATATTAGGTAATGAATCTGGGATGCGAGACATGGTGATTTAACAAAAAAATTAAAGAAAATACTCGTCCACCATCCAAAGGAAGGGAATACATTCACGCTGAAGGTCGCTGGTAATACGGTTGCGTAGCCTAAGTCGAAAGAAAACACGCACAATCAAAAACATGCAAACAAAGTCAGAAGGCTCTCACTCAGTGAAATCTTGCCAAATCTAAGTACTATACACCGATGTTCCGAGAGCTAAGCTGTCATCTTCAGCAGTTTTGGCAAGAGTTTACTGAATAAGTGCTTTCTGACTTTGTTGGCATGTTTTTGCGTGTAAGTTTCCTTTCAGATTAGGCTCCGCGACGGTATTACGATCGGACTGCAGCGTGAATGAATTATTTTCCTTTTTACGGCGAAAGAGTATTTTATTTATTTACTTTTTACATATTAGATAATAAAAGTTACCATAAACACCCATACGTAGGAAAAAATATTTCATACATTTTGGGTTCAAATATGGGGAGCGTCTTATACCGTATAAGGAAACGTAATTCTTGAGGCAATGTTCAAAATGGTTGACGGAAGAGGGGAAGCATTTCGGTACAAATGGAAGAGGAGATTCACTTCAAAATCGATGAGACAATAATGCAGCCGAATAAATCGGAAAAATTTTGCCAATAACGGTGTGGTTGTTATTTATATGGCAGCACCCAGTGTAATAAAGGAAGACACCCTCTGATAATCCAGAAGAAAGAGTTCATGTCCACATTCTATTCGCTCAGTTCCAGTCATCCGCTCTCACAGCGATACTAGTGGTACAACAACGGTGACTAACGTTGCAATCGAACCCAAATGTAAATATCGTGCGTTTGCAGCAAGACCCTATTTACTTGGAAGTTGGGGCTTCAAAAATGGTAGATTCTAAACAGTGAAATTATTATAAACATAATGAGATTCATTCTGAAAGATTTGAATATTAATACTACAATAATTTTCCATTATGAAGACAGTTATGTTTGATTATATAAATTATAATTCTCATTCTAGGTCTCCTCGGTACCTTTCCTTGAGTTCATTCTATTGATTTATAGGTCTACAGGACTCATTTTGTCAGCTTTTATTGTTTTTAAAGGTATTTTCCCTACTCTGTATTACTTTATGTTCCCCTATCGCGCACAATATAAACGTCTATCTGCTTTTGTTTACCCTTCGTTATGACGTCAGCTGCTATTACAAATCAGTTACCATAGCTTCACTAAAAACTGCTACATTCCACAAAGTAATCATCGACTGTGTTTTTGTCTGTGTGTAAGGGTGTGACAATTGCTACAACGCTGCCCTTTTCATGTGTCGTCGCTCAATTAGACGATTCGCATGAATTTCTGAGGAAGAACGATGGAGCAGCAAGATGTACTTTTTGTATACTAAAAGAAAACAGGAAGACCAGAACCTGTTACCTTTATCAGTGATTTTTAACCTTTCTTGACCCAAATTTCGGTTGCGGCGGCCCATATCCTCCAATATTTCGCTTGAATAAATGATAAATTAAATAAGAGTTAAATAAGTAAATGAATTTTTAATTTCTCAATTCATTTGAATTGAGCAGGTATTTAGGAGTGATGGAATATTTAGAAATAGGCAGCCACGTAAGATCTTAGAATACCTACTCAAAAGGACTTGGCGACCTAGGGCCTAAGGACCACTGTGTTATGTATTTTACTCAAAATATATTTTCAGAGAGAGTACGGTCACTACATGCGTCAGTTTTTCGAAATAAAAAAAGAGAAAGCGGATTATGGTAAAATTTAAGAGATCTGTTTTTACTTCTCGATTTTTATAATCGATGCTCAATGTTTATTTAAGGCTTGTTTACATTTAACACGCCACGCAGTGTTATGTTTCTTGTAAAGTTTTGCTTCTATTTACGCATAGATTAATGTAGCTATATTAATACAGAATTATTATATGAACGAAATTCGTTTAAAAATTTAAAAAAAATAAAATAACAGTTGGTAATTTAGACATTTTTCCCGATTTTCCTACAGCCCGCGACCTCTTACTTAGCAAAATATCTCGCGACCCCTTAAGAGTAAAAACAAGAAGAATAATTATAAATTAAACTACCCGAAGGTCCAATAACCAAAAGAGAATAAAACGACGAAAGATAATTGCTCCCTGAAGAAGTTTAGCGTATTATTCCTGAAGAAGAGAGGGACACAACCAAGGAGATGAAGAATGAAATTGAAATTGATATAATCACAGCATAAATATTCACGGCAACGGGAAACTGTTTAAATTAGGCACACCCCAAATATTTAAAATCATCTCTAAGGAATAACAATGCTACAGATGATCAACACAAATGTCATCCTTAAGCACAAAATAAAGCAAAGATGGCGGTAATAAACAACGACATATTAACCTAATTCCGACAATACACAACGTAGGTACATATTTACGAAGGCACTGATATGATGCCGCTGTATCATTACTAAGCATGAAATCTAAGTCACACTTGTTTGAAATCTATTTTCAGCAACAACGGCGGCTGGATTTGTTAACCATAAGTCATCCTCAAAACATGAAGTCGGATAAAAGGAAAAGAGTTGTGGT
This sequence comes from Uropetala carovei, assembly GCA_036926305.1. NCBI lineage: Eukaryota > Metazoa > Arthropoda > Insecta > Odonata > Petaluridae > Uropetala > Uropetala carovei. Next base: position 1,855,825 of record JAXCHB010000138.1, read on the forward strand.
TATCCTCAGTCGGATCCATCCAGGCGAGTCGCCAACGTCATACGTTTGCCAAGGTAAGAAAACATTCATCTCATGCGGTTATACCTTCACGCGGTGGTTCACCCCGATGAAAGTTTCATTTTATTTTGGCAATGAATTATTCGCGTATGCAGAGTAATCATTTCCGATCTTTAGTTTTCTTTAAGTTAATCATCATTTAATTGTGAATTTGAGAGCATTATTTTTTATGAGCACAACCATTGACTCGTCTCTTTTCTTTCATATATTCCAAATATCACATCATAAAAAACCGACCAGAATGGTTCATAGGAAATAATGGTCTCCTAATCCCTGAAAAATAGGCTTCAGAAGGAAATATAGGCTGTATATCTCCTAATAGGGGTGGTGTTGATAATTAACCAAATATTTAATTGTCCGTATTTTCTCATGCATAGCCAGGGAGGATGCCCGTTCCTAAAAGTATCTAAATCTTAAATCCTCGTATATTTACAGAAAAGGAATTCAAAGTTTTCTTCCGGTCAGAAAATTACAAACCGAAATCTTCCTTCATACAAAGCTTGAACTGCACCAGTCTGAAATTCCGATGTTGCTATATATTTTTGCATAATATTTAACATTCTTCCCAACGACTTTCAGTCGTCAAGGTATACAAAGATTTTTATGCATGCGGACGATGCTACTATTACATATTATTCAGCCTCTCTGGCCTTGCTATCGAACGATTCAACATCCACGTTAGAAAAAGTCACGTCATCCATATTTATTATTGTTTTGCAACTCATCGGAACGATGAGTGGTATGAGGTGAAATGTAAGAAACTGTACCGAATGTTCTCCACTTTTAAGTTTAACCATTTATTTGTCGGATATTTCATCGATTAATATTTCTAACTTTCAGGTGGAGTTCCTTAATGACAGTCGACGAAAATCCTTTTAAAAAATAAAGTAACGGTTTGATTTTCACTAGGAGACGTTCAGGAGGAAAATATGAAAACTTGGGACAAGATTACTCAATTATTTTTTTTTTAATGCTAGACACTCTTAAAAGTGGAATCTCATAGACGCAGATCGGCGTTTTTTTGAGTGTTGGTATAAAGATTGTTTTTAAGACGGGACGGTTGTAAAAAACAGAACAGTAGCTGCTGGTCCTTATACCTTTCCGGTCACCACTCTGTTCGATTTCCTGTTTTGGGTAGAGAAAGAACATCGCAACATTAAGTGTTATTTACCTTTTTGGCAAATATAAAACGTAGCTTATTATTTGTATTTAATATTGCGATTTATATCATTAATTATTGCTAATGCATTTGCAGATGGTCTATCAATTCATTTTTCATCACCGTAATTAAATTCATCATTATATTTGCTATACTTTCTGGTCCTGCTGCTGCTGTCTGTAATAGATGTATATGTAGCATCCACTGTGTCTTTGAGATTCATCTCCACCGAGCTATTACTTACTATTCACTACTGGAGATAGAGTTGTATTTACAATGCTATTTTGGATACATGTGGCACCATGCATCTATCTAATCAAGCTGAAAGATGTTAATATAACATTTCCCCTACAGCTGTTTTTAAGAGAACAAACGTCTAATCTAGTAAGTCAGAAGACTAAAGAAATATAGCCTATACATTACAATGTTAAACATGACCGGAACGGGAAAATAGCCATGTCTTACCCAGTTGAAAAGATGATCCTAGAGGACGAATGATCTCTCAAAAGAGGTGAAGGCAGTTATATAGTAAGAGACAAACGTAATTTTAGCCGTACAATGTGAAAATGCAATAAATGGTTTACTATTTTTTCCTTGGACATGGAATGGAGTCATTTTATTAATGTCCTTGATGATCTAATGAATGTAAAATTAACATTTTGGTTCCTCAACCGGCGATTATGCTATTTCTGGGGAAAAATATGGAAGGAATATATTTATGCGATCGACTTAATGCCTGCTATCGAAATTTAGTATGCACAAAAAATTATAACTTTGGTCAATTTAACTGTCTAAAGTACCTATCTGAGGCACTGGAGATGTTGGAAAAGCAGTTGGGGTCACATTAAAAGATCACCGTGATCTAATTCTATTGTTACTAATTAGGCACTGATTCACTTTGATGGGGCAGGCAAATGTATGAAGAAAACTTTCAAAATAGCGAAGCTCTTTGTCTTTCCCTGAGTGAAACAATTTGTCTTCTGGTGAAGAAGAGAGGCTTTCAAAACATAGAAAGTTTATTGATCATGAAGACCGAAAAGTAATTGAGGCGTAGTCCAAGCTTGAAAAAGATATATTAAGCGATGGCAACGTTATTTCACAAGAAGCGCAGACCCTATGTCAAGAATTAGTAAACACTTGAACCCGTTTTCCAGTTTTCATGAATTGGAATTCAGTTTACTTGGCACGTTAACGGCCTCACCTCTTATCGCATATACGTAAGCTGAGAGAGTGGAGTATTCAATATCATTTGAATAACGAAATTTTCACTTACTGTATGTGATGAATTTGATACACACCTATGGTGATATATCAGTTAGGCTTCTCACAGTAAACATGCGGGGTTCCATGCCGCGAATGATGTATTTTTAAAACGACAATCACATGTTGTGGCAGTATGGCATATAGCCGAAAGTAAATGATTTTGGCTGGGCCTATATCGAACAAAGCTGTTGGCGTGATAGGAACAACTGGAATGGCTACAGTACAGCGATGTGCGAACCAAAGAAGAAAGTAAACCTTAACATTCGCTAGTATTGATATATGTTTAGACAATATGAGTTCTCTCGAGGTAAAACATTATGGTAAAATAATCTCCCATTCGGATCTCCGAGCGGGGACTACCTTGAGAATAACTTTTGCAGATGGAAATTTAGGCATAGGTAATAACAATAATCGTTAATGCGTTCCATGAATAGGTGAAGATTATCGAATTGACGACAGTCGAAGCACCTTTTCCCATAAAAAATAATTATACTTAGATAGACGATGCGTTCCGTATTACCTAAGTTGAAACATAAAATTGATTTTAACGCTCCTTCTGTTCTATAAATCAATAGTAAAGGCATTTATAAACTATTCAAATACAGGCGTACTTAGTTGATCGTCATGAATACGTTCCTTAAAACGGTGACGAACATCGAAACGACGATTAACGAATCCGTTTATCCCCAATGCGCAATGTTATGAATCAGCGACGAAAGTTAGGTTTATAACGGTGAAGAACGATAGTGCTAAACGAAGATGAGTACTAGCGACTATCACAGAGGGACGCCTGTACGTATAGCATCAGGTTCTTGTACTTAGGAAAGATATAATGGGAAGCGTGACATATGGTTATTGTAGGTGTACATATTTTTTTCAAAATCTACGCATAAAGAAGAACCCGAGGAAACGTATGAGCACATTAACGACATTTGCGAAGAAGAGGGAAGTGAAAAACGGCATTATAATAGGGGATTGGAGCAGCCTATTTGGGGAAGAATGAGGAGAAAATGTCGGCCAATACGTATTGGGGGAAAAGAAACTATAGAGGAGAAAATTGGTAGGGTTATTCATAAGATCTTTCGATAAGTAAAACATAGTTCAAGAACTATAAACAGGGAATGTATGCAAAGATGAGCTCAGGAAATAGAATCGAATTCCATATAGATTAAATACTCGTGAACAGATATTCAGGATTAGCATAAACAATACAGAGGCACTACCAGGATGGAACATAAATACACACAACTGTCAAATAGTATATGTAGCTACAGAGCTAAACAAATATGGAAAAATAGGAGAGAAAGACAAATTGGAATCTAAATAAACTTTAAGAAAAGGAAGACGCATTCAGCGTTAAGAAGGAAGAGTGCCTTATAAAGTTGGAAAACATAGAAAAAACTGTGGATATAAAAAGTGAGGTAAATAAAGACAGCATAAAAGAAACCGCGAATACATACATAGATGAAACATAAGCGAAAATTAGTAAGCCATGGATCGAGAAAATCTATGAGAGGAGAAACAGAGAAAAGTTAGCGGTGTACAGTAGAATCAACTACAAAGAAGCAAATAAAAGTTGATAACAGCGATATATATATATATATATATCGTTAAAAACCTAACTTTCGTCGCTGATTCATAACATTGCGCATTGGAGATAAACGGATTCGTTAATCGTCGTTTCGATGTTCGTCGCCGTTTTAAGGAACGAATTCATGACGATCAACTAAGTACGCCTATATTTAAATAGTTTATAAATGCCTTTACTACTGTTTATAGAACAGAAGGAGCGTTAAAATCAATTTTATGTTTCAACTTGGGTAATACGGAACGCATCGTCTATCTACGTATAATTTTTTTTTATGTGAAAAGGTGCTTCGACTATCGTCGATTTGATGATCTTCACCTATTCATGGAACGCATTAACGATTATTGTTATATATATATATATATATATATATATATATATATATATAATACTACGGAAGAGGAAAGGTAAGTAAGGATATTTAGGGCAACTAGGTGTTGAAGGAAACCCAGTGAACACTTACCGGAAGTAGAGCCGCTTGGGGTGTTGGAGAGACACATTTGTAGAGGTTAGAGCTTTCGGAATGATCCCTTCGTCAGCACAAGAGAGAGTTGTGTCTCTTTTGTGCTAACGAAGGGATCATCCCGAAAGCTCTAACCTCTACAAATGTGTCTCTCCAACACCCCAGCGGCTCTACTTCCGGTAAGTGTTCACTGGGTTTCCTTCAACACCTAGTTGCCCTAAATATATATATATATATATATATATATATATATATATATATATATATATATATATAATTCACTAGAGAATTATCGAGCTCGTCTTATTGCTGAAAATAAATTCCCGAATAAGCATTTAAGTATTAAAAAATGGAAATCTAAATAATTGTCCTAGGTAACTCCAATAACCTTGTTACACTTCTGTAATTTATTAATAATTTCACGTTAAGTAAGAAAAATAATATTAAAATTCAAAACTAATACTTATGGATAAAATCAAAGGTAACTTAGCATAATTAAGCTGGAATATTTACGTAAGATAGGCATTTTACCAATATGGAAGTGTTTTTCTCTTTCGCTTGGAGTGTAATGGACGGAGAAAAATTCATTAAAAATTATTAATGCAAAAGAATCCGCTGTTTTAATAAAGTCTGTGATCCTTCACTGACCATGGTTAGTGATATTTTTATAGTCGATGGCATAAGAATTCGAAGTCTCATACACAATTATTCAAAATTTTGACTCCTTTTGTAGACAGGGCTTTACTCCACCATTAACTCCTTAAGTGATTCCGCAGCCTTCTATATTCAATCGACGTGCTCAACAATTATTCCATTATCGTCCATTAACAAGTCTCGATGGTTCATAAAAGATTCTTTTACTGTAATTTCAGCAGCTGCAACAGCAAATGGTCTTATTTTATCTCCCTTTTATGAGGAAAGAATTGTGAATTATTTAAATCCATATTCCTTGCATTGTTAGGTATAACTTGATCCTTTAGTTGTTTTCTCTAATATCGCCATTAGCCATCCATAGACTTTAATTATCTTACCTTGCTGGGAAGCCACGGGAATTTACAACCGTCAATGAGGAAGCCGCGATTAGATTTCCACTTTATACTCATATGGCGTTAATTGTCGAAATGCAAAATTTGAAGTAATAAAAACTGATCATAATACGCATTAACACAGAGGCCCAAAGATGTATGAAGCCGAATACGTAAACTACACATGAACACAGTAAAAATAAGATCAGAGCACTGCAAAAGTAGCATATTCAAGAAATATGCGTGGCGATAGACGAAGCTTGATACGCGGCTTTCAAAGAGATAGAATCTCAATGTGATTGGTATTCAGATGGAGTGAAGAGAACGTGCTGTGATTGAGAAAGAGAGAGGGAGGAAAGAATAACGAAGGGAAGGACCACAGGCGGAGGGAGAGGAGAGAGAGGGGGAGAAGAGAGAGGGGGAGGGAGTGAGAGAGGGAGAGGAGAAAGAGGGGGACGGAGCGAGAGAGGGAGAGAAGAGGGAGGGTGAGAGGGATGAAGTGTGGAGAAAGTGGAGGAGGTAAGAGAAGAGAATGTTCCCAATGTGACTTTACCATATCGATATCGAGAAAGATATTTACGCGGAAGAGAATTATGCTGTTCATATCGGAGATGCGTATTCTTTGCTTCGATCGCTCGCCGTATCATTATATTTCTCCTTACGTCGCTTCATTGTTACATTCATAGAAATTATAAATTCCTTATAAATATTACCAACTTACATTTTTCGACGGTAATGTTCTTCAAGTATATTTCTAGAGATTCCTTGGAATTCGTTCTATTACTTCAGAAGTCTTAACGAGTGTCATTCCTCCTTGAAATCAGACCAGGTTGTTGTCACTTTAAAATTATCGTTTTCTTAACTATGCCACAGACTTTGCTTTAAACCCAGCTGCTTTCTCTTATAATCTAAAACACGAATTTTCTACGCTCTTGCACGATCTTTGGCGTCCCTGGCATATCCTGACGTCCATGGTAGGTATTAGAAACTGCTCGTCGCATATTTCATTTCGAGAAATATCAAGCTGTTTGTAACAAGTAGGTTTTCATTTCGTCCATATGCACTTGATCGTACATCAACAGAACATTTGATATACATAGGGACGGCCTGAGGAATTTCGGCGCCCCCTACGTAAATGCTTGTTGAGATATTTTCGAAGTACATACATACATGTTAATGTCCAGCATCATTCATCCCTATGTAAAGATTATTGATGATGAAAAAATATAAGGGATAACATCAATATTATAGCTTTTCCGCGATATAAACTGGTACCCACATTTATACACTTGCAAGTAATGCATACATATATGATCGGTATAGTGCCCCCAAGACTTCGGCGCCCCGGGCAGCCACTCTCCTCGCCCTAGCTATACCCAAATACCGATCCATCATTAGTGATATTTTGACTCAAATAAATGTAACTTAAGATCAGTTCGCTTTCCAATTCGTTTTCACAGTTATTATTTCCTTTTGTTTATAATACTTTAGCATTTGCATTATATCCTTTTGTTTTCTGCATTCGGCGCATGCTTTCAAAGTATTTAGGTCTATTTGTTATCCAGCAATTTCGCTCACTGTCAATCAATTGATCAATTCTCCATTACATTTTCCTTTTTTCTCGCGATTACTTAGTGAACGGCGTATTCCATCGACCGTATAATACACCCGCCCATCTCCAATGTGTCATATTGTCTCTTGAATAGGTATTTCAGCATACATGCAAGACCTATGAGAAGCAACATCCCACTCTTACTCTTCTTCTTACAGTTTTTCCTCTGGTTACATATTGCTCTATGATGACTTTTACGGTTCATTCAGCTTTGAATTCTTCTGTCTCACCAGTCCACACTTATATCCTTCAATATGCCCATCGGCTTTATGCAGTTCATTTTATCAAAGTCCTCTGATACTCAAAGAAACACGCACAGCAATAATGTCTTATTTCCATTGTCGTTTATCTTTATATTATATTATATTACATTATCTTCGCCAAAATGGTATCTCTTCTTCATCTGATTATTTAAACGACAAATCGACCTTTCCTAAGCTTATTTTCGGCACTTCTTTCAAGTCTCTTAGTATGGATTGTTTGATGTACCCGATAGTAGATTAAACTTACAGCAGTCTTCATAGTATCTTACGTAGTCTTTAGGGAATAATTTTAATTATAGGTAATTCTTGGTGCCAGTCTTCATTTTTATAAATAAATGTTACATACATAAACACATGCGCATGTGTGCCTGTTTTAAGTTCTTGCGATATATACTGGCAGTTTAAACTTTACGATAAACAATCTGACATGTTTAGATATTATTTTTTACATTTATAAATGACATTTTTTTAAAGGTTTGCGCCTAAAAGGCTTGAAATAGTGATAAAGCTACTTTGCTCTCGTTGGGAAAATTTGGATTTTTGTTATTGCATACAAATATATTTATTAATTATTCAAAAAAATTGGTAAGTCATAAAAGTAATCCTAATTAATTACGGACTCTTTCGCGACAAATAAACTTTTTAATGGTAGGTAAATATATAATATTATGTAGCAACGGATTCCCATATAATATATTTTAGAGAGTATGAATTTCCTTTCGCGTAAGAGATGCTGTAAACCCTTAAATGAAAGCTTACCTCAAAGTGCAATGTAATATATTCAAAACGATATGAAGTACTAATCTGAGTACACTTATCTACATCTAGTTTCCCATACCAGCCTATCATTTCATTGCAAAGCTCGGCGATGTTTGCAGATGACCATTTTCATCCGCAGCGTGAACGCGCCAGTTATAAAGGCGTCAATACAAATTTTACGTAGAACTTTAAATGAGTCAAGAATTGTTGCCGTATCCGTCCCTCTGGCTGCAGATTCCATTCCCAACGGTGCCTTCTTTCACACTCCTATCGCTCCCCCAACTCCTTCCTCCCTCCCCTCCGACCCCACACTCACCCCTCTCCCTCCCCTCCTACCCCACCCTCTCCCCTCCCCCATCTCCTCCCTCGATTCCCCATAACTCCCAACCATCTCCAGCCTTCCTCTTCCCCCTTCTCTTCGACCACATCCTCACGGCCCCTACCCGCACGCACCCTCCGCACCATCTCCCTGCCGCACCATCGACCCCCGCCCCTCACAACTCTACATAAATTATTCCCGGGCACGTAAAGGCTCAAGGCGCTTGTTCTGAGAGGGCGAAGTGTAGCGGAGAGACGAAATAGGGAGAAGGAAGGAGCGGAAAGGAAAATGAGGCGAGATATGGGGGGAGGGGGGGAGGAAGAAGTGATAGTTTGGGTGCGAAGGGAGTGAGCAGAATGAAAAGCAGAGGGGATATGAAGAGAGGCGAGAAAGGGAAGTAGGATGCCAAGAGGGATGGAAAGGAAAGGGCTGTGAGAGAGGGGAATGTGAGAAAGGATATATGGAGAGAAAGAGGAGAAATAAGCAATAGAAAGGTAGCGGAGGGAAGGGAAGGGAGGGGAGGGATGAGAGGGAGGAGAAGAGGGAGGGGAGGGAAGAGAGGAGGGAGGAGAGGGTAGAGAGGAGAGGGAAGAGAGGGAGGAGGATATGGAGGAGAGGAGGGAAGAGAGGAGAGGGTACAGTGAAGGAAGGAGAGGGAAGAGAGGGAGGAGGATATTGAGGAGAAGAGGGAGGTGAGGGAAGAGAGAAAAGAGTAGGGAAGATGGAAGTTAGGGGAGGGAAGAGAGGGAGGATGATATGGAGGAGAAGAGGGAGGGGAGGGAAGAGAGTAGGGAAGATGGAAGGTAGGGGAGGGAGGGGAAGGTAGAGTGGAGAGGGAATAGTGAAGGAAGGGGAGGGGAGGGAGATGATGGAAGAGAGGGAGGATATGCAGTAGAGGAGGGAGGGGAGGGAAGAGTAGGAGGAGGATATGGAGGAGGATAGGGAGAGGAAGGAAGAAAGGAAAGGGAATAGTGAAGGAAGGGGAGAGAAGAGGGGAGGAAAGATGGGTGGTAAGGGAGGGAAGCTAGGAGAAAGTTGATGTAGGGAAAGGAAGAGAGTAGGAAGGGGAGGGAAGGGAGGAGGTAGGGAAGGTAAGAGATGGGAGCAAGAAGGGAATGGGAGAGCAGATAGGCTCTAAAGTTATTGTGAGGGAAGATGATAGGAATTTTGAGAGTAGGACGAAATTCGTCCGAAATGTATTGCTGGAAAATGGCAGAGATTGTGAGAGGGAGTGAGAGGCCTAAAGGTGTATGTGTCTGAATGTGGAGATAGGAAATCGAAGGAGGTAAAGTGGGTTAAGCTAGAAGGAGGCGTTGAAAATCGCAAATAAATATTTTATAAGCTAGTTTACAGGCAACCCTCGATTTTCGCAGTTGTATTTTTTTTACGTTTCCCTCGCTGTGACCAGATTCTCCCTGCACAACATCGAGTTACAAAATCTCGCGGCTAAAATGCGCGGAAAAGGCTTTGAAACGATATGCACTGCTGAGCAAAATGAAATTATCACTTTCGCAAATTTCGCGAGTTTAAAACAAATAAAATTAAAGAACATTATTTACATGTGATGCGTTAATTTCTTCTTTGGCAAAATCATTCATTGCTATGCTATGAGTTTATTTTTTAAATCTTTATTGGGCACTCAGAATCTTTTGAAAACAATATTGTCCTAACAGGATTGGAGTTTCATAAATGATGCAATAACTATCATTACGTTTAACTGAAATAATGAAACATTTTCCTGAAACCTTTTCTAAACTAAATAAAAATTTTGAAGAATTATTAAGTAATTTAAAGATGTTTCATGAACCATACATTCTTTAAATACGTAATATTTATTCGCAGTTATTAAAGAGGACAATTTTAAAGTTTTTCGTTTTTGTGTCAATGAGAACCGTGATATGTTGATGCAAGTTTAAATATTCATTAGCAATTTAGTAGGCAAAATTTCCGTCTGTTTTGACTTTCAGAAATTTCCCGGAACCTGGGAAAAATAAACCGTTTATAAATATGCACATCGCAAATTTATTGTAAGTAAACGTCATAGTTACATTTTATAACAATCTTGCATGCATACTTTAATTTCACAAATTTTATCGGTTTGGAGGAGTGCATTCTTTAATCTACGTGTCTCTTAAATGCGTTCCGTGCGAAAGAGGCTTCACGAATCTCTCTAAAGCTAAATTTCTCTCTCCTGCTGACCAGGCAAGGGAAAGAAGGAAGAGACGTTATTTACGTTCTAATAATGCGGCATTTCCCTTTACATAAGTTTTGCGTGTGGAATTTTTTTCCGATTTCGCATTGGCGCCACGATTACGCTCAGTGCCAAAATTCGTTGTGTTTTGCTAATTTTAACTAGCAGCCGTCCTACGTTTTTATATTTTTCCACAATTTCCCCGCCACTGCAACTCACTACGTCTTTAAGCTTGCAAATATAAGTAGAAATGATAGACGTAGACTAATGCCAAGCCAAGACAACAGAAATGAGTTTTAGGAAATGGCCATTGTTACATCTCTCCTGTCAATCAGAATTATTTCGTAAAATAATTATCTCATTTTGTAGATCTGTTCGTATTTAACCTGCGATCTAATTTTTGATCGATATCTTCAACGTCATTTTCCGTAAAAGGAAACGAAAAAAACATTGGCTCCTTTTATTTGAAATATTGAAAACTTTCGTCAAATTCTGTCTGTAATTTGTTTAGAATATTATAGTAACTTTCTCATTTCGTATGACGAAACTCCGGAATATTAGAAACAACGAGTAAAGAAGAAGTGCTATACTATTTAGTAATAATCTAAGCTGCGAAATTGGATCGAGGAGGAATATTGGAGGCCGAGCGATGTGGCGTAGAAATAAAATGATATAAAATCCTTCGTTCTCAATGCAAGATAAAAAGGGCAAAGATTTATTTTTAGCAGCCAAAGACAACTAAACTAAGGCTTCTATCGAGAATAAAGGACCAATAAGGGAAGCATGCCGAAAGTGCTCTTTCCTGTGTCACGACTTGGGACCGTGAGCTGCCGGGTGATTTTATCGCGATAGAGCGGAAGAGGAGGAAATGGTTTTTCGGAGTCCCATGAGACCACAGATTGCCTGGAGACCAACGATTCTGCGCACCATCTCGCAGACCACCTTGCCCGTCGGCACAACCTCTTTTACATGTCGCGTTCATTCCAAGGAAATGAAACAAAAACTCCCCTCTCCACGTCCTCTCTCTTGCCTCCACACGCCTCCACTCCTGCCGACGATGCAGCAGAATTTCACCCTCGAACACGGGCAGTAACCGTAGTCCCACAACATTTTATGACGGCTTAATGACCATATGGGGAAACAAATGAGAGCATTAGAGGAGTATAAGGCGCAGGGTGTTTAGGGTAGATTGGAAAGCCCGAAGAAGCGTTGGGAAAACTAAGGCTTGTACTGAAAAATAGAAAATTGGAAAGAGAACAGCCGCCGCCCCTTGCTATCGGCCGCCCGTGTTCATTAAACCCACGCATTAGATTATGATAGGACAGGCTTATGGCTGGCCCTAATACTGAAACACTTAAGCAGTCGCCCACCCCTAAAAACCGGTCCTGAATGTGTTTAAATCATTAAAAGGTAGCCAGTTTTTAATTTTACATAGACTATCTTTAATGACGAATTGAAAAACATTGGCTACTTATTTTCTATGTTTAATTTAGAGCAGACTACCGAAATTGTTGGCACCCTTTAACCCAATCTGGCTATGAGGAGTGGTGGTGGCGCTCCCACAGCCAGCCGAAGGCCCCCTTGTTATCCAGGGGCTCTAGGCAGCTGCCGCATTTTCCCCAGGAAAGGCAGTTAAATTACCCAACTTATTTTTATCTATGTATTTTTCATTTCAATGAACTGTTTCCAATGGGTTTATTTTTACCGGACACGACTAATGACATTCACATTGAGAGGTTTTCAAAGGCGAGTTTTCATCTGGCTTGTTTTCAAACGAGATGCAAAATTCTACTGAACGAAAGCTCGAATATAATTTTTAAAAGACGATATTATTCTATGAAATTTACATTAATAATTCATTTTAATGGAGATGCATCCCTCTCAAATGTATGGAAATCTGAAACAAGTAGGACGAATATTGTGGAAGACTGCGCTCATAAAAGAACTGAATAAATTTTATTTAAAAAAAATGGGGATAATCAAATTGGTAACTACTTACAAAGGAGTGCACATTATTCATTATATAAATACATAAAATTTAGCTATAAATATCTTCTTAACCCTTATATTCCAAAGGGGCCTATCTATCAGCCATCTCTGGTTGTATAAAGACATCCTAAGCGGCCGTTGTATCGACGTCAGATTAAAACTCGAATAACTTAAGAATTTTAATTCCTTGGCGAATCCAAATGAACTGCAGAACAAGAGACGAAACCGTTCTTTGTATTCTGTGTATCATTTATGAGCAATATTTCAAGTTAACCCTATTTTTACGCAACAGTAATAAGTTGTTCATGAAGATTTTGTGACGTATTCATCTCCGGCGTCATTATCTGTCTATCTGTAAGCTATTTGCCTCTATTGAGTTTTCGAACAACGGTATCATAGTTATTAAAGGAAGTGCACGTAGTTTTTAATATATACAGAAGACCCTCGACAATCGCGGAGGTTACGTTCTTGACTGCAATTTCATATCAACTGCTAATACTTTGACACCAAATTATCCACAACGCCACGGTTTGATTTCGGGAAGAGCCAAGTTTGTATGCCCCTAACGCCAAATTGTTTTACGTAAAAACTCCCCGCGAATTTTGATGGTTTACTGTATACAATAATTTTTCTTATGGTGCGCATTCTTATTTTGTGAAATTATGAGTAAATAGCAAACCAATATGACGGTTGGGCATGGTTTATGAGTAAGAAACGGAATCTTGATATTCTGCTGATAGAGAATAATGTTTACTACATGGTGGAATTTAATCATTCGTGGACCATTTATACTTCAATAATGTTTTAACACAACACGAAAAAATTGGTAACATTTTATATAAAGGGATTTAAAAAATTCTGGTTCGAGTCAATTCCTCATTACGCCGAGTTTCGCGACATAAAGGGCCACGTTATACTTGTGTAATAACGTTATAGAAATCAAGGAATGGATATAAATGAAGCGACCATCAGATAATAATGGAAGGCGAATTTATATTAATGTCGGAGGGAAGTGGTCTGGAAGAGTTGAGTGACAACCGAAATTTCATGCGAGTTCGCGAATAGGACAGAGTAGAGGTCGACAACGTTTTTCTGTTGGGTGCCACTCTTTATCAATATTAATAATCCCTCTGCGCAGCCACCCTTAAATTCGTTTTGTCCGTAACGATTACATAAAGCGGTTTTTATAATATAAATAGAATCCAGAATATAATGCAGTATCATTAAAACACGATATAAAATTGAAATAAAAGTGAAATTCTTTTAAAAATACATGCTTTTCGTAATTACTCTCTGAAATATCGTTCCACTTAAAATCTCTTTTCGTGCTACTTAAAATCTCTTTGCGTGCCACTTAAAATCTCTATGCGTGCCATTTCTTAGCACGCGTGCCATAGGTTGTCGACCTCTGGGATAGAGTGATGCTATAAATGCAGTTTTAATGTCCCTTTTTCAGCTGTAAGCATCAATTATCTAAAGAAGTAATTCGAATAGAATAGTTCCACAATTTATGTTAAACTGATCAAAAAGAGAGCTGTATTTTCTTATTTACCAATTACAATATAACTTTTAAAAAGACACTAATATTCGAATAATTCCTTCGTTAGCAGAATGATCTTTTTTAACTTTAATGATTTCCATTAAGAAACAAATTGATCCCTAATCCGTATATCGTTGCACAATATATGTGTATTTCGCAGAATATCCACATACAGAGTGACCTATTTGAATATAACCTTTAGAGCCTTCGATAGAGCAGGGTCGGTTCACCGTTCTTTTCGCTCCTCACGATGTCTAATCCAGCTAGTTGTGCCGAAGATTGGGCAAATCTCCAGGGACGTTTGTAACGTCGGTGCGTTGCACCGATGGGACACAAATTAATTCACGGATGGCTGGGCCTGCGTGTTGATTCTTGCTCAGAAGCTTGCCGTTGTGTTCATAACCATCGGAATCACTGTCAATAAGTAATTCTTTCTTTATTTACACATTCGGAATTTTATGTTAAATAAAATCAATAACGTAAATTAAAATTTTGAAAATGAAAATTCGAATTTTTATAGCACATCAGTGGAAAAGTGTCCCCCTAAGAAAATTGCACTGAGGAGTTCAAGGTCTTAAAAACGCTCCTGCAAATCTCCGCTCCAGCCATTTCCGAACCCTTGCAAAACCAGATAAAGCCAAAGTTACTTTAGACTAAAGTGCGAGTGTTTCCGGTCCACATGGTGGTCGGCCAGCTTGCGAGTCTACTTCTCCCTCCCGCCTCCTCATTCCAAGATGTGGCAATCCCAGACTGCCTGTCGACCTGAGGCATAAGGAATCCTAGCCAGGAGCCGTTTAACGATTCGCTGGAGAAATGCGCGAGGGAAGGACGAACGAAGGGATGGGTAAAGGAAGCAGTAGAATGCGAACGAAGATGGCTTGACTCTAACTTTTAGGGGAAGCTATATTCCCTATGAATGACCTCCGTTATATCTTCACTTTGTTGAAATACGCACTAAAACTGGTGAAATGCAGAATGCCAAGGAACCAAATCATATCTCTGTGTTTGGGAGGTTTTCCACCTAAGCATAAGAAAAGCGATTTTTTAAAAGTTTATAAATGTTTGGATATTTTCTGTGGATGTTATCATTTTCAAAATAAATCCTTTATTCGATAACTTTATCAAAAGTTTTATTTTCATTCTTTATTTTATTATTTTAAAAAGTTTCCACAGTATAAAGAATGTGAATACGCTAACATAACTTAATCACTGCATTCATCATGGGAATTAAGAAAATTATGCTTAATTTTCATTTCTAGCATGCTCCACTATTTCATATAAATTCGTGTATTTGTGAATGCTCTCTCATCAATCCCTGCTTGAAACCCATCAATTTCATACAAATCTCCAATCAAGTGTTGTTTTCCTGTAAAGTCGTTCTCACTGGATATTTTCCTATATCCATTAATTACCCCAAATCAAAACCAAAGCTTTCGCAATTCTTTTATAAAAATATTTCTTAAGCAACGAACTCTATGACAGATCGAAAATGTTGAAGTACACGAAAGATCCTTTCAAAGACAAACAGAAGTTCGGAGTCCACTCACCTTAAGACATCATCCTATGTTTTTTCATACTGGTTACACAATTTTTGCACGCTTGCAAAATAAACACATTAAAAACTAAAACTTGTCTCTTGCTGTATCCTACATTTGTGCAGAAATTGGGATTTCATTAAAGCCGAAATACTAAATGATTCAGCGAGGAAATAAACTAATACAAACTATTTATAAAAATTTTCTTGCCTTTTTCAATGTGAAAATTGACATTGTCCAATAATTTAAACCAAAGGGCCTTATGTCATTTACCAAATTATTGTTAGCTTCTAAAGACGAACAAATCCCAATTTCACTCCTTTCCCACAAAAACTAAATTTCTTCTTAGTGCTGCAGAAACACAAGTTTCAATTCGTAATTTAATCTAGATAATTTAACTCATCGGAGAGCTCGTGAAGATATTATATTGTAATCAAAAGAAAATATGAGTAAAATATCAAATACGAATACAAATTGCTCGTAGGTGATGTGGCGTTAATTCGAAGTGGTTTAAGGAAAAGGCTAAAGAAAAGCAGCGAGAAAAGGCCAAACTACTGAAATAAGAAATTAAAAAATGCGAAATAATAGCAAATATCTTACCGAAATTAGCATTTTTACCCATACTTTTTAAAAGATCTACTACGATTTATAAATTATCCTCTGTATAGCAAAATGTTATAACTATAATATACCGATTAAATATTAAAGGGCTATTTATATGTTCTTTTGCATTAAATATACAATTTTTGTAATATGTTTAGTATACAAGAACCAAAACCAAATGTGTGCCATTGGTTTTGGTATGTGAGGTGTTGTCCAGGAACATAATCCCATAATCTTTTTCTGAACAATTTGCAATTGGCCGGCATTGGTAGAGGGTGGTTAGCGTCTAGCTCCTAATGCTAAGGTCCTGGGTTAGAATCCTGCAGAGGGTATTGTAGTATGTGATCGTCTTTGCTATTGTTATTACGCTCATTGTAAAAGTCCGTAAAGTGCTGTTTATGAGCTTGTGAAAAATAAATAAATAAAAAGATAAAATTGTGTAAAATGACAGAATAGGATGCAGTCTTCACATTGATATCTATTTAATTTTGCAATATATCTTGCATTTTGAAAGAAATTCTTTCCTTTCAGTGTGGCGATGCTTACTGTGAATCTGCAATTTTTTATCCCACCAGTGTATTTTTTCCTTCCCTAAATCCTAAGGTCCATTTTAAATCGCTTAGATATTCTACGATGTCTGTGTAAATAGAAGAAAATTTGAAAAGAGAGCTATATTCTCTACTAAGGAAGTACGAGGTCTGGGAAAATATGCTTAAGTAAGAAATGTCAATATGGCATTGTCAGACGCGTTGGAAAGAATACAGTAAGATGATAGAGCATTCATTAATGGGAGAGAGAAAGGTGCGAAGAAGAGTGAAGAGATAGGAAGGAGTAAGGGAGGAATCGGAAGAAGGGGAGGCGAGGGGTGGGAAGGAGATCGGGAAAGGGCGAGTGTAGGGGTACGGAGGGAGGGAAGAGGAGGGAGAGAGAGAGGAGGGAAGGGAGAGGGAGGAAGAGGGAGGAGGGAAGGGGGAATAGAGAAGAGAGAGAAGGGAGGAGGGAAGATGGCGGAGGGACTGTGGACGAGGGAAGAGGAAGGAGGGAAGAGGGAGGATGGAAGGGGGAATAGAGAAGAGGACTAGGGAAGAGAGAGAAGGGATGAGGGAAGAGAGAGAGAGAGAGTAAAGAGAGAGGAGGGAAGAGAGAGAGAGAGTAAAGAGAGAGGAGGGAAGAGAGAGGGAGGAAGACGGAGGAGAGAAGAGGACTAGGGGAGAGAGAGAAGGGAGGAGGGAAGAGCTGGTTGTTGTGAGGGGAAAGAAATGCCCCTGGGAGAGTGTCTAAGGAAGGAGCGATGATGGACGAGATAAGATGAAGTTTAGAGGGAGAGAGTCGGCTTATAAAAGTCAGAGAATGTTACTAGGATAGTAGAGTGGCCCATTAAATCCCGAGTCACATTTTTTACTGCTCCATCAAATCTGTCAGCATCCTACACATTTCTCCATCAACAGTGCTAATGTGTTTCCTGTTATTTACCATAAAACGTATTTTTATTAATTTCTCATAGGTGAAAAATGTCATCTACAACACCTTTACAATTTACCATACCTATAATCGAAAAAATACAATCAACTTTCATGGACATGACTGAATAGAAAAGATCCTATATCGGGAGTCAAGTCTACGACTGCGTAAAAATTCTATATTGCTGAAGACACTGTTTCAAAATTTCTTCATTTGGAGGCATTACTTTATCCGAGGACGTCGCTCATAGAAGCGATTAAATGCATTTTATAATTATTTCAATAGAATTAGAACCTCAAACAGAATCATCCAAATCCTATAAGAAGTTACTACAAGAGGGTTTTTTTAGATTTAAATTGTAATCAAAAGAAAAGTAAGTAGGATAAAATATCATATACGATTACAAATAGTCTGTAAGTGATGTGGTGTTAACTCGTAGTGATTATTAGATAAAATGTAAAAAAGTAGCGAGAAAAGGCCAAACTATTGAAATAATAATTAAAAAATAAGAAATAATAGCGAAAATGGAACTTTAAAAATCCATTTGGAAAGTTTCATTCCTAATGGTGTGGAAGTATAAAAGTATTAAGCGTATGAAAACAATATTAATGGCTGAAAGTGATTATCGTGAAAGAAAATTGTTTTTCAAATTACGGAACTGAGACTCAAGACTTAACGAGGAATATGTGAGTACCGAACGCATAAACAGCTGAAGTAAATGAGGATGAAGGAAGAGATAGATCCTCTGTGAAGTAAATAATATTACTTTAACAGATATTTCTTTTTGTTGCACATTAGTTAAAACTCAAGGAATATTTTTATTTTATTAATTGCACTTTCTTCCATTTGGTGGCAACAAAATATCGAAAAACATTGATATAAAGCAGTTTCTCGATTGATGGGACGCGAGGATCCTCTAGGTGGGACGCTAAATTTCGAAGATGATTAACATAAAACATATTTCGAGAAAATTACTGCATTATTTAAGGTCTTCAAAATTTCCATTAACGATTAATATAATACTAAGATGCATTGACATAAAATCCACTTCTTGGAAAAAGTTGGGTTTGTTTTTATTATTGTGGGACAAAGGTTTGTTAATAAAATGGTTGGTGAGATCCAAGGTGCTAAAAGTTGAAAACCAATGGTATAAGGCTCAAAGAAAATATTATTTAACCTACATGATGAGCTTCACTTTTCTCAGTTAGTGATATATAAATGACACTCAGGGAGGCTACATCATACGGAATTCAAATTGGCTTTTCTGAGCTGTTTAATTTTATAATGAGGGAAAACACATATACAGATCTAAAACGTAATTTACACATAGTTTCAAAATAAATTAATTTCTAAACCCCAAAATTGAGGAATACTAGGAATATTTGGGTCGGATCCACGGTAAAAATGTTGATTCAATAATTTCAAAAGAGTAAGAAAATTTATTAACTAAGAGAGGCGTTAATACGTTAATTTATTATGCAAAATATTTGCGTTCATATATATCTTCTCGTCAATTGTAAATTTTTAAATAGTTTGAAGGCAATTCGTGTTTATTTATTTTCCTATGAATCAGGGCCATACAAAATACATTTGAAAATGAAACTCAACGACAGTATTTTTAGCACGTAGAAGATAAATTGCATTACGAACACAGCTAATAACATTGATGATCTACATAACCCATCAGCCGATACTTCTAAATATATAGAAGTAACAATTTGTCGCGATCTCCGGTGAGAAAGGTATAATCGTCGGGTGGTGAGTACAGTCCGTTAAAAATCGCTTCTCACACGAAGAGTGTTAAAAAATAGTTACGAAAAGATACGAGAAACATGCTACGTATCACCTGTTCGTGAGCAGATGTATGTACTTATGGAAGAGGAAATGTAAACAGCTGTATCAACGGAAACTATGTGTTAAGGGAAAGAGGCCCAATGATAACCAATAGAAAAGCTGCGGAGAGGTACATTTACACGCTTAGATTGTAACTTTCGAGATGATCCCTTTCGCCAGCACAAGAGGAAGAGAAACTTCAGCCTTCCATACAGCCGTCGTCGACGGTTATCTCGCGAATTTCGAATCCTCTCTCCACATTTCTTGGAAAGGAAGTCCCTTCACTTTTTAAAGTACTTTAGTATAGGAAAAACAAGGCAATGGAATTTAAAAAAAAATCCAAATGCCACCGCTTGGTAGACGTTCATTTAGCATTGCCCACTTCAAGTTATATAATGACGAAGTGGCGTTATACATAGAGTCGTGAAATTATTTACGAATTTATCCAACCTGACCTCTACTTTTCTTAATACTAATATCTGTATCCCACAATATGTACCGCGATAGAGAGTTACACTTCGATATTTTATAGAATCGGCTTTTGGTATATTTTGATCGTTGATTTTATACGTAAAATCTATCTAAGATAAATGAATTTGCGGACATTTATCATCCTTATAATTGTATTCTAATCTACCTAATAGCTTTATCCGTATTGCTCTCGATTGCATTGAACATTTTTAGCCTAATTCCAGAATTATCGAAAACCCGGTCTGGTAATGCGCGATGTTTTTACTAATACATAGATGCATGATAGCTAATATATAAAATTATTGGCACGAACAATGATATAACTTCTGAGAATCTTTAATAATTACTCCATAAATGTCAAAATTCATTTTATAGCTTATCGATCGAAGTGTTATCATATGTTATAAACAGTCTTGTTTTCGCTACTTACAATGAAGAGATGCTATGAAATTTATAAGTGCCACTCTCCATTCTCTTGAGTTAAATTAGTCATTAAATAAAGTTAAATTTTGCTGAAATAGCTTCAATTTAATAGCTTTTCACGTTATCAATATGTCATAGCACAGCGGTGTCTACATGGGGGTAAGCGAGCCCATTGGAAATATTCAGGGATTTTGAACGAATGTTAGAAGAATATAACGTCTTTTTTGCTCAATTTTGCAGAAAGGCATAATTTCAGGCTCTTCCTGTCATGACCACGGAGAATGTCGCGGACACATTTTTCTGATAAGAAGGTATGATATAACATGCAACTTTAAACATCGGAAAATACGCGAATGTAAACTCGCCAAATTGATCGAAGTCCGTAGCAATAGCAAGCCATACACATACTTTGACTTATCAAATTAGCGATTCAATGAGAATGATTTTCCCATTTATTCCCTTAGTATGTACTTTTAAGTGGTTTCAAACGTGAAACAGTATGTTTATATTAAACTGAGGCAGCATCCACAATGGTTGGCTGTTATTTAAAGCACCTGGGAGGAGCAAGAGTTGGGAATCGAGCGCCTGTCGTTAGGCTACGCCTGAAAGATACTGGCGTATTGCCGTGCAAGCAACCTACAGGCACTAACCATGCGGGGCAAGCATTAGTACATATCAAGATTCGAGATAGGTAGCGTCAGCTTAACGTACGTCTGTCCGCTGATACGTGGATTATACTCAGACAGATTATATTGTCTGGCGAGTCGCCACGTGTACGCTTTTGCTGCTCGATGTACGGTCGACCATCTTTAATTATTGGATTCATCTTCCGCTTTCCTATTTAAACAATTTCAATGAAATTTTTCATAATAACGGATAATAAAATTTTTAAAACGGACATTTCTCAAACAGCTCCCAAATCACGACTGATATCAACTCCTGAATCTCCTTTTAAAAATCCTTTGATAACAGCCACCTTCCTCCTGCTATTAATTTTTCTTCTAGACTATAAGAATTTCTCAAATATAGCAAGCGTTCAACATGACACAAACAAGAAATATTTTTAAATGAATATTAATTCATATTTATGTTTCTCTGCTTTAATTAATCGTTTACTAGCTTAATTTAATGTTCGTTACTTTACGATTGCAGTGATGCAATATTCTAACTAAATTTTGAGTGAATAATTCATGGACTTGTATGTGAACGGATCTCTATTCATAGCAAGTGTTTATATAGTGAATCACCATCCTCTTAATGCACGCGTTTTCGCGAACGTAACCTGTGCATTATGCGGACGCTGCATGCACAATGAAATTAAAATTGTAACGAAAATACTTAGTTTAAATAACAAGCGTACAAATCGCCACGTAGGAATCACAGTGCAAAATCATTTTTAATGAAATTTCAAGGAAAATAGATTGTAAATTTTCTTACTAAAATACAGTACGTCAGAAGGACGTTAACTTTCATCCATCAGCCAGTTGATGAAATCGTTTCGTTTCTAGCATCAAAAACTTATAAACTATTATATTTATTCAAAAGCAGCAAGGATTTATATCAAAGTTATATTTGTCTCATCTTAGAAATTTTAAGGTTAGCTTCTCATCAACACCTTATCCATTTCTTCCGCTTTTCTCTGTTCCACTTTTCAGTCATCTTCAACATTCCACTTCGTCTCCTTTCCGCGGTTAAAAACGCACATCTTCAACATTCCACTTTGTCTCCTTTCCGCGGTTAAAAACGCAATGTGGTTTGTTTCGTCAGAGGCTTCATAACTAGTACCACCATGTGGCGACATTCTCCCTCCAACTCCCTCCCTCTCTCACTCACTCACTCACTCTCCTCTTCGTTTCTCCACCTCCCCCTCACTCACTACATCCTCCCTCCCATAACTCATTCCCCTCATCCCTTCCCCCTCACTCACTACCTCCTCCCTCCCTCTTACTCTCACCATATCCCCGTCTCCCCCACCTCCCCCTCCACATTTTTCCTCCCTCCCTCTTACTCTCTCCTCTCCTCTCTCCATCTCCCCTCCACTACTACCCTCCCCCTCACTCACTCTCCCCACCTCCCCCTTACCTTCCCCTCCCACCATTACTTCATATCGCTCCGAAAACGTTCCTTTAATTATATCGCCAATAACTCATGTGGCGGTTACTGAGTTTCTGTGTTTTTTTCTTCCTTTTAGGGCGTGGCTTCTACGAAAAGGAACACGGAGTTCAAGAAGGGAGAGAGAAAAGTAAGAGGGGGGGGGGAGAAAGGGACGCTACTGGGGGCATGGTTGGAAGCAGGGCCTTCATTTAAAAGTTGAGGCAAGAATTGTTTCTTGCGCCGAGCCATATGGCTGGAAGAGGATGTTGGGAGTGAGGAAAATGGCATATTTCCATGCGGAAGGGAACGAGAGAGGTGGCGCCGACGTGGGATTGCTACTGAATCGCTCCCTTTCCTTATAACCCCTCCCTCTCCCTCCTCTAGCCTCTCCCTCCAACCTCTTCGCATTTCCGCCACACTCCTTAGGCCTACCCTCCGCCATTCCCACCCAAGCGCCTTCTTCATTCTACTCGATCGCCAAACGGCAGACGCAGAGCAGAATATAAGCGACAACATCTTTCCCCGATATTCCCACTTCGTAATGTTATCTAACGCTCAAATCCGCCTCGGATGAATCTTTAGCTGCATTACCAAAATTGAGTCTTTCACATCTCGGTAGGAATAGGTTCGCCTTACCAAATTTACCGTCTGAAATTATTATTCTCTTCATCTTATTTTTATATCGTTCTCTCAGATTAACTTTCAAATTTTACATCTTGCGAACACGTTTTATGGAAATGCAAAATCTTGGGAACCACCTCCTGAAAATTAATAATTCCCTGGGAATTCCTCCGTTGCCTAAACATACGTAAATCATAGAAATGGTGGTCTCTACACGTGCATCAGTCCATCTTCTTCTCTCTCCATCCCGATCCCATTCGGGATTATTATTATCTTCTATGTTTACACCATCGATAATGCGTGAATTTGGTTGTTTGGTAATTTACAAATTGGTGCTAAAAATGCTCGGTTTACGCTCGATTTCGCTTGGTGACGTTAAACTGACATTTCCAAGTTTTTTTCGGAATGATTCCTGTGGCTCAAGAAGAAATAACATAATGTGGCACCAATTACGTTTATGCTGATTTTGAAATCTGATTTGTGCTATGATTTCAATACGATATTGCCAAAGTGGCAATTCGTGATGGTATTTATGACTTGGTTGATAGACAGAAATATATATAAATTTAAGCGAAACTTTCAACGACAGCAATGCTACCGGGAAGAAAGCATTTCTAGTTTTTTTTACAAGAGAATCTTTCAAATGCATACCAAAATGGATGAGGATTTGGCCAAGAGCCTTGCCGATTTTAATTGCAACCGCAAGGCAAACATGAAAATGGCGCCTCTGCCAAATAAAATTTACTGCGTTCAAATAAAGAAACATATCTTTCGAAATAATTGTTAATTAAACCCCTTTACCTCCGGGTGGAAGAAGGCCTGCTATGATTTTTAACAACAGTTAAATCACAGAACTAAATGTTACCTTTTGTAAAACGTGCATTAACGGAATTTTGTTAGCCATTGACTCCAATAGTGCATCAAATGCTTTCTCTTCCGTTATCGCTAATAGGACTTAATAGCTATTGTATTTGGTGCCAACTGCTATGAAAACACTTCCCCCGCTGGAAGCTAGATTAGGTTAGGTATTGTCTTTATTTGAGGCGAGATTGAGACTAGGAAGTCCCATCTTCTACCTAAATTCAAAATGGTTTTAAATAAAGAGAGAAAATTTATTCGCCGGCTATGTTTTCATTGAACCAACTTTCGGTGTGTTTCCCTCCGTCCGCTACTAAGCTGCCGAGAAGATACTACATCTCTGCCTCATTTCTACGAATGTTAGGGCAACATAACCGAAAGTGAAGTAAAAAGAGCTATTCAATCATCCATTTTTAAAAGAAACAGACGAACTCACGCAGTAAAGACCATAAAACGATAGGAGAATATTTTTAAAAAACCGTCGCTTCTACACTAGAGAACGGGGCTGAAAGTTTGAAGGTAAAAGAGAGAAACGCGTAACACGGCATTAATTTAGTTATTTAACTAATATGATATCCATTAATTAACTAGTGACTTAAAAATTGAAATCGATGTTTATATTTAATCTAAGTGAACCGTGTTTTTCAGCACATGCTAATCCGTTTCTCAACTTTAAGGTCTCATCGACTTCCTTGTCAGCAGCCACCCAATAGCCATTGCACTACGGCAGTATGTAGTCTTCAAAATCATCCCTATGATGAATCCAGATGGCGTTTTTCTCGGAAATTTTAGGTAAGTAATAAGGAATGATATACGACACGTAACTTTTGCCGAAGTAAATATAGAACAAATATAGAAAACTCACTAAATCTCTCTTTCTCATCACTACTTCCCTCCTTTCTAAAAGCCTGTCTCTCTCCACTATCATCTTCTCACCCGTTTCAATTCATATTTCTCTCTTCTCTCAAATCCTTTTTCGTATAAGAAAGAGATAAAAAGAGAGGAACAGACTCAATGACGGCAAGTAAGAGACAGAGAGAGAGGGAACGATGAGATATTTATTTACCATTACAACTTTCTCATTCAAATGTATCGAAAAATTCATATACGCACATTGTATTTAACTGAATCTTGCCGTTTAATTTTTATTGACGATTTTCATAGAAAATCTTTGCATAGCAACATATCTATTTTAACTTGTTCTTGAAACGAAAGACTTAATCAGTAGCTTTCTGAAGAAGCTTCCATAATATTTGTTTGGAAAATTTATAAATATATTTCTAATATTTCAACGTTTATATCATTTCCTATCAGTATATGTAATAAATATATGTTTCGTGCGTTAAGATCTAATTTGAGTTAATATATTTATGAAGTTGTCTTTGAAAATTTCCAAGATACTAAAGAATTTCTGTTTTATTTAATAATGTAGTATTCTAATATAAAATTAAGCCAGCTATAAAAACGTTTTTGTAAAATTAGATCTACACCAATACATTAACTTAAAGGGCAGCAGAAGTAACATTTATTGAGCCATTGAGGTGCAGTATTTTAAATATTTTTCCTACAAGGGAAGAGTATATGAAATCTTAAATCTGAGAATCTAAATAATGAACTTGAAGCACACGGATCACTTTTCCATAAGTGCAGTATCAAGCACTCTCTAAAGTTTAAAGTTAACCCATTATAACAAATCCGCAGTAAGTGCGGTTGAATATAATATGGAGTATGTACCACGAAATCTCTTATTAAGGTTCTTCACAATATGGTACTTTTGAGACGTACTTACTTTATTTATATTAATAACCGTCGAACATTTCACATTACTACTTCTGTTTAATTAAAGGATTTACGCCTTTCAATGGCTTTTAAACAGCACATCTGCGATCTTTTACAAATAGCTTTTAACAGTAACAAAGTCAAACACATCCATACCTAAAGTAGAAGCCGAACACGCGACCTCATGATAAAGGGGCAGGCACGCTAACCACTCCTCTACCACGGTCACTTTATTATAAGATGAATAACATCGGTAACCTTTCTCAGAGTGCGTATCCACTTGTTTGCTTGAAGGTCCCAGAGTGCCTGGCATAGCAATTTCCATTTAACACTATGCGATTCGAGGTTTTTGGGTAAGGTTTTGCGTCGTTGCCGAAGTTTCCGAAGCGAGTTGTACACATTCTTCGTAGACCCTGGTTTTAAGGTATTCGAAGGTTCGTTTTAGTTCCCAGAAGCAAGATATTTTGGCGCACCAAGCAGATTTAAATTTTTGCGCCCCATCGAAACATAAATTGCGTATTGCAGATGAATTGAAAGCTGAGTTTTTATCAAATCTTTTTAGTATTTTGTTTACGAGATTTTGAGTAGGGAAAATCATATAGTAGATCTCTATTCAGATCATTGAAAGTCCACTCAACTGCTCTTAAGACATCGTTGATCTCGTGTAGTTTTCAATAATTTTTAATTTGGAGAAAATCAATTCACTTGAAGCTACCGTTATTGGGAGAGTTAACATAATACGTAGCGCAACCGCAACATTGGGAGCAAATTCGTTTTTATAATGAATAGCAATACTTCTAATGGCGGCGAATCAGATTTTACTAAATCTTTCAGTTCCTCATATATTTCTAAATCGTCCAAATCGATCTTATTGCTATCCTTTGAATTTTTCAGTGCTGCTTGCAGACCTATACCATTTTTCAAAAGATCCTCTTTAGAGATATTTTTACACAATTTCCATCTTATAATAATTGAATAAATTAATGTGACCATGTAATTGCGTACGTCTTTCTTAGATAGACACAATTACTGCACACACAGTAAAATAATTCTCTTTTAAATCGTGTCCCGTGATCGGTTAGAACAGGGGTTCCCAATCTTTTCGATGTGGCGAGCACCAAGTTGTATCCTGGAATATCGAAAGAGCACCACTACACTTCCGCGAGAGTAGCAATAGCAATAAATAAAATCGAACCTACATCAAAGTTTTTCTGAATGAGCTTGAATACGTATAGAAAGAAATTAAATTATTGTTCCTAAGAAATGGGATATTAAGAACCGTAGAAGAGCACAGTCAAGCTGTCAAAGAGCACCATCAGGGTTCGAAAGAGCACAGCAGTGCTCGAGAGCACCAGGTTGGGAACATTTGGGTTAGAGGTTCATCCGGAGCAGAATTTGATTTTTTTGTCGTTGACGAATGCAATTTTTTCTAGAAAATATTATCTTAACATCTAAATCAATGACAATTTTTCTATCATCATTTAAATTTGCATTAAACACAATGCCAGAGCGACATTTCTTAAGATGTTCTCGCATTCCTTTCAAAATTTTAACAACTTGCGTACTTTTTCTTTTTGTGAAAATTTCTTAGCTATATAAATTAAATTAAAAATATTATACCAAATAACAACGCAGCATAAATACAGAAAATCACTCATTCGATTTGCTAACGATACTGCTTCATGTCGAGCAAGAGGATCGAAAATTAACAATTTTTAAATAAAAATTTTCTGTTATCGCAAAGTTTTACCTTGCCAAATTTCGCCACATATTTGTCATTCCTGGTTTAATCACACAGGTAAATCGTCTGAAGATAAAACATTTGAAAAGCTTTCAATGATTAGGTCAAAGGTTTGTAGCTTGGTGGGTGCGATTGGTTCTTCTGCCAAAGTGGAGCGCGATTCTCAGCGAGTTTACTCGACCGAGACCGTCCTGGTGGCTATTTGGTTTTTCTTTTTCAAAGAATATCAATTATTACGCTTTTATATTCCTCATATTCATAAGAATTTATTACAAACAACACAAACATGAGATGTTCTATTTAAATGGGGGGGCGCCACCGTTTTCAGTGATGAAATGTCTGGGCGCGGCTTGAACTTTTGCGCACCGCTGGATTAGATAATGTTCATTAAAAACTTAATTGTTTTCTAATAGAATAAATCCATGAAAAACACTGCAGTGCAGAATAACTCAAGAGCATAACGCAAATTATTTATACTCATAGGCTTAATAGCAAAATTAAAATACGATGCTGATTAATCGCGTATTAAAAATTATTCGATATATTGCGGATCATATTTAATTAAGCAAAAATGCGTAATTTTCAGGGTATCTCTCGTGATTTTACCCTAACGACGATACAGAATTAACATACAGGGAAAATATCAAGTAAGATGCACAATAATTAAGTTACAAAATTAAGGATAAATGGTTTTTCTACCATTTCTGCAATTTTTATCTGAGCTGAAGATATTACAAAAATAAAAGGCTTACCTATATAAGCCAAGAATTTTTTTCCGTTTAAGGTGTTTCGCTGGCCTGCCAGCAGAAACGATGAAACGTATCACTTCTATTACTTCTTGAAATCACACTAAACACGAATATATCTCTTAGACACCAAGCTCTTCCGCATTACTAAATTAGAATGCAGCTGAGGGCGCTATACAGGTCCTTCATGCTGGAAGCATTTTGAATTTTTCCAAGAAAAAGAAACCAGAGGGTAGTAGGAAATATAAGGCACAAAGGGTCGCATACTTTCCCTTCGGTTGGAGGTTAGGGAGAAGGGTGACTAAGAAAGGTTGGCTGCCAAAGGAAACCCGGCTCGCCTTACTAGCCTGCTGCGGTCTCGAAGGTCTCGTGGGCCAGCGTGTCTCACGGCCGCCCGTGTGCAAGTCTCCCATTTGTCGCCCTTTTTAGGCGTTCTTTACAAACATAAAAAAAAGCCTTATGGTTTGATAAATTTCCGTAGCCAATAAATATGAAAGAATATACGACATATTATAATACAATACTCATTATTGTTAAAAATACTGTATGTGGCTGACGCAGTGGCTTAACTACCGGGGTGCAGTAGGTGCATTGCACCCGGATCCACTTCGCAGAGGGGGCCCACTAGTGGCGCAGCCAGGACTTGAGCACCGGTTTAGGTTTTTAGGGCAGCATTTTTAGTAAACATAAAAGTTATCCAGAGTTACCAATATCGTACGAAACGGAACTAGTCCCACGAAACGAAAATTGCGCAAAAAACAAGAAGACGAAATTAAAAAATGTCAGAAAATAACATATTTTGTAAAAGCATCTTCAAACCACCAAGGACATGGATTGGGAAGCGATGAAAGAATATTATCTGAATCAGAAACTCCACAAACTGTAGGGAATGAATTCGAAGGCCCTTTGGAACTGGATATATTAGATAAGTTAAGAAATTGAGTTGAATTACCTGATGATACTCATTTACAATCAGCATGTCCCAAAGACAAATCCGTATACTCAAAAGATATGAGTGGAAATGAAAGACGAACGATTATTTTATGTGGACCAAATCAACCATAAGGACCGTTTCGTATAGATGCTAAACAGAATAACAGATCATTCAATGAATGTTATTATTTTCAAATCACGCAAGCTGGGTTTCATATTAGAAGAGATTTGCTATGTTATTCTAAAATAAAAGATTATGTTTACTGTCAACCATGCTGGTTATTCCATAAGAAAGTTCCAAACAGTATGGCAAATGGAAGCAAAGATTGGAAACACTTAACTCGAAAAATTCAACGTCATGTAGAATCTTCTGATCACAAATAGTGCTGTGCAGTACTGAGGCAGTCACGTGAAGGAAAAACAATCTCTGATGAAATCGATCTCAAAATAAGACAAGAAGTCTCACACTGGAGAAGAATCCTTGATAGATTAATCAATGTTACGCTCACATTAGTTTTGGGAAACTTGCCATTCCGTAGTCATCGAGAGGATAAGAAGTCAGAAAACAGGAAAATTTTTTATCAATTATAAAGCTATTAGCAAAGTATGACGACGTGTTGGATCAACTCTTAAACTCACCCCAAGGAAACTGAAGTATTTATCGCAAAAAATTCAAAATGAAATAATTGAAGTATTAGCAAATGCCGTTTTAGAAAAAAACATTTCTGAATGCAAATCAGCAGTTTTTTTCTATATTGGTTCATACAAGGCAAGACGTACAAAAAATAGATCAGTTGAGCATCAATGTCCGTTATGTAACAATTGAGTACAATGAATACCACATAACCTCGGAGCTAAAAATTAACGAACACTTTATGGGTTCGTTGCAGTTGATAATCATTCTGCAGAAGGACCGATGAACATAATTGTTTCAAAATTAAAGGAGATTTTAGGTGGATTGGAGAAGCTTTTTGGGAAATCATATGAAGGGGCATCTTTAATGAGTGGTGTGTACAATGGAGTAGAAGAAAGAATACAAGGTATTCAGCCAAACGCCCCATACATTCATTGCGTAAATCATGATATAAATATGGTTTTAAAACAAGCTACATCAGATAGTGAAGAAGTAAATGTCTGCTTTGATGTAGTTGATTCAGTTTATGTATTTTTAGTGACTGTGTGATAAGATGGAATTTAATTAACAAAACAAATTCTGAGGAACCTCTAAAATCACTTAAACGTGTATGTGATACACGTGTTTCTTCAAAAGAAGACAGCTTGGAGGCAGATTTCCAAATTTCAAATCTCTTCCTCATTATTATTTTGCCTTACAACGAAGAAGCATCGATTTTCTTCTACAACTCTATTGAACACTATGAGATTTTTTTCCATTGAGATGAGATAAATTGATCTATATACCTTACTTTTGCTTCACCGTAGCTGAATTACATCTTGACATGATTTATGCTTCTTGACACACTGCTGATTCGGATGTGCATATTTACTATTTGTAAAATTAATCTAATAAAGAGTAACATTGCAAGGCAGTAACATAATAAAAGCATTTCCCTCATTTTTCTGTCTCTGTCCTTTCCCCTTTTTTCTTTAAAATTTCTGTTTTAATTCTTCTCTCTTCCTTCACCTCATTCTCTCATCTCATTTCGAATATCGGAAGTCTTACAAACAGCTTTGGGGGTCCACTTGCAACTCGCGGTTTATGTCTTAGCGTGCCGTCTTGGATGATTTCTTTACCCATAATGCCGCCTAGGACCACGTGTCCAACTGAATGCTTTGTCTAAAAATATCGGTTTGCGTTTCCCTTCCATCCGCACTCCATAAAACCTTTTCTAAGAATGGCAAAATTGAAGGGCATATTTTCGCCCTTTTGCTGTCAAAAAGACCATCTCGTTCCGCTTCACTTCATTCGGTTTACTCCGCAGTTCAGTTTCTTGTGATATAATTAGGAGCAATGATCTTACGATCTTCCATTGTGTCTTCAATTCCAGAAAAGTTTCTGCTTTAATGAAGCGGCTCATCGTTGCTATTCCAGTTAGTATCTAATTACACATTTTATCTATACAGTTCTCATTTTAAAAATTAACTATGTGTAACTTTCTAACTTTTTCATACAAATTACCTGGATACTTATTAAAGTAAATTAGATTGAGAATTGCCTCACTGATCCCGGAGGATTTCGAACATAAATCAATTTCTTTATCCCTGCATCGTCGCCTCTACAGAAATGAAGGAAGTCACTAAGTGTAGGTTTCATTTTCTATTCCTTTCTGTTTGCGTCTTTGGAAATGGAAGTAGGTACTTATCCTATGACCACCTCGTAACTTCGATTTCTTAGATTTTGGATTTGTTGTTTGGTGTTATTTTTTAAACTTATATTTTCACCTTGTTTGTCCGTCTGCCCATGTGCAAAATTCTAACTATAATAAAAGGCAATATTAATTGGTTTGTCCTTTGATTGGTTGTTTGTTTGGTCCATGTAACACGCTGTTAAAAAATCGGACAACTAGTTAAATGGTGTACAGAGAGGATCAAAAGTTCGGCAGGAAGTTTGAATCAGATACATAAAGGTAACGGCGTAATAAATCTTGAAAAATGTCGCGAGTTCGACCATTAGGGATTATTTTAATTTTCCGTAAGATAATACGTTATATTTAAAATTCCGCTCAGCAGCCTTTGTTTCTATTGCAAATAAATATTGGAAAATTTGACATGCGTTCTTTGGATCAATAATATTTTTATGGTCAATGTAACCTTCGATTCGAATTTGCCCGAATTTAACCTTCATGTTTCCAATTTGAGTAAAATTCCGCGTTTTTAACTAACTCTTGGTAATATTAATTTCAAGTCCAATTTCCGATGATCAATTCTAACATTTCCTCTTTGCTTTCGAACGAGGATGATAACGTCAACATAGCAGATATAAGATAGATTTTCACCATTTATGTTCCTTCCTTTTTTTCTCCACTCCAAGGTCCTAAACATATCCTCAGGGGCCACTGTAAAAAAACTTCGGGGAAACCTTGCTGCCCTTTCTCATTTTCTGTTTCCATTGGATTTTTTTCAAACAATTTTGCCATTGATGTCGATTTGTTGTATAGATAATTGATCTATTGTGTATACAGGTGACCGCTTCTATGTCTCTGCAGGGAATCAATCGCTGTCCGTAATGCTATGTTACAAAATGCCATTTTGTAGTCTATAAATATAATAATTAATTGTATATTGTATTCCTACAACGTTCGACCTAATTCTTTAGCAGTTTCGATGTGATCCATTTTCCACATTCTTTTCTAAATCCAGCCTGCTTAGGTAGTTGAAACTGATCAGGTTTGTATGCGACGTGATTTTTTATAACTTTCATAAGAATGTGATGTGGGTCAGAATGAAAATTCGGTAACATGTTTGACGCTGCATCCCTATAAATAAACGTGCTATGGAATGTTTTAACTTAATGCGTTTTCAAATAAACCCACTCGGAATTTATTCCTTCCTATGAACAGTAAATTTCATAAGTTAAAAAAGGGATAATCATAAATAGTTTTTCAGAAAAAATAATCTGATAGCAACCAAGTGAGAACATTTTGAAAATCGAAAATTAATATTTTCACACGAAATAATCACGTTTACACGTGGATACTTCCCCATGATAAAGCATACTATTTATCCCCGACATATTTGACGGACAATTCTACTAGTAAATAAATAATAGTGGAAGCAATGGTAAAACAAATAGTAAAGTAAAACATGACTCCTTAACCGTAAAATTCAATATTTGTAGACACGCTGAGAAGTAAATGAATAGATGAACAAACGTCAAAGAGGAGGCTTGGAAAACAATAAAAATACATTTCAAAAATACAAACAGGTTTATGGTCTGTTATTCCTCGCCAGGGACCCGTTTCCGCTCACACTCATGTAATCACTTAATCAGTCTAACACAAAACGGAAGGACTAATTAGGATGTTTGTGTCTGCGAGAGACCTACTAAGCAATTACACACACTTCCTCTAGCATGCAAGGAAAAGGAAAGGAAACAAGCGAAGGAAAAATTGCAGAGAAAATTACATCTTTCCATCGGAGTAAAGAATCGCAGATGTGTTTCCGGTTGAATACACTTATAGCAGCATGTATTTTTTCGGATTTCTCCCCAGCAGCTAATCCTAAATCCACCAAATTTACGTAATATGTAGCTCTAATGTGGAGCTATCTATCCTTCAAATTTGCGTTTGTAACTTACGTCATTTTTGCGTTATTTTATACACGGTCAGACAGACTGACGGATGGATGAACCGAATGCATTAGCGATATATTTTAGAAATGGGATCTAAAAATGGAAAATAAAAATAATATTAAGGTTTACGGGAAATTATTCCGCGCCAGGAACTTAGTATCACAAACGATTTTCTGAATGGTTTATGTCTTTCGACAGAGACCTGTCATACAAAACTCTAACGCACTCGAAGTCACGCAAACTCTTTAAATATAAAAGCAACGTACTATTATAGATACGTATTTCGAAAACTATGCTATATCAATAGCTGATGTGTAATGAAGTTGAGGAGTGCTGGAGTAGATGTGAAAGGAGGTGGGATTTCAGCCCTCACAAGCGCTCCTTATTCATAACGGATATTTTGCGTTTGTTTATGTATTATACTACTCATAATTGAATTTTCTACTATCACACTGAAGGAAGTCGCCACCTAAAACTTCTATTTTAACGCCGAAAGGAATTTCTTTGTAAAGCAGAACTGCAATGTCTCTCAACCATATGTCCAAATAATCTTGTGTATTATTTATAACCAAAGGCGCTTCATTCATAGTCTAATTTTCTCCTGCCGCTTCTTACGTCTTTAGATTCAGGCATTATACGAGAAAATGACAATTCATTCAGTTTTATGGGTAATTTAAATAGACTGTTCATGGTACGTCTACCTGATAAAAGAAGGGCAGTAACACCATTCCAAGCCATCCTGATGTAAAAATATTGTTTTCTTCGTAATTTGTGGAGTAAACATTTATAACGCAATCCTTTTCTTGTGCCTCCACTAGCGGGCATGAAGTATAATTTAAGCCTGAATGATTCTTCATTTGTTGCTTGCAGAAATTCTGCGATTATTTTCGTTCCTCCACTGTAATCGCATTAAAGATATCGTCTTCTTGTAGGCACAGCTTTTGCATAGGGGTGGGTAAGTTAAAACCAGTTAATTTAATGTCGTGTGGACCTAAATTTTCTGAAATTATTAGAAAAAATCAAAAGGCTTGTTCATCGTACGTAATTCGCTAAATATCTTGTGATAAACCATGATTTAAGTTTTAAGTGTCAGTGGAAAATATGCAAATATACGAATAAAGACCTCAAAGCTGCTGCGACATTAGAAAATCACGTGCTTCATATAACGTTTCTTCCCATTCACTGTCGGCTCACTAACTGTTATCAAGTCCTACAAGAAAGATAATCCTGAGCTCTGAAGCAGAAAAACTGAAAAAATTATCCACTTCTTTCGGTAAAACTGTATATATCCTGCCAATAACATTCTATCTCAGCGAAAAACTCAGTGGGGGTAGAGTGGTATTAAATGTTCCACCGACCAACACTATCTTCACTTGCATCTCTGAAGTAAATAACAAGTTTCAAATGCAAATGAACTGCAATTAGCACTATTGTATGGGATTAATCATGTATTTTTTTTTTGCTAAAAAAAATCGATATATGGCTTCGGGAGGGCTGATATATCGTGTTTTGGTAAACAAAATTTAAAAAATCATATATTTCTATGTTAATACAAAATCTGAAACTCATAAAAGCTGTTATAATTGAAATAGTTCATAAATTCTTCGTTGTGGCTAATTCGCAGACCAAGGCGAAAAAATGACGCGTGATTCATGTCAATGTGTAAATAAGCTGGTCCCTTTTCAATAAACGTTTCTGCTTGCAAATTACTGTGTGAGGCGAGTTGTAAAATGCATATTAGGGGGATGTGCCATGAGGACATAGTGATGCCCTTTACTACTCCGTTACCTGTGACGATCCGCCATGAAACATGAAAATACTAACACGGGGTTATACTTATTATTGTTGTTATATTTCAATATTTGTATCGCTATCTCATTACCATACTGCCAGTCAGTCGTATTTGTTTTATTTTAATTTATTAATAATATGCACCCAAATATAAGAACACGATGGAATGCAAGAATTTTCTGCATCCAGCAGATGAGCCCGATTGAAAAAGAACCTTGGCAAAATCTTTTTTTTTTCTTGAAATATTTTCTAATAATAATACAAGTAAATTTGTTTCTGTGGAATGGAAGGGACGTATAGAAATATGGAATTGTTTTCTTTGGAAATATCACGAAATATGGGAAAGAATTCCTCTTTCTTTCGTTATTTCAATGCTGATAAACGGATAATGTTGAGTACTGTGAACATTTTTTATGAAAACGTTTTCGCAATATGTCACGACATCTAATAATAGATTTTTTGTAAATAAAAGTTGTAAATTGTTTGGATAACTTTAATGGGAAGCATTTTCTCACTTCATATATAATAACAAGAAATTTTGGAATACGTTTAACCAGAAAGCATTACTAATGTTTTAGATAGGTATTAGAGGGGATGTGGCAGTAAAATAGAAGTTCTTAAGGAATGTTTTACAGTTGAGTTTATTTTTAGAGCACTCACCATGAGTGTTAAAGCTTTAATGCAAATTTCATAGTAGTATATTTTCCCTAGACAAATTTATAATACTTCGTATTATTTGACTTTAATGCTTAAGGTGAATTCACAATTCCTCACGTAATTAGCCTACTTACAGCTATATTTATACAAAATTTTCACGAAAAATGAGTTATCTTTTGTATTCCATATACCATATATACTCGTGTATATGCCTACTCCATGTATAGTACGACCCCTGATTTTTTGGTGAACAAACCTGATTTTTTCATATATCTCGTTTATAGTACGACCCCAGCTTTTCACCATGGTCGATATATTTCGTTTCGATAGCTCGATGGTTACGAGCGAGATATATCGAACAACCTTGATTTTCCACATAGAATAGGCCGTAAATGTCGTAAATAGTATTTCTTGCGAGTACACTAAAATTCGAATAGGTTAAGTAACTTACTCCTAAAACATTTAATAAAAAGTGATAGGAATCATGATTGCACAAGATGAAATAAAATCGTTTCAATTCTAGTACGTCTTGATTACGTTCCGCGTACGTAATTGTTCCACTCGCTCATCTACTTAATAGGTAGGGATAACGGATAAAAAGAAATTACTTTGTAATATTCTACAGTCTTTATTTTTCTTCAATCACACACTGACCGGTTTCCACTATAAAATCATTCTTGTGGTGTTACTAACCGACGTAACACTTTTAGAATGACTTTGTAGTGGAAACCGATCGGTGTGTGATTGAAGAAACAATAAAGACTGTTGAATATTACAAAGTAATTTCTTTTTTCCGAGATGTCGAAATTCCATAAAGTTACGCCGTTTACGATACTTTTAGTCCAACTCGTTCCAATCCATCCCTTGTAAAAAGACGCAAACAAAGATGTACATACATAAAATTCAAGAAAGGAAGTGTCCGCAAATCGTCACTTATATCAAGTATTTGTGAATTTGAAGCTGTATATATGAAAAAGATTCTACTCTTCACGAAGCAACATAACAACGATAAAGGACCTCACTGTTAAGGCTAGCCTACCATTAGATGCGTGCGGGTGGCATAACTTCACCGAAAATGCCCGTGAAGATACATGAATTTTAAATCCTCAGATGCATTACTCGTGTGTAGTACGATCCCCAATTTTTGCAATAAAAATTTGGTCGTAAAAACTCGTACTATACACGAGTATATACGGTAATATTTTCAATTATTTGGTATTTTTTAAAGATTAGGTTAAAGTAAAAGGCAATATTTTTGCTTTAAAATGATCTGTTACACGGAGCAGTTTTTGGAAAATTTTAAAATCTGGAATGATGAAATAATGTCTTCAAGTCGGTAATTAGCTATGCATTTACCTTTGCAGGTCCAGTCTGATGGGTTTTGATCTCAACCGGACATGGAACCAGATATCTAAATGGGCTCACCCTACCCTCAGTGCCGTCCAAACCCTTCTCACGCAGATGGACAACGATTCCGTGAGTCACCAACCTATCAATCAACTGCTATATACTCTAATTATTTGAAGCTACATTTCATATAAATATTTCGCTCAATGTACAACAAAGGCCAAGGAAGCGACAATTAAATCAGTCGATACAAATATTTAGTCGATAGCACTGATTAATTTTTACCATCTGCCATCACAATGCTAAGAGATTAAAATTCATTGGTTCCATTGAAATTCCTCTGCTTCCAACAAAAATCTTATTTCCGCGTAGTCAGGTAAATACAGTTTATCTTGTAAAACAACATAATTTATGCAAGCGACTTTTATAGTTATCCCTGAGAACGTGATGATTCTCAATAATTAAACTGTAGATTGAAAGTTATTAATATAACGCGTGTAATAAAAACTGTCGCGCGTCTTTTCAGTAAGTATTGCTCATGCTTATTCAATCAAGATCTAAGGTTTACTCATACTTAGTCCTTTGAACAAATCGCCATAAATCCTTTATCGTCGTATACTCGCCTCCTAACTACCGATATTAAGTTGAAGGTAAAAATGTTTTTTTTTTAAATTTAGCTCCTAATTTCTATGATAATGATCTGTAACCACAAATATTAGAAGAGGATACGTTCAAAGGAAGCAGGAATGTCTCGCAGAAATTTGTTAAAGCGGCATCAAACTATCTATCTCTCCGAATCGCAGGCAAAAAGACCGTCATGAGTTTAATATATCTTACTCATTCTAAATCCGTGACGAAATTCATTGCATGTGAAGTAACCCTAATACGTAGCACGTTATAGGACTCAATGCACTTTATTGTGTTATAAGATAAAGTACGTTACGATTACAGGCGCACCTTCAAGGCTCTGCGTCTTGGATAAGTTATCTTTCTAATTTTAACGCTTCTCACTCTTAATTCGGTTCCACTGAGACTATTTTCCTGATTGCGTCATCAATTAGCTGTTGAAGTCACTTCCACAAGTGGAGCTGATTCTAGATAGAATTGGACCCTAATAGAAATATTCCATTCTAACCCTCGGTAATAACTTGTAGGGCAACAGAATATATTAATAAATAGCATTCTTTTATCGGAATAAAATAACACAAATGTCAAAACAAACTTGTCTGTGACCGCCATGCGTAAGAATACTTATGAAGCTGAGGTTTCTATAGTAAATTTTAGAACTGTTAAAATATGGAGGGATTGAATGATTAATATTAGGTTTCGAGATGTTGGAAAAAGGATCCACAGATTTAATTTAAGATCTATTACCCACTGTTTTATCAGAGAAAGGCTTCATAATAGTCGAGGCTAGAAGATCCGAGGGCAAGGATATTATAGATACTTTCGGAAATGTAGTCTTTGATGAAAGAGAGTCTGATGAACATTAGATCTAATCTCGTTGAATGTATGGATCACTGTCCTATGGATTCTTAAAGATATGATGTGTCAAAATCGACACTCAAACGTTAATAATCCAAGCAATTTAAGCAAATTTATTTCCATTGGGTTTTTCCATATTTCAAGAGATTAAAAACGTACATTTAAAGAGCGACAGGAAGAAATGTTGCTCGTACTTATCTCTGCGACGTTTTACGAGAACCAAAGCAATACTACTGAAGTAGAACACTTCCTGAACAAATAAAGCTTGCGTTTACGATCTGTTTATTTTACATTTTAATTAGCACATACTGAACTCATCGTGATTCTGTCCTTATGGCAAAATCATGGGAATATACCATATAAATATGAATTTGCTATAAATTAATCAATGTAGATCACGTTACATGTATATTACTAATTCTGTAACCTTGCATGGCATAAAAGGAATTGTACCTTACATTTCAGAACGTCGACCTGGATTTTGTGCTTGACATCCATGCCCATTCAAACCTTCAAGGGGTCTTCATTTATGGAAATACATATGAGGACGTTTACAGGTAACTAGATCATTGAAAATTTTCGGTTGTACATAAAATGTATTACAGCTGTATTGTGACAGGGATGCAAATTTAAATGACAAGCATCACTAAATAATTAAAATAAAAAGTATTTTATAAACTTAAATGCGATCGAAAAATTTGCTTCATCGTGTTTACGAAAACTGCAAAATGTAGACATGGACAGGTTAAAATGCCACAAGAATCATTAAAACTACAACCGAAATATGGATGAATGACGAAACCTTAGCTTCTGATAGCTGTCCAGAAAGAGCGAACTTCCTGAATCTCTAAAGATATGAATTTTTCAGTGAGTAAATAAAAAATGCAATTAATAGATAACAGTACTAACAGATATAACGATCTTAAATATCAGTGTTCTCTTTTTCAACAAATGCAACCAACTTTTTCGTAATAGAAATTCTTTTCAACAGTATTCTTATTAAATCGCTTAAGTAACTGAGAAGAAGACAGTGGGGACCTTAGTGACCCGGGAATACTTAGGACAGCACCCATCGTTTCCTGAACGCGTGCCATTATTCCCTCACGTGAAATTTTTAATGTAATTGGAGAATTGGACGGCATCCACTCCTATTCCTCTTCTATCTCTAAAAATATCTTTGGAGGACAATATCATTTGCCCTTCATTATTTTGAGGTTAAAGGCTTTTTAATTTATGCACTACTGCAATCCACTTATGTCGTTGCGGTGCGTCTCTTCTCGAAGATTCTTGTCGTTGTTATTAAACCTATTTTGAGTCCCTCTTCCAGGTTTCTTTGATATTTACCGTTCGCTATTTCTTTAAGGTCGTTAGGGGTTTTATTTCACACACTCTCTTAGAGAGGAAAATTCTGCGTTTGCCTTTCCGCGGAGATTTTCTGGGAGGAGTACGTTGCGCAGATCGCAAACTAAAACCCGTTGCCATTAAAACGAATATCTGAAATGTCTGCGTATCTGCAATGCCGGATTACCCAATAGGCACATTAGGCACGTGCCTAGGGGTCCCGACATTTGCGTGGTCTCGTCCCGTAGGTTAACTGTTATATAGGCAGTATTATTGAAAGTATAAAGAACATTTGAATTTGAATTAACAAGTAAAATGTAAATATACCGGTTTTTCTTATTCTAAAGCAAGTAAAGAATTGAAATACAGCAATTAATACAATAATCTCTTGTCAATAAAACGTTTTTCCCCAGAGGGTCTTAATCCGCCACTGCATATCAGTTTGAGCTTGAATAAGTATTCATGTGAAAAATCGTGTCTTTGATCGATTGATATATTTTTTAGTTTTACGCAATAATATATTTCGCTCTAACAATAAGTAAATATCGCCAAGAGGAACAATTCAATCTTACTCGACGACAAATTTTAACGGGTCACTTTTTCTCAGATAAAAATAATCGTAGTTCGTATTCGACAATATGTGGTTCAAAATTTTAACGATCCAAGTAAAGTTTCACTTCATTTTGACCAATTTGAGGTTCTAGAACATCTTTTGTTTGTTTAAAATATCGCTAAGAGCGAAAAGTTAGATAAAAGTAAATACTTCAGCAAATACAATATTAACACTTAGATAAAACTATGGAAGAAATGCCAAGATGGGCGATACTTATAGCAGGCGAGAGGATCTGTGGCTAGAATATAATGTAATAACTTAGAAGCATTATAATTTTTATATATGAATGCGAGAATGTCGAATCTTACTCTCACGGATTCGTATTATCCAATAAAAATATATGGTATCTCAAAGTTGTTACATTTCATGTGTGGTACATTTAATGTGTACTCCGAGTATTTGGGTGGAATGTCTCACGGCAAAACATATAATTAGACAGAGTAAAACGTGATAAACCTGGAATGCCAGTTCATTTTTCCTACGTTGTAATATGTTCTCTAGTTATTGACTTTTACCGTTTGCCGGGTATAATATTCGGGAAATATTTTGCTAAGGAATCCGGTGCTAAGTTATTACTTCGGTCAATGATTATTTTTTCTAAATTTTACTACCTTAGACGTGTGAACTTATTTCTTTGATGTAAAATGTTAGCCCTTAAATATACAGTATATATTAATTCAGGGATGGTGTATAACAGTTTACGAAATACTAAAGCATTTTATCGGTGAAATTCCAGTGTAATTTCTATTCGGAAGATTTTTACCACTAACCATAAATGCCATTATGAGAGGTTGTGTGCGGGATGATAAATCATGGGTCAGATCTATTTGGCGAAAAAGGCTGGAGAAAGGACAAAGCGAGATAGCTACGAAAATTGTGAAATGAAGAACAACGAATAAGAAATTGATTGATACTTGCTCAAAACTTTTACTATTAATTCCAAAATTACATTCAGCTATGGTAAAACATTTCACAGAAATATATACCTTTGAATCATGTTTTTATCACAGAAAAAATCTGAAAGAAGGGACATTAGAAGGGAGAATTCATGATTAATCTAAATTGGTTATCTTGATGAATGTGAAAAAAGACAAGGACGATGCTAAATTAAAAAATTATTACCGATATTAAAGCTACAATATGTATAGTAGAAAAATACATTCGAAACCAGGTATAGTCTAAACATTGTTATATTGTATCACATTCAGCAAGCCTATGCTAAACTGATATACAGTTAGGAGGTGATTACGCCCTCCTGGGGCCATCATCCACCCCATAAAACAGGGAATATTTATTAATTAGATTGTTTATAATAAGTGAAGTAAGCATGTTTTCAGTAGATTTCACAAAAAGACTAGATAACGTTTTAAAAAAATTACATTAATACTTCAAAGAGCATTGTAGTGACTTCTAATATTAAATTTCATCAAAATTGGGATAATCTCTTCTTTACGTACTTCCCCTTATGATTCTCATATCTCGTGTCTATTTATTCAAGCATTTTCCTCGTCCACTACCACTTTCCAATGTCTTCTTCATTGCGCCGACAGTAGTTTTTCTTCTAAAAATTAATAAAAGACTATTACTGTTGATCACTACAACTAAAGAGTGCTGCAATGATAGAGATGAGTTTCCATTCTTAAGTAATAATGCCTAAAAGGGGAACTGTTTAATCCAGACACTACAAAAGTAGTGTCCAACCAGTCGATTGCGATCGACCGGTCGGTCTTTGACCCTTTTAAATTCGATCGCTGAATCTTGCCTCAGCGCTATTACTTTTTACTTTCTCATACGTAGTAATGGGAAAGTATTGTATTCATGAAAAAAATCGACTTCGAGATTTCAACGGAAATACATGTTTTGAGGTCCCTAGAACACGTTTAGACTATTTTCGGAATGATGTCTGTGTGTGTGTATGTTATTGTGGGCGCTGTAACTCAAAAAG
Organism: Uropetala carovei; assembly: GCA_036926305.1. NCBI lineage: Eukaryota > Metazoa > Arthropoda > Insecta > Odonata > Petaluridae > Uropetala > Uropetala carovei. The sequence goes on from JAXCHB010000138.1 coordinate 1,898,579, forward strand.
TACGTGCCATATCGTTACCAAACTTCATATATAACACTTTAACATGAGCACAAAGAACTGATTAGTTTTTGGACAATAACGGATATCCGGAAGTCGAGGTTTATTCGAAACCCGATTCGGTTTTTGCGATATTTCTTGGTTAAAACATCATTATTGTATATATAATTCTATACAAAAGTTATAGAGAATGTAATTTCCTACAACTTTCATTTGAAACATTTTTCTATAGGAGTTATTGTTTAGGAGTTATTTATAAATAACCGGTTTTTCGATTTCCGTTAAATATCTCCTTAAAAACATCGTTATTGGTAATCTTCATAAGGACCAAAGTTGTAGAGAATAATATTTCTTCCAAGTTTTGTTTGAAACTAATTTTCGTAGAACCATGCATTTCGGATATATTTCGCTTTATTTTAATACCAGTATACAGCGCCAACACCATGTAGCGTGAATTCTGTAAACATTCAAAATATATGTAATTTACGGCAACAAGGACGTGTCTTCTTTTATGATACGAAATAATAATTTTGCCTAGTAATATTATTCATAATAATTTAAATATCTATACCCCAAATATGGAGAAAGTCATGTGTTGGCCACATCAGATTTTTATTGAATCAAGTGAGAAATGATGAACCTACATAGATTTTGAACTTACAGTTGGAGGATTTTTTATCGAGCTATGCAGGTGATTTTATAATCGTTCAAAAATTAATAGAAAGTGGAATGCATATATCAAATAACAGAGATATCTCTCGATATCAGTTCTCGCAGCGAGATACGAGCGTATCGATGTTTATCGACCCTAATTAATTAATTCAAGTTATGTTTTGGTTGATTTCTTCCTTCTGTATATTTATTTAATAGCATTTTTCTTAAATATCTAATAACTTACGACTTAATTATCCTGGTGGTTAAAATTCTAATCAATTTTATTTTAACTAAAATATTCTCTTGTGCAAAAGGAAAATCCGAATAAAATTTTATTCGAGCTTGTTTAACTCGAATAAAAAGTTGTTTGCGATTAAATTGGTTTTACGTGTTTAACAGGACATTTCATGTTATGACGCTGGTTTCGATGTCTCTGAAAGTTTGGGAGAAATTTGCTGGAATCCTCCGAGCCATCTCCTCCTCCCCCTGCTCAACAGTATTTCTCGTATCAAGGGTCATTCCACTGGGTCGATCCTAGTTAAATTTAGAAATGAATAGTAGATATTGGGTGAAGAATGGTTGGAGACCCCTGCACTACAACAATGCTATAACAATTAAGTCTGACATAATTGCTACCTATCGATATTTAGTGTTGGGTTATAACATTCCAGAATTTTGCCACATGTGAATGCATTAAGGATTTAATTGTGAAAAATGGTTTGGATAAATAATTGTAACAACTTTTAAATAAAGTTATCTAGTTATAGTTCCATGTTATTTTATTATCAGTTTATGATTTATATTAGCATAGTACGCGTTAATATAGTGAACAATGACAGTGCCCAATATATATTTTATTGCAATAATATTTGGTTCCCGGAATATTTTATGCAAATTATTATTCCTAGCACATTATTATCATGGCTGGTATTCTCATACCTAAATTTTATAGACTAATTTGGTGTAAATTATTTTTAACATTCAATTATCAACGGAATGCTATTGAGATATTTGACAATAGCATATAATTTACAGGTACGAAAGACACATTGTATTTCCAAAAATATTGGCCCACAATGCTGAAGATTACAGCCTCAGAAATACAATGTACAACAGAGACGCAATGAAAGCTGGGACCACGAGACGGTAAGCAGTGAAATTTTTAAGTTATTGATTCATTTCTAGAGAAACTCTCTTATTTTTAAGCCGCGAGAATAAAAAATATCGGTACAGTAATTTTCCACCAAACGTCACCTCGTTATAAGTCGTGTTGCATATACATTATCATTGAATCAAGGATCATGTTTCGTTACAAGTTAAGTCGTTTGTAAAGAGCCAAAGGCGGAATTGCAATATATAAATTATTACTGTAATTTAAAATCCTTTAATCCTACTTTTAATTTCGTGTTCATAATTATTTATTTGACTTGCCATTAAATTAAATTTTTCTATTCTATGTGAGATCGCAAAATGCATCCGTTCATTGCCGAATGACCCTGTATATGATCGTAGTGTTACGCAGTAGTTTCAGCTTTAGACTCGTCCCAAATGACTGTTGCGTCTTGCTAGCTTACTTTTAACATTGTATGTCTTATGTAACGTATTATCATATATTATTTGCCGTGCATATATTACAAATGTGCCATTAAATGTGCACCAGGAACACCGGCCCCTACTATTATCATGTCTGTGAATTGACGGAATTGAGGAACTGCGACAGGCATAAGCTGAAATTTTGAGAATAATTTGAAGTCAGAGTGAAAAATTCTGCCATAACCGCGAATCGAACCCGGTCCTTCCACTTGACGGGTAGATATACCACTGAACTATCGTATCAGAATAATTTTCTCGTTTCAGAACGCGGATGGTTTTCTTAGCAGTTTTCAAATTATTCCCATTTTTTCAATGAGAAAATTGGTTTCTCTGTACGTCGTTTCATTATAGATTGCAGCGAAGACTTATTTTAAATTCAGAATTAACCTTTGCGATTACCCGAATACAATCATGTGTTTTAAACCTATAGCTGCTCTTAAAATCGACGGATTTAACCTTTGATGGAGCGAGTGAGTGCTTGAGTTTCTCTTCTCCTCGCCTGTAATTACCAAATTTATTTTAAAATTTTATAAAGCTGGCATTTAATGTTAGCTGAAATAAAACTATCAGAACTTTCTCATATTGACATCCATTTTGATAACTTCTCACAAGTTTCAAGAAAGACTATTAGAAAAATATATGCATATGTAATATCACTTTACATAAATCTGTATTACGACCTTTCAAATAGAGACGACATTATTTTAATGCCCGTTGATCTTCGGAAAGAGATCCCAGAAAAAGAAGAACGAGAAATTGATTATATTCTGCGTTAGTATTCCTCCAGCTTTTGGTTTCTTTATTATTCAATAAGTTTCTTTAAATTATTATTTGGAATACCTATCGATCGAATCATTAGAATTTATTAATGCAATTAATCGAGGCAAGTGAATTGATTTATCCATGAATCGAACCGGAATCGATCATCCATAGTGCCGTCTACACGTACACTGTTCGACAACAGTTCTCTTCTTATAGACCCGTGAACGTTATTATTTCATATTATTTTCCTTTCACTTATCTCTTAACTGCCCTATATTTATTTTTGTTCTCTATATAACAAAAATTGCGTTTAAGGAGCAATTATTTCCATTGATAGGTACATCGGCCAATAATATATCAGATATGCGAGAGAATAATTTGAGATGAGGGTTGGAGGACTCTTACAGATAAAAACCTCCTTGAGACTCTAATTCTCATCTACGGCATATATATTGTATTCAGTTTTTGTACGTGGTGGAGTTCATTGGAAGTTAAGAAGCTTCGGTGTGCTTGATAAGTGATAAGTCGGATGATAATTACATTCTGAGGAATCATATCGATGAAATTTATAATTAAATAATATTTAGCGTTGAATATTTAACCGGAAAGACGTTAGGCCCATTTTTTGTTTAACAAATAAGGCCAAACGCTGTCATAACCACAACTCATCATCGGACATCGTTTGCTCTTAACAACCGTAAACTTCACATAGCCTTAAATATTTGCCTTTAAATACTTCTGATTAACATACCTTGCTCGTAATAATGAAGTTTCACAATGACACTTTCTATATTAATTTTCAAAGATCGCTTTTTTTACCGTAGCATCAAAGATCTGACAAAGTGTGCTCATGGACCATATCAACCCTAGTCCAGGGCAATTTCTTAATTGGAGGTCCGAGGGTTGAGTAGGAATTTATGTATATTTTTATATATTACTTGTTTGGTCGAGCATGCAGCTCAGATTAATGCTTATAAGTGAAATAACGAGGCAATATATGAAAAATATATTAAATTTCCATGGTTAGGGGGTCCGCAGAAATTGTGAAACCTCATAAGCAGGCCGCGGCTCCAGAAGGATTAAGAAACGCTGGTATAGGGTAAAAATCATACAACAGCTTCCATTGAATCATAAAGAGCGTCTCCAAATGGCCAACCCTCACTCCTAATGTGAGAAAGGGCACTATTTATCAATACAGAAAACCACGTGAGGCATTCTTCTTTACCGCCAATGGTTAGGCGGCTTATAAATATCTTCTCATGATCCGCACACGTCAAATTTATATCCGTATCCGATCCTTATCCTCAAGAAGTGATTTTATACGGTTATACTTCGTAAGGTTGAAAGCATATGGGCGAGCGTTTGTCAAAAGAAATGAATTTGTAACTATTATTTACTATAAATATGATATAAAATTAAATTTGGTTATCAAATTACTTATTAATTGCCAATATTCCTTTTTCAGATATTTTTGCGATAATCTGAAAGAGTCTGTGAACTGCTACACTTTGGAGGTGTCTTTCTATGGTTATCAGCGATCGGACTGTCCTGGTGTGTTCCTTTACACCGAAGAGAGCTGTATCCTTTTTATCGTCCTCTCTAGAAATAAAGATAACAGGCGTCACTTTCAGGGGTCTTAAAATATTTCAACGAATGAAACAACAACCACGTCTCGTGATTCTAAACAACCTCATCATCGCCAGGAGAGGAGATAAAACAACGGTGCTGTGTATAACACAGTAGTATAAATACCCATCATAATAACAAATGAAGTCAAAATATAAAATATTACGAACAGGATGTTTTATATTCACCATTATGTCATAAATTATTCAATCTATATTTAACATTTATTTAATTAATTAATTAATTGATTATTCTTGATTTACATTTTCGTTTGCAGAACATATTAATTTCACGATCTCTGAAAAATCTTAAAATTAGAAAGAGGAATGATATATCACCAATCAGAAATCAAAGCACAAACTCTGATTCCCGAATATTTAAAAGACGTAAAGCCTTTTATTAAATGTAATGGCGTCAATGCCAGTCAGAATTGGCACATCCTATTTAGTGTATTATTATTATTATTATTTTTCCTTGGGTTTTAAATAGAAGTAAATTGACAAGGTATTAAATTGAAAGAATACTCAGCGCCATATTTTAAAAGTGCAGTTAATGCAAAATTTTCCTTCCCCCCTCTCACTCTCCCTCTATCTTCCTCTCCCTCTTTCCCTCCGTCCCTCTCCCTCCCACCATTTCTCACTCACTTTCTCTTCCTCCCTCCCTTTTTTACTCCCTCTCCCTCACTCCCTTTTCATCCCCTCTCCCTTTCTCACTCCCGCTCTTCCTCCCTTACTCCCTCCTCTTTTCCTCCATCATTCTTTCACTCCCTCTCTCTTTCACTCCATCTCTCTTCCTAACACCGTCTTTAATTTGAAATGTAATGTTAAAATATTTTATAATATTTACCAACACGTTTATATATTACATGTCTACATGATTCATACGGATAGATTTGAGAAAAACACATTAAAAAATCCTTTACCCTGAGATTTACAGAAAAATAAGGTTATTACTGCACAAAAATCAATTTAAAATTTTCCATAATATCTTAACAACAAATTGTAAGCATTTTTTACTTACTAACATTCAAAATGATATTCTTCATCAAAAATGCCTTGAAAATACTTAAGTAGGAGATGATAACATTCCCAATACACCTGTTAAGTAATGACCGCTATTTTATGCAACCCTGAATACCCTTGTAATAATATTTGTCTAATTCCAATTCTTTTTTCAATTGACAAAGTTTCATTTAGGTTATAACGCTACTTCAAAATCCATTTACTTCGTATTCCTATCTCTCAACACAACTATATGGAATCATGAGCTATACCTTAACAACTAACCAAAATTTTCATCGGTATTCTCAACTCAAATGATCACTGCATTAACATTCATTACGCCGCCATTTATTATCCACCCGTTTTTGTAGCCTAAGATATTTCTATAATAACAATTATATTCACCCAGCAGGAAAAACTAATAGTCTCGCTTCCATGACACAATTCATTGAGACCGTCCTCTTTAACGTAACCTTACAAAATAATCTACATCTCCTGAAATGTATGACTCAAGTCGTCAACGTCATTGTCCTTGATTGCCCCGTAGACTATCGTCTGGGTCGCAACGTTGCACGCACCTATTTAGACTACTACAAATCCACGGGAGTGGTTCCCACCTCCCTTCCCGCCTCCCTATCCCACCACCCCGAGCGCCGCACGCGTCCTCGACCACGCACGCACGTGCGCAGCGCTCGACGCCCGTCCTCGCGCGCTAGAAACGTTTTGAGCTTCCGGAAGCTGGCATGGGCGCAGCGGAGCAGTTCTTCGGAAAGCAGCGAAGAGGGAGCAGCGAGAAGCGCGGCGATCAGTTCACGGATAGCTTCACGAAGGAAAGGGCAGCTAACTTTGCAGTTCCCGCCGTCCGGTCACATCGGCGGCGATTCTGGTAGCGAGTCCTCCAAGCGGTGTCACCTAGTACCTTGTCGGCAGATGGCGGCGCCTGAGGTGGAAACGCGGGTCGAACTGCGAGGCATAGGAGGCGTTAAGAGCCTCGCGGGAAGGAAGGTGGGAGGGGGAGGCTCGGTGTCGAGACCGGGGGCAGGGGTCCAACCCGCGTCCACGAGGCCTCTAAAGCCTAGCGCACCTCCCAGCCTCTCCATAATCGACTTCAACAGACTGGCCAGGGGAGGTTTAGAATTGGCGACGGGGAGGGGAGGTCGGGCGAGAGGCAGGGGAAGGGAACTGAGGTCGTCCGGGAGGACGCCTTCGCCAGGGGACAAACGTACTTCGAGGACGGCAACGACCGCTGCATTCGGTCGACTCAATCCGATTAAAAGCGAAAAGGAAAGAAGATAACTTTGTCTGCATCATCGTTGGATGCAAATGGGCTACCGTGGACCGGAGTGGCAGCCACCGATTTGGCCTATAACGTCTCAAAAGCACAAAATGATTTGTAATTTTACATACTTCTAGATTATTCATTGCAAGGGCTCGAATGGATAATTACGTTCTACTTGTGATTTTATTACAAAAATTGAAGCAATAAAATTCTCTATAAATATAACTTAGGTAATATATTTCGAAAGATTATTAACTCATGTTATGGTTGGAATCTCTTTAATAAATTATTATAATATGAATTTAGTTATTATTATATCCAATCCAATTTAGCTATTTTCTCTATTTACTTTTTGATGGCATCAGTAAAGGGGTCTTTCACTTCAGATATATCAGTATGCTATTAGTCCTATTACTATCTGTTCGATAGTACATACTTGAATACGGTGGAATCTTAATATATCGGATCTCGATGGAACGAACTTCGGATATAACGGACAGTCTTTCCAACTGTTATTTTCTCCCAAATTTCCAGCAGGGTCTGGACAAATCTAAAATCTAGGCAAAGTATCCCAAGTTCTATTCCTAAGAATAATTCCGTTTTAAATAAGAATAAATGGGAAAACCAATTTTCATTTCGCAAGCTATTTTTCTTAAGGTCGACATAATGTATTCCATTTTTAATTATGTTCATATATAAATATGATCCTGTATGCAAACTGCAAGCACCTATTACTAGTAACATATAAAAATGAATACGTAATTTATATTTCTCGTAAAATAATTAGAATGACTCCGCCTAATTATTGCACGCGCTCTAACAATTTGCATAAATATATAGCAGAGTAAAACATTAACATTCATAAAATAGACATTTCAGCAATTTAAGCCAACATATACGTTAAATTTGGTTATTTCGTACGTAACGGACACTCGGCATTAACGGACAGGCATTCCCCCATTTACTCCGATATATCCACCGTACCTTGAGAGAATGTACTGGAAGAATAACGTCATTCGATGCTTTCGATGTGGTTAGTGATCAGTATACATGTACATATAGACAATATATTCCTTTTAAAAAACCGCTTGTCCGCTAATTTAATATTGAGATGAAATTATTTTAAATAACCGATATTTTCATTATTTTAGGTGGCATGAAATTAAACAATAAAGCACATTTGATGCCATCGATTGCTTACCGATATATATATATATATATATATATATATATATATATATCTTCTTCTAAATATAAAAAGCTAGGTTTGTCACTCTCTGTAGGTAACGCTTTTGACATGCTTATATCTCTGGAACTACTTGATGGATTTTCAAGTTCTATACCATTTTGGATTCATCAAACTTTCGAAATTTAGATCCGCAAAAACTTTTGTTCAATTGGTCCATCTCGAGCTGCTACAAGAGCTGAAGGGGGGACATGTTTTGTATGGAAATTTATGTCTCCTGGGCAGAGGTTTGTACCGATTGAGCTAAAATTTTCAGCATAAGCTTTTCTCACAAGATATAGCTGTACCTGCAAATTTGCGCTTCATCGGTGGAGAGGATCAGGTAACTGCCATACAAATAGTTCGTACTGAACAGTGATTTTTGAAGTATTTTCGCAATAACTCGATGAAAAGTGAATGGATCAAGCACAAATTTGGTAGTTAGATTGTTCTTGGGATAACTGAGTAGCTTCACACTTAAAATTGGGTCCACCACGAGTTTGCTGATCATTCCAGGAACATCACATCTTCCAAGAATGGGTCAGAGCAAAATGAACACTAATCGGGAAACATCGATTCATAAACTCGAAATTGATCTTATTATAACCATTGAACCATTTTTTAAATTCAACTCTACACAAAAAAATTATCTATTTTATTTTCCGATAAATCATCATCAAGTTATATTATTATTATTTTTCTTCATAAAAATAACAAGAAATACAAAAAAAATAAAAAATAAAGATAACTTTTTGAGAAAAATAAGAACCATATTACATAAGATCATCAAAAAACTTATTCTCTCAAGTGCTGATTAGCTTTATTTATTAATTTGAAGAGGTTTACTTGCATTATCGTTCAAGGTAAAAAACAAAACATAACATATATTTTTATTGCTATAAACTTTTCAGGCTCAAATGGAACGAGAAACTATTGCACAAAGGAGGCAAAGGCAGCAACGGGAAAGATCGAGACGGTTCAGACGCAACCAATCTGCTGAATTCAGACAAAATGAGGCCCGAAGGCAAGCCACCAGACGAGGAAATGAACGACAAGAAGAGTTAGACTCAAGGAGACAACGAGATAAATACATGCAAGTGGAGTCCCAAGAATAATCGATTGCGCGTCGAACTAGAAATGCTACTAGAATGATACAAGCAAGGGCACGAGAAACAGCTGCTGAAACTGCAGAACGACAAAGGCAAGATCGGGAAAGGTTGGCAGCACGAGTTGACAATGACACTCCAGAGGAAGCAAATGATCGGCGAGCTAGAAATGCAGCAAGTCAACAACAAGTAAGAGCCAATGAAACTGTTGACAAAAGGAATGTTCTCTTACAAGAACAGCCTCAGAGACAAAGAAATTTTAGAGCTGCTCAACTTCAAGTGGTGATAGCAAATAACGAAGAATATGACGATGTAACTAATCAACAGCACCATTGTGGGCTGATGAATGTAGAATGTGGATTTTGTCATTCCATGAATTTTCTCAAAGAACGTCCACCGGATGGGATGTTTAGGAATTGTTGTCACAAGGGTAAAGTGTTGATATCAGAAAGAGCAGAGTTTCCACCGTATTTGAAAGATTTGATTAGTGATTCTAATCATCCGCAATATTGTAACTTCAAAGAAAACATTATGTCGTATAAGAACTCCTTATCTTTTGCTTCGTTGGGTGCACAAATATCTACACCACAAGGACATCGACCATTTTGATTTCGAATTCATGGTATGATCTATCGTAGATCTTCACATTTGCACCCTGTTGATGGAGAGCAAAGACAATTTGCTCAGTTATATGTCCTGGATTCTGCTGAAGCTAACCAGCAGAGATTGAGCAATCAAGCTAATCGTGGATGCAATCGAAATGTCATGGAGGAGCTTGATAGAACAATCAGATAAATCAATCCTTTCGCGTTGGCATACCGTACACTGCGAGAGGTTGAACGTGAAGAAACTGAACGTGCTGCTGCTGAACAAAGAACTATTCCCACTGTCAACATTCAGATAGAAGACGTTATAATTTTCCTACAGTAGATGAAATTGCTATGATCTTCAGAAATGATGACGGAGAACCGCCATTTGAACGTGATATTCGCATCTATCCTAGAAACGACCAAAATCCGTTGATAAGATTAAACATTCTGAGTCCGAATTTGGAACCCATGAGTTATGTTCTCTTCAATCCTCATGGAGAACCAGGATGGCAGCCCAACATGCCAATCAACACGAAGAGGTATCCAAATGCCAGACGAACACACATTAGTAGGCTTCAATGGTATTGTGCTCACACAGCCGTCCGACGAAATGGTTTCAATCCGATTCTACATGGAGGCAAGTTATTCCAGCAGTGGGCAGTCGATTCTCATCTCAAGGTTGAAGCGAACAATTTAAACTACATCGGAACTCAGCAAAGTAGGTTAAGTGTTGAACAATATCAAGGTCTAATGGATCACTTAAACGTTGTGACTAATAACGCTGGAAGACAAGTGGGCCGAGTAGTGATCTTGCCTTCAACCTTTCAAGGCTCTCCAAGGAACATGAAGGAGCAGTATCATGACGCCATGGCTATTGTCAGCAAATTTGGAAGGCCGGACTTATTCGTAACTGTTATTTGCAATCCAAATTGGCCATAGATCACAAGCAATCGGCTGCCTGGACAAACTGCATCTGATAGGCCAGATTTAGTCGCACGTGTCTTTAAGATGAAACTGGCGGAAATAATGGACGATATCTTAAAAAAGAATGAGTTTGGTCGACCTGTTGCTTATGTGTACACAATGGAATTCCAAAAAAGAGGCCTCCCCCATGCCCACATTCTGATTATTTTACGAGAAGATGACAAAGTGAATACTCCAGAAGTAATAGATAAGATCGTTTGCGCTGAGCTTCCAAATCCAGAAAACGAGCCAGTGTTATTTGAAATCGTTAAACGATGTATGATACATGGTCCGTGCGGTGGTGTCAACCCCCATGCTCCCTGTATGGAAAGAAACGTTTGCATGAAAAAGTATCCAAAAGAGTTCAGAGAAGAGATCTCAGCGAATGTGGATGGATATCCTTTGTATAGACGCAGAGAAGGTCAGACCGCACAAGTTGGACGATAGAAGATTGACAATAGGAACGTGGTTCCTTACAACAAATTTCTATGTGGTAAATTCAACTGCCACATCAACGTTGAAGTATGTACATCCATCAAGTCTGTGAAATATATATTCAAATAAATATATAAGGGATATGATTGTGCAAACGTGGAGATCCAACAGAATCAGCCTTTATTGCATGATCAAGTGTCAAATTACTTAGATGCCAGGTACGTATGTGCCCCAAAAGCAATGTGGAGACTTTATGAGAATAAAATGCAAGACAGATCTCACACCATCTACAGATTGGCTGTTCATTTGGAAAGACAGCAGTTGGTGTACTTTGAAGAGGGGAAGGAGCAGGAAGCAGCAAACCGAGCTGAAGTTTTAGACACTCATCTGACAGCTTGGTTCTAACTGAACATTCGCGATCCCGAAGCAAGACGATATCTGTACACGGAGATAGTTTTCCACTACTTGTTTAAAACAAGAACTCGATCATGGGGAATAAGACAGAGAGGTGCTCAAAATGTAATACCGCGAATGTATTCAGTGAGTCCAAGAGATGAAGAGCGATTTTACTTGAGACTGCTGCTGCTTCATGTTCGAAGACCCCAAAGTTTTGCAGACATGAGAACAGTAGATGGAACATTGTATCGATCTTTTAAAGAAGCTGCAATTCATAGAAATCTTTTGGATGATGATAGTGAGTGGTCAAAATACATGGAGGAAGCATCGACAGTTCAGATGCCTGCACAACTTCGCCAAACTTTTTCACTAATTTGTGTGTTCAACCGTCCAAGAGATCCATTAAGGTTGAGGCTTTTGTACTGCGAAAATATGGCAGAAGATTATATGAGAGACTACCCTGAACCAATCGCAATGAATAGAGCCTTGAATGATATTGAAGAAACATTGCGAGTTCATGGTTTCAGTTGCACACAATTAGGCTTGTCAGATCCAACTCCAATCATCAATTTTGAACATCAGTACAATGCCGAACAAGAATCACGAGAAGCAGAGACGATGTTAAACAGTTTTAATATTCAACAGCGAGCAGCTTTCGACAGAATTTGGGCAGCAATTCAAAATTATGACACATCACGAAACAGATTTTTCTTCCTAGACGGTCCAGGCGGATCAGGCAAGACCTATTTGTACAACGCTTTGATGAGTTTTTTGTGAGGCAGACAGCTGTCTGTTCTTCCTTTTTCTACAACAGGAATCGCTGCAGATATATTAAAAGGTGGTAGAACAGCTCACAGTGGATTAAAAATGCCTGTGCCCACTTTGGAGAATTCAACATCATCCATGAGAGTGCCATCACCTGAATCGCAAAAGTTAAGGGATGCTGTATTACTCATAATCGATGAAGTATCCATGCTATCGAGTCATGCCCTAAGATGTATTTATCTGCTACTAAAAGAAATCATGCAAAATGATAGGCCATTTCGAGGAAAAGTTCTGGTGTTGGGAGGAGATTTTAGACAAACTGCTAATGTAGTATCCAGAGGATCAGAAGCAGGCATTATTGAAGCGTGTATCAAAAGCTCACCATTATGGGCACACGTTCAAATTCTTAGTCTGACAACAAACATGAGATTTGAAGGTCAAGAGCGGTTCAATGAATGGATCATGGGAATTGGCCGTGACACAATGACAAACGATGTAGGCCTGCATTCCGATATTATTGAGATTCCACAACACATGATTGAAGGTAACGACATTGTTTCAGCAATTTACGGCGATTCGGTTAACGTTAGCACAGACCAGGCAATTTTGGAAGTTTTCAGAAAAATAATTCTGACACCCAAGAACAAAAATGCTCTTGAATTGAACTCAAGAGTTTTGCAATTGATTGATGGAGCGTGTAGAACGTATTCAAGTGCTGACTCCATTATCACGGAAGATGTAGAGACAATACCCAATTTTCCGGTAGAATTCCTGAATCAACAAACGCCATCCGGAATGCCTCCACACAAACTAATCTTAAAGACATGAGCAATCGTGATGATTATTCGAAATTTGAATGCGAAGAAGGGATTGTTGAATGGCACGATACTAATTGTTAAGAGAATGCACCAACATTTCATTGATACAGAAATTATCACTGGCAGTCACAAAGGAGAGAGAGCATTTATTCCACGCATTAATTTGGCACCGAGCGAGACAAGCTTGCCCTTCATGCTTAAACGTAGACAGTTCCCCATCATATTAGCCTTTGTCGTCACCATCAATAAATCGCAGGGTCAAACGTTTAATGAAGTGGGAGTCTTCTTGCCTCAACCAGTGTTTTCGCATGAGCAGCTGTACGTAGCATTGTCCAGAACCAGAGATGATCATGCATTAAAGATCTTCATAGTCGATGATGACAACCAAGGAACATTATTCAATGATGAGAGAACCTTTACCAGAAATGTCGTACTGAGAAAATTATTACAGGGATAAAGCCATTTCTGTGATATTTTTGTGTGATAAAAATTTTTATAAATGCCAGATGCTAGAAACACTTTTTTGTCGAAATTTTCATCGTCAATATTATTGATGGTATTACGCTAGTGTGTGTGTATATCATCATCATCATCATCAGCCTTTTTCAGTCCACTGACGGACGAAGGCCTCCCCCAGACTCTTCCAGTTTTCCCTGTCAACTGCCTCCCTCCTCCAAGTTTGCCCCAAGAACTTAACAAACTCTCTGTCCCACCTGTCTTTCGGTCTTCTTTTTGGTCTCTTGATGTTTCTTGGGATCCATTCGATGACACTGGACGTCCAACGCTGGTCATTTCTTCTAGCAATGTGGCCCGCCCACTGCCATTTTAACATCTTCACTCTTCTAATCACGTCACAGACTCCCGTCTTCTTTCTTACCCAGTCGTTCCTCTTGCGGTCTCTTCGGGTGATCCCTAACATGCATCTCTCCATGCCCCTCTGTGTTGTTTGCAGGCGCTGTATCATTCTGGCATTCATGGTCCATGTTTCACAACCATATGTCAGAACAGGCAGAACACATTGGTCATACAGTCTCCTTTTTAGGAAGACTGGAATATTTGATTTAAAGATGTTCGCATTCTTGCCAAAAGCACTCCATGCCATCTTCACTCTCCGGTTGATTTCTCCAAGAAGCGAACCATCAGTAGTGATGAGTTGACCTAAGTAAACATACCTGGTTACTTCTCCAAGTTCTGCTCCGTTGATATGTATCTTCTCAGATTTTGTGAAGGAGTTGTACATAACCTTTGTTTTATTAAGATTCATCTTAAGTCCAGCTTCACGGCTTGCTTGCTCAAGCTCTTCAGTTCTTCTAAGGAGCTCTTCTGGGCTTCCTGCGAACAGTATGATATCATCTGCAAAGGGCAGGTGACTCAGATATTCTCCATTTACCTTTATGCCTTTTTCCTCCCAGTCTAGCCTTTTGAATACTTCCTCTAGAGCTGCTGTAAATAACTTAGGGGACATAGTATCTCCTTGTCTCACTCCCTTTTCGGCCTTAAAGGCACTCGTCTCTTCATGCAGCTGGACAGATGTTGTCGCATTTTCGTAGATATTCTTGATCAAGGTTATGTACGTTTCTTCTACTCCTTGTTTCTTTAGTGCACGTAACACCGACGAAGTTCGGACAGAGTCGAATGCTTTCTCGTAGTCGATAAAGCACATACATAGAGGTAATTCATACTCGTTGGTCCGACTGATTACCTCTCTCACGACTTGGATGTGGTCCATCGTGCTATACCCACTGCGAAATCCAGCTTGCTCTCTGGGTTGGGCAGCATCAAGATGGTTTTGAAGGCGCATAGTGAGTATTTTGGTGAATATTTTGTAGACTGTTGGGAGTAGGCTGATCGGTCTGTAGTTATTCAAGTCTTCTTTGGAACCTTTCTTGTGCAGAAGGATAATACATGCGTGGTTCCATGTTTCTGGTATCTTTTTCTTCCTCAGACAGGAATTAAAAATCTTAGCGAGAATTGTTTCCGTATGATTCCCCATTGCTTTGAATACTTCCGCTGTGATACCATCCATTCCAGATGCTTTTCCATTCTTCATACTTCTGATTGCGTGTCTCACCTCTTCCGGAAGGATACCTGGGACCTCTTCGGTGGGCATGTTTGCATCATCATTTACTTCATCATTTCCTAGAGGATCCTCATACAGCTTGGTGTAAAATTCTTGTACCCGTTTCAGGATCAGTTTCCTACTATGGGTTATGGAGCCGTCTTCTAGCATCAAGGCCACCAGCTGTCTCTTTCCGATCGAGAGATGTTGCTTCATTTTCTTGTAACTTCTATTGTTTTCTATGGCTTTCTCGATTAGTTCATAATTATATTTTTTCACATCTTCCTTGATGCACTTCCTTATAGTTTTGTTTAGTTCTGCAAAATGGATCATTTCTTTAGGATCATTAGTAATTATCATTTTTCTTCTTTTTTCCATCAGCAGTCTTGTTTTTTCAGTCAACTTTTTCTCTGGCTTTGTTTTAACTGTTCCGCCTATTTCTTCAGCAGTTTCCTTGAGTATCTCTATAAATTGGGATTCAACTTCTTGGTCTTCCAGTGCACTGAATCGATTTTTCAGTTGGAGCTGAAATTCTTCTTTTCGTTCTTTTAGCACCTGCGTGTTGATAATAGACTTAGGCTTCTTCTTTATAAGCTTCTGTCTTTCTAACTTTGAGTTGAATTTTATTCTGCATCTTACAAAGCGATGGTCGCTTCCAGTTTTAAACTGGTTGAGGACGGAACAGTCTTCAGCCAATTGCTTCTTATTTACTAGTATGTAGTCAATTTCGTTTTTGGTACCATTGGGTCCTTTCCAGGTCCATTTTCTATTGGGATTCTTTTTGAAGAAAGTGTTCATTATATATAGACTAGTACATTCAGCAAAGTCTACAAGGCGGTCCCCTCGTTCATTTCTGTCTCCATAGCCCCATTTTCCAACTGCGCTGTCGTCTTCCTTTTGTTCTCCTACCTTGGCATTGAAATCACCCATGACCACTTTTAGATGGCAGCTTCCTTTGTCGTGCAGTTCTCCAACTTCTTGGTAAAAATCTTCCACTTCCTCATCCGAGTATGATGACGTTGGCGCATAAACTTTGACTATTTGAAGTTGATATCTTTTATTTATTTGAAGCACTAGTCTAGCTGCCCGCTCGGATGAACTTTCCAATTCCACGATATTATTCTTCAATTTTTTGTTGATGATGAATCCAACACCTCCTGTTCTTCCTGTGTCAGTTCCCCTGTAAAAAAAATATCTCCACTCTTCAACTCCAATAGGCCTTCACCTTTTATTCTCACCTCACTAAGTCCTAAAATGTCCCACTTGATCTTCTCCAGTTGTTCTTGGAGCTCTTGAAGTTTATCTTCACTGGACAAAGTCCGGCAGTTAAAGGTAGTTAGGTTGAGGTTAAAGGAATTGGGTAAGGATGAGAAAGAGTGGCAGTGGGCGTTTAACCTCCGGGGATTCTTAGCACCCTCTGCCTTCCTGCCTTGTTCCTGACCACTGCCACGGTCAGAGGCAATCCAGCCTCCGGAGAATGAGGGCCGTTTTTTATGGGTGTACATGTCATGGGGGGATTGTGGGCCTTAAAACACCACGCTGGCCCAGAGCGGGTTGGTGAGTACCTCTTTCACTTTGGCCGGAGATATTGCAGAAAGACTTCACAGCATGGTTGAACCTACCGGTGTCCGAGGACACCACTGTTCTTCGCCCTTTAGCCTCCGTTTACACCCTTCCGCCGACTTTGAGGCAGTGAACTGAGGCAGTTGGAAGGGTGTGTGTGTGTATATATATATATATATATATATATATATATATATATATATATATATATATATATATATACTACGGAAGAGGAAAGGTAAGTAAGGATATTTAGGGCAACTAGGTGTTGAAGGAAACCCAGTGAACACTTACCGGAAGTAGAGCCGCTGTGGTGTTGGAGAGAGACATTTGTAGAGGTTAAAGCTTTCGGGATGATCCCTTCGTCAGCACAAGAGACACACAACTCTCTCTCCAACACCCCAGTGGCTCTACTTCCGGTAAGTTTTCACTGGGTTTCCTTCAACACCTAGTTGCCCTATATATATATATATATATATATATATATACTTCTAATATATGATTTTCAGAAAGACACTATTTGGAACATTGTCGATAAGCAATCGCCCATCTGGGATGTTTCGATTAACGACGTCGTCAGTAATGTTCTTTAAGAGGGTCGATTGGCTCCAATAGCATATGACCCAGGTTTTTCTTTGCAACTAGATATTTTACCTGATAAGTTGACATTTAATTTTCGCTGCAACTTATGCCAAACGTTTCTTATTGCAGGAAGAATATTTTTTTCTTCGTGACATAAGACCAAACGGCAAACCCCTCTCTTTTGGCCATACCCTGGTCCGAGATTAGAATCTGTCAGTTAGAAACTTGACAGATTCTTTTTAGTTTGATTCATTATTTTCCCGACAATATGCAAATTATTTTTTCCATACACATGCATTTTTGAGAATATTTCGATATTATCATAATGAAAGTTATAAATTGAATCCTGGCTGTCCCTGAGTAAAGATATTACCTATTTTAATTTTCCAGCCTATATTAACCAAAATTGGTATTAGCATTAATATATTAATAATATTAGTATAAAATATATTAATACAAAATAGTGTACAATATTGAACAAAAACGAATTCATTTTAGCCAAAAGGCTTGTACAGTACGAAGTCCCAAGTCCGGCTATTCAATATCCGAAATGATCCGAAATCCGGACATTTTTACAAAATTTTCCATTAAAAAATTCCAATTTCCAAACAAATTCACTTGAATTCGGCGCCAAATCTATTTCGTGAATTACCTCTAATGTCTGACGGACAGTGAAGGTTTGTGTGTGAGGAGAGAAAAATGTACACATAAAGGATAAACAGTCCAAACCCAAACAAGTGGATAAAATTACTCTAAAGTGATTTCGAAGTGATGCCTATGTTGAAAATTTCTCCTTACTCTAAAGAATAAATAAGTTTACAAACACTTGTAAATGCTTCAGACTCTAGACTATATATTAACAATTACGTACGTACACATACACATACGTCAGTACATATTACGAGGGGTGATCGGAAGTTAAACGAACTGAATTTCATTTTAAACTCAAGAATCAGGCCAGATAACTGTTTACTCCAAATTGAAACATGGCACTGCATGTCTTACGCATTATCTGATATATTATTACATGTCATAGAGTGAAATGTTGTTCAACGTACCCATCGTCGATATACGAATATAACTACAATATGCAATAATGTTTTGTATGCGTTTCGCAAAACAGGTACGGAAAAGTTTGAAATGATGAAAAGTGCATTCAATGAGGATTATTTGTTTCGCGATCTAGTGTTGAGGTGGCATACGTTATTTTATGATGCATATGAACGAATCGATGATGCTCCCCGAAGTGGTAAACCATCCACATCACTATCTGAATCAAAAGTCAATCAAATCTATGAATTCATAAAAAGTAACCACCGATAAAAATATTCGCTACAGGTACGGGCGAGCAGGGCTGCCACCCGGGGCGCCAAAGTGTTGCGGGCGCTGTTCCGATCATATTTCCATGCATTACTTGCAGTCGAATAAATATTTATACTGTGAAACAGGCTGGAGTATTGGCGGCATTCCTTTTATTTTTTCATTACCAATAAGTCTTAAAGAGAGATGAATTAATTAAAGTATACTTTGTAAATATCTCAACAAACATTTACGAAGGGAGCGTTGGAGGGCTATCCCGCTTGTGGCGCCAAAATTCCTCCGGCGGTCCCTGGCTGCAGTGGACATAAGTTATGGAGTAGTCCATGGTGATTTCCACGATAATTTAGGCTATGGGAAGATGACAGAGAAGTCAATACCTAAAATCATGATTGATGAGCAAAACGCAAATCGAGCGACCTTTTGCATAAATTCTAAGCTAAGGTCTAACTTGACCTAATTTTATTGCGACCAATAACATGTATACGTACACTGTCTAAATTTTTGTGAGTTTTGTCTTCCTAAGGGTTCCTGGTATGTGTGTGTATGTGAGCCCCTGCAACCAAACAAGCTACTCAAATTTTCCCCAAAAAAATATATATATGTACAAGGAAAATAAAACCAAATCATCCCTAAAAAGAAACCTATTGTTTTGCCCATATAACGTATATCACTAAACTTACAGAAAACACATCCTGATTTTATGCAACCCAACTTACTCTCGGCTGCCCCTATTACATATACCGCCAAACCTAAATATAGTGCCCGTTTTATGCAACCCAACTTACTCTCGCCTGTATGGTGCTCGTAGCTCAACCATTTACGATCTAAGGAAGCAGAAAAAATTTTATACCATATAAATATACGTATTTGGAGAAATACAGCAATCCCTCGCCAACCGCGGGGGTTACGTTCCTGAAAAGTGCCGCGGTTGGCAAGACCAAAGTTCCATAGAAAATAAGGGGTTAGAGGAATAACAATAAAAATGGCATTAAATACGTGTATAAAAACAAAGTAAACTTTATTTTGTTTAATCCGCGATAAATTAAATTAAAACTGATTGTAAGGTTGGCAAAAAAAATAAGAAAAAAATTAAGAACAAGGTGATAGAAGAAGATTTACTTATCCCCAAAAAAGTAGACTATCCTTCTAGGTCGCGTCGTCATTTATAACCGTTTTCTACTCTTATGAAGCTTGACCTTGAAAATCCTAGTTGTACCCTTACTGCTGCAGCCAATGAAAGCTCGAGAGACTACCGATGGAGAGTGGAGAAAGTCAGTCTGTCTCTCGTCATCGTGCTGTTCACATCGCTCCGAGCTCGACTGTGTTGCCAGATCTACCGCGTTTACGCCTTAGCGTTCGCATGCGACTTTCTTCAAGAGAGGATATCTGGCAAGAGTGTATTACTTTCCCGTGCCTCTCGAAAACTTCAAATGGTGGTGGAAGGGGAAAACGCTCTGATTGGCTATTCGCTGCGCCAAGGTCAAGCTTCATAAGACTAGAAAACGGGTATAGTACGACGATATCTTGGTTAGCTTGAGCATCAGTGGTAGTTTTGTTCTAAAAAAACTCAGAATGGATGATTGGGACATTTTACTTCTCAAATCCCTCTGCACCTCCTTATAGGACCTCAACAATTCTTCCAGCCCTCGCTTAAAGTTTAAGTTACGCTCTGTAACTGGATTAATTTCCATAAAATGGTCAGCAAGGTTAAATGCCATCAGCATTCCTTTGATAAGGTTATTGAGAGTAAAAATTCGTTTCTCTATAACAACATCGTCCTCCTCATCGCTACTGGAAGATTGAATAGCAATTTCTTCAAGGTTCCCTTCCGTTAACTCCTCGGCCTGGGACTGAAGGAGCTCCTCAACATCATTAGGCTGCATGTCGGTGAGCCCCTCACCTTCCAAACGTCTCGCTACCTCTAAAATGTGCTGCACCTCAACAGCAACCAGGGAATGTCCCTGAAGTCCTTCACTGCGTCCTTCCAAATTTTTCTCCAACAGGCTTCAACGTAGATGGCTTTATCTATTCAATCGAATCTTTTATAATGCTTTTGCAATCCGCGATGTTGTAGTTTTTCCAACACTGTGGAAGTGTTAGTGTTGAGTCCCTGTCCATGGCATCCAAGATGTATTTAAAATTACGGCGAATATAATAACTCTTCATTGTTGCTATCACACCTCGGTCCATGGGCTGAAGAAGTGATGTGTTGGGAGGAAGAAACATAACCTCAATGTTTGGACGAGCGAATTGGAGTGTCTCAGGATGACCGGGTGCACTGTCGATGAGGAGTAGCGCCTTCAATTGTAGTTGTTTTCTCGAAAAATATCGCTCAACCTCGGGGACAAAACAGTTGTTGAACCAGTCTGTGAATAAGGCTGCAGTAACCCATGTCTTGCGGTTAGACCTCCAAAGGACAGGGATATGGTCCTTATTCTTGCCCTTTAGCGCAATGGGGGTTAAGCGACCCATACACAAGCATTGGCTTGATGAAGCAATCTCCAGAAGCGTTGCTGCAAAGGAGAAGAGTCAATATGTCCTTGGCTGCTTTGAATCCGGGAGCAGCTTTCTCATCCTTCAAAATAAGAGTTCTAGAAGGTATCCACTTCCAAAACTTCGAAAACTTCATCTGTTTTCGACGATCTCATCTTCCTGATATAATAGGCTGTTCCGGCGATTTCAGCGTCACCTACCAAATCATACTCTGTTTCAGCTCAATACTGACGGGTTCACAACCCTCTTTACCCTAAAAATTGACTTCTGGTCATATATATGAAATATTTCCTCGACCATCGCTTAAGTATTATATCTATTTGCTATTGTTAACCTTTTATTCAACGATCTGCTTTGTCATTGATACTTTACAAATATCGATATATCATCATAAATTTCTATCAACGATTTTTTAGATCCATTGTATTCACCCGTGCTATCTTTTTAGATGTCCTCTCCTATAGCGTCTCTTTTCGTTTTTACGAATCGCTTTTGCTTTGACAGAAATGAAATGTTACTTCATTTGACGTTTCATTTTTACGCATATCACCACACAAAAAGATATCATATCATTACCATCATCATTATAGATAGCATTTGTATATAAAAAGTCTTTCTGAATTAAGCATAATCAACCAGAAATTCAGAGTAGGGATCAAATGTGAGGTCAGTATGCAGAGACAAACCGAAAATGAAAACTAAGCACCAACACTTCTCTGGCTCTGCCATGTCTGATGACATGAAAAACTATGTACATATATGTAATAAGATTGCAAAACTACTAACTTATGTGTTCTTAGTTAAAATACGTCAAGATTACATAAGTCAGACTTAAGGAAAACAATTTCGGAAAAAATGAAAATATGCACCTCAAACCGCGTATACTCAAAACTGCGGTTGGCGAGGGATTACTGTATACATAACCCAAAATCCGGAAAAATCCAGAATCCGGCAACCTAAAAGTCTTGAGATTGCCGGATTTTACACTTCCTACTGCAAGGTATAAGCTTGGAAATTTAACACCACGAAGAGGTCAGTAGATTACAGATAGCAAAATTCTTTAAAGGCCGAAATATAAAGGAGAATAAGCTGCCAAGTTCTGCATTTTATAATACTTCAATCTTGAAATATACGTATACCGCTTTGACAAAGAGAACATAAAAGTTCACCATATATAAACGTATGTCGCCAGATACGCTAGCCAATTCAGCGTTAATTACCAAACTTACATATTTTGTTTTTAATCGAACCCTTCTTTAGCTCCTTTTAACACAAAAATATTCCCCAAATTACATCTGCAACATATTGTCAATGATAGGAAAAATAAAAGACATACGAACACACCCAGGATGGTTCGAACCAGTAACCCTATCACTGGCATCCATGCACACTAACTAAACACCTACCATGACCTACCGAGGAAATAATGATAAATATAAGACCTTCGAGAAAAACTCAATAACCCTCACTCATTAAACTTACATGGGAGGGCAAGTCGGAAGAATTCCTTTCACTTATGTCAGTTCTAAGTAGAGTCCTGCACAAGATCGGATACCGGCCCGGGCTTTAACAATTACGCGAGTCACGCTAGTCCTCCGTACTGAATGGGTTCAAGCAAAAAAGTTGCATGGGTTTTTTAGGTAAAATAACCCAGGGATAGTGAAGAACGAGTGTGACCAGGGTTGCCACCTCAAATTCGTCAATGACTCGGAAAATTTCTAATCTGACCCGGAGATTTCATAGTTTGATCCGGAGTTTCTCATAGGTGAAGTAGAATATATTTTTTGCTGTATTTAAATGTTTGATACACAATAGTTAATAGTAATCATACAAATGCGAGGAACGTATTAATTTACTGCTTCATATGTGTTATTGACCCGAAGAATTATACTCTTAAACCGGCGACTCCGGGGCAAACCCGGAGAGGTGGCTACCCAGTGTAACTCGTCCTCTGTACTGAAACGGTTAATATATTTTTTGCTTATAACGTTATATTTGTGTATTTTGTATAGCAATTGATTTGTTTGTGGTCTTCCAAGGCATACAAATAGGTATATTTAAAAAATTCTTTCCAAATCATTGAACAGCACACGTGTTGTTAGAAAATATGGAGTTCAGTAATTACATTTTTCGAGCCGAGGGGTTTTTAATGGGCTGTGAGTAGCCTCAAGGGCCGGATCCGAATTTATATGAGCCGGGCCTAGACAATCAGGCCCGTGCTGAGCTCCAGTTCGAAGCTCAACAGGGGCTGCGAAGCTTACTTCAGAGAAAGTGGGGTTGTTCGGGCTGTCTGAAGGCCACTAGAAGGTAAAAACCTGAGGGGTGTGAGAAAATCGGTTTACTTCAGGGCCAAAATCGGGTTTTTCGCGTTTTGATCAGAAAAACCAGGTTTTTGAGAGTGAAAGTTGTTTCAAGGTCGCCGGATTCTGAAGAGGCGCGCGTTTTTTTATATTCGTGGAAACCTTCCGAGTGAAAATATTTCGTATTTTACACTTTAAATGGTAACTAAGAAGTTTTAAAAAATCGAGACTGAGGCTTTTATAATAGTATGAAAAACAAGTAAAATGCGCTTTAGTTAATATTATATCAAATGCTCTATTTACTCTAAATTCAGCAATTACGTATACCTCATAGTAATTGCTTTCTTCTCATATGCATTTTTAAAATTTTATATACAAGCCACTACAAAAACTTAACTGAGTATACAACCACAGTTACTATGGCATAATATTTTTATCTCTAAACGACAACACTATTTATCGTAATTTACATAATACACAATACAATATGATACAAAATTTTCACGAGCGAAAAGCCTAAAGATATTTATGGCTATATGTAATACGTCTAGTATTTTACGTTACAATGCCAACGTTAAAATTGGTTACGAAAGCCTAACTAATCGCAAAATCATTGATTGTGAGTTCGCTAGAACTCAAGCTTCTAAGCTGCAGTGACGCGCTTATTTAATGTCAGAAAGTTAAAGTTTCATTCCCTATTACAGGATAGCGACTTTGATTTTAAATTAGAATTTTTGAAATATGATTTTTTAATTAGAACGTTACAAGTTGAGAGAATCACGTACACTTCAAATAATTACTTGATATAAATGCATACGAGGAAGTAAATAAAATTTGAGATTCAGTTCGGAATCATTTTATAAATCTTTAAGTAAAAGGAAGAAATAGACGTCCTCGTTTTGCAAAAGCAGGAATTATAAACAAAATCGGAATGTAACGTTCTTGCATTACCGTTATCAACGCATTTGCAAATAATTTTACTGACCGACAGTAAAAATAGCGATTTTAACATGAATTACAATTACCCACAGGGGCACCTTAACTATATGGGCTAAATGGGCTGCAGCCCTAGGGCCCTGTAATTCATAAATATTTTGGGCAATCGGAAATGCTAGGGGTTTTCTGAAAGTACGTACTACGTAGGATGGCAGCATTTAAAAATTTCACTCGTCGCACCCTGTATACTGGACAGAATCATAATAGCTATACTTCAGAGATTCCGAGGAGAAGTGAAGGTCTGGCGAATTTACGAGGGCTTAATGAAAATTCAGGTTTACATTGGAAAATTCTCGGGCCATGTGATTTCTTTCCATAAGCATTTCTCGATGCCAAAACATGATGATATAAAGGTTCATTCATATAGAATGCACATGTCTACAAGACGAAACGAGTATAAGCTACGTCTGTTTGTACAAATATCCATACCACTTGAGATGGCAATCTGGACCTACATACCCTGTGATAATTGTTTCTCGGTTCCCAGGAAGCTTTCTCGTGCCCTGTGGCTAGTCCGATGGAAGTCTTTACAACGTAAGGTAGTCGTCAGTATTACTGTATTAAATTTATGTGAATGCAATTGCGATGTACATGTACTTACACAGATTAAATTGTGTTGTTATTTTCAACATTCTCCGCAATCTACACATTAAGAGTTTTGTCCTTCTTTAGAATGGATCGTGAAGTAGGAAGAAAGTTCTATTCCAGTGCATCGAAAGAAAAAGAATAGGCGAATTGGAGAAGATGGATTAAGAACTACATAAGTGAGTCTTATATTTTTTTATCAAAATCAATTAATTACTCAACCCGACAGTCATGGTAACCTGTCCTTTTGTACAGAAATATCTAGTTTTGTGGTTTACCTTCGTTAGGCAGTGATCCCTTTTCTCTGAGTAAGCAGTTAATAGTGGTGTTGAGTTATTTTGCTGAAATTACTCCGCGGACAAAGTACGCCGTGCGCCCGATAACTCGTGTGACAAATAAGAGCGTGCCCAATCGAGGATTAAAATGTTTCTACAGCATTATTATTAAAATAATCCATTTTCTTCCTATTTAATAATATTACATGCACACGTAAGGAAATTAAACGTATTTTTGTGAGATTGTTTATGTTAGCAACAATGAAGAAGTAACGATGCAAGAAATTTTCAAGTTCAACTCGAATTAAGACATTCTCATATGATTTTATCGATAACGGCAACTCCAACAATACAAATGTATAGAAAAGAAAATACTCTTCTTTACCAGTTCTACAACTTTTATTTGAAAAATATTTTGATATGAGCAATACGTTACGAGATATGACAAAATTTAATTTTTTGTCACCAGTAAAGTGGTACCCCTGATTGGCGTATGTGATTCATTTTTGCAATTTTCTTCTTATATTTGACTGTAAGTCCTTAATATCAAATTTCATGAAAATCCGTTTCGTAGAAGCCGAGAGCGAACATGCGGACGGATGGACAGACCGACAATAATAGGTGCTCACGCTGCAAGCGAAACACGCCTAAAAATGCATTTAAAAAATCTCTGATGATCCTGCACAAAAGCCTGCTGCTAAAGTTGAAGCACAGGGATTAGTAAATCAACTAAATTTACTAGAAACTGCTCTAATGATGGAATTTTGGAATGACATTTTGGAAACAATAAACAAAACTAATAAGACACTTCAAAAAGTTGATATTGACATTGAAACTCTCGTTAAATTATACAGTTCGTTGGAAAAATATTTGCAATCCAAACGCAATATAGAATCTTTTACTTATTATAAATTAAAAGGGGCCGAATTATCTGGCTGTGATGAGTATAAAACTAAAAGATTAAGTAAAAGAAAAAGACAATTCGATGAAACTACATCAACAGACATCGAATTTGAAACAAATACTGAATTCTGTATAAAAACATACTGTGTTATAATTGATAAGCTTCTGGCAGAAATAAACAAAAGGAAATGTGCTTACGATGATATACACTTAAAATTTGGTATTTTAATTAATTTGAAAAATCTAGATGAACCTACAATTATAAAACAGGCAGCAGAGTTGTACAATATATATGCAGATGATCTAGAAGAAAATTTTATTGAAGAATTCTGCATTTTAAACATGTGAACCTTTGCAAAAACGATGAAATTACATCTAAAGTAGAGCTTTGTTTTAGGACAATAATTGATTCAGGTATTGAATCTATATTTCCTAATGTTGCTACTGCTTTGCACATTTATTAAAGTATTGCTGCTACAAATTGTAGTGGTGAAAGATCTTTTTCAACGCTAATAAGAACAAAAACTATCTGCATTCATCTTTAGGAGAATGCAAACCTAATAATTTAAGCATATTATCAATTGAATCAGAAATTTTTGAAAATATTGATTGTGCAGAAATTATCAACCAATTTTCCAAAAGTAAATGTAGAAACAAGTACTTTTATGATATGTTATTTATAAACTGCATTATTACCGTATATACTCGTGTATATGCCGACTCCATGTATAGTATGACCCCTGCTTTTTTGGTGAACAAATCTGATTTTATCATATATCTCGTTTATAGTACAACTCCAGCTTTCCACTGGGGTCGATATATTTCGTTTCGATAGCTTGATGGTTACTAGCGAGATATATCGAACGACCTTGATTTTCCACACCACCATAGAATAGACCGTAAATGTCGTAAATAGTATTTCTTGCGAGTACACTAAAATTCGGATAAGTTAAGTATCTTACTCCTAAAACATTTAATAAAAGGTGATATGAATCATGATTGCACAAGAGGAAAGAAAATCGTAACAATTCTAGTACGTCTGGATTACGTTCCGCGTACGTAATTGTTCCACACGCTCATCTACTTAACGGATAAAAAGAAATTACTTTGTAATATTCTACAGTCTTTATTTTTCTTCAATAACACACTGACCGGATTCCACTACTAAATCATTCTAATGATGTTATTAACCGACGTAACACTTTTAGAATGACTTTGTAGTGGAAACCAATCGGTGTGTGATTGAAGAAACAATAAAGACTGTTAAATATTACAAAAATAATTTCTTTTTTCCAAGATGTCGGAATTCCATAAAGTTACGCCGTCTACGATACTTTTAGTCCAACTCGTTCCAATCCATCCCTTGTAAAAAGACGCAAACAAAGATGTACATACATAAAATTCAATAAAGGAAGTGCCCGTAAATCTTCATTTATATCAAGTATTTGTGAATTTGAAGCTGTATATATGAAAAAGATTCTACTCTTCACGAAGCAACATAACAACGATAAAGGACCTCACTGTTAAGGTTAGCCTACCATTAGAATGCGTGCGGGTGGCATAACTTCACCGAAAATGCCCGTGAAGATGCATGAATTTTAAATCCTCAAATGCATTACTCGTGTATAGTACGATCCCCAATTTTTGCAATAAAAATTTGGTCGTAAAAACTCGTACTATACACGAGTATATACGGTATTTGTTTCTATTTTGTTTTTTATATTTTCTATTTTTTGTTTTAATAAAAATGTGTATTGTTTTCATTTATGATTAATAAATCAACGTGTATTTACGTATTTACTTTTACATTAAAAATTAGTAACCCCCACTCCACTATAAGAGGGCGCATCATGTTGCTAGCCCAGGGTGCCCAAATGTCTTAAGACGTCCCTGAATACCCAAACCATTTTTTTAAGGAAATGCATAATATGTTCGGAGAAATGCGGCACATAATAACAATGAACTCATCCCACACAACTGGCTATAAAATTTGGTAGATCGTATATCATAAATTGATAATTTTTCATATTTTTTATGTTACATACAAAATGATTTTAACGTGTTCTTCAATTTTATGGAAATCATCATAGACATAATACAGTTATGGAGGCCCTAGGCAAGTTTTTCTGAGGCCCCAGGCGAAACATTTTTCTGAGAGATCGCATTTTTGTAACACCTTTTTTATATTTTTACCTCTTAATCACAATATAAAAGATATAGTTATTTCAACGAAACATATTACTACAGACATCTGCTCTTGGTGACTAACGTTGGAAGTGCAATCTAAAATCACAGAGTAATATTTTGACTTTTTTATACTAACTGTAATTTTTTCTAAGGTGCTCTTGCTAATGAGTTGTATAAATTCATTTTGCATTCTTTTACCTACGTAATGGTCATGAATTTCAGAATTGTCGATTCTACGAACGTGTTCACCTAAAACAGGATCAAACTTCGTAACTAATTCCACCAGTCCCAAAAAATTGCCATTGTTACAAGCATGCAACTTTTCCATGCTACCTCGGAAAGCCATGTTTTTCTGTGCCAAAAATTGCATGATAGCTAAAATGCGTTCTAGTACACCGCGCCAATGTAATTTTTCTTTATCAATCGATTTTTGCAATTCCTTATCAAGTGTTTGATTTTTATTTAAACGATTTTCAAACTCAATCCATTTCCTTTGTGAATCGATGTGCTTCGTTGACAATTCATGTTCTCGTATCAATATAGAAAGATTCTTCCAGTCTTTAAATCCAGCATTTGAAAATTTGTTTTTAAAATCAGAAAACAACTTGCAACAGAAAACACAGCCAAGATTTTTAGAATCAACTAGCCAACGACAATCGACTAATTCACCATTTAAAAATTTTTGAGTGTAGAATGATACAGAAAAACGCCTATTACTCTCATTCACAGGAAAATCATAGTTAATAACCCTATTTGGACCTTTATCAATCACAAAAACTAGTTGATTATTATTCAGACGTACTGGCCACAGACCAATATCACTCCAGTCATTTGCACGATTCTGATTTTTCAAACCGATTGTCTGTTAAGGATGTAGATGGAACAGATGTGATTATTGGTGGTTCTGCAAAGGGTGTTGTTTCAAAGCGTTCTTCTAATCGTGAAGTTTCAATAGAGGTTTGTTCGGATTCAATATCTTGTTGTTGCAATCCCATTACCAGTTTTCAAGTGCTTCAAAATGGCACCTTTTTGTCTTGAAATCAATGCTTCCTGCAACATTTTTCTCTTTCATTTTTGTGCATCTGAGTCAAACTTTCTTCCTCTAAATGTAAGACATTTTAGGGTGTGCTAAAGCATACAAATTAAAGGAGATCTGTAAAGAAAATGTTTAATCTAATGAAATTATAATGAAAAAATTTATTCTTACTGAAATTAATATAAACAAAATATTTCATTAAATAGCAATATTTACTTTCAAGCAGTTGTGCTTATAATAGTAGTATCTTTATTTTTTATTAAATTTTATCGAAATATCACTTAACCATTCATTATAAGTAAATTAAATTTATTTTAAAATCCAATAACAGAAATTTGTTTTGAAATAGGAAATTATGCAAATATTCTGAATTTCTAATCTTCTGTTGTCATTATAAAATGAATGAGAATATAAATCGTAAATATTCACGTTCAAACAGTATCATAATTTTATTAAAGAAATAAGTGACTTCTAAGTAATAATAAAATTAGGAGAAACTTTATTATTAATTAGAAGTCACTTATTATTAAAAATAAAATTACGAGGAATTTTATAAAGATTTTTTAAGTTTACTTTATTGAAATCATTAAATGATATCAAGATAGGGCTTTTTGTCTCCTAAAGGACTTTATTATCAACAACAAAAATGAAATTAATGATTCGGTCTTTTCCTTAAGCCGCAAATTGGTCTTTCGAGATCTTTCGATCGGTGAATCATCACTGATTACGGTTGATTTGCAGTTGAAATGCGCATATGATTTATTTAACCAATTTATGGCTTCAGGAGAAGACCGAATCATTAATTTTATTTGCCATAAGAATAGCTCGTCATTCTTCAATGATTTTATCATCTTGAATTACCAAAGAACAAAAATGAAACAAAATTTTGCAACATAAAGTAATTAGAATCACCAAATACTGCTAATAGGATGCTGTAGAAGGCGGTCTTTTTGGAAAAGTTGCAGAGAAGAATTTATCAATAACCAAGAACTTCCAAAACTGTTCCCTTAGTCTGAAGAAAAACACGATAAACGCAAAATACTAGATCAAACCACGAAACTCAATAATTTCTTTGAGTATTTTCAAACGAATTATCCAAACACCAATGTATATAAAATATAAGATCTCGAACTGTCGATGTTCCTTCAAAGAGCAGAAAAGTGAGACCGACCCCGTGAAATAACTTCCTTTTTCAAGAACGGCTGGGAAACATTCTTAGAAATGCATTTCCTAGAAACTCATACGTAAGCCTTCCGATACATTGTTTCACACATCTGGAAACTATTAAAGGGACCTTTCCTCTTACCCCTTCATGTGGAGAAAAGAGAAAGGTCCTAGTAAGTCCTTTTAAGTGACCCGAGACCCTCTCCCTCCTCTTACGGTCACCATTCATTCGTTTAGAATCGGGTTAGGGCAGTAAAACAAACAAGAGGGAATGTGAGAGAAAATAAATGTTAGGAATTTTGTGAAGAGAAAGTGAGGCAGAGTTAATCGTAATTCCATTCATCCGATCACTGTTATTGTTATGCCGTTATTATTCAACCCAAGCACTAGCAGTGGGCTCTGTAACTGGTGGCCTCCCGGACTTAGTGGCCCCCTGGATTTGGCAGCCCTAGGCAGCCGCCTAGCTGGCCTATGCCTAAGGCCGGGCCTGATCATAGAAAAATGTTAACTTTACATATATTATCATAAAATACCTTGGCTGCTGCAAAATTCCATTGATGTTGCAGCTACTAGCAACAGGTATGAATCTTACCAGCAATTTTTACACTACCCTTTGAGAGCAAAATGTATACATAGTTCACAAATGGAACTACGAAGCTTGTCCAGCAATGGCAAAGAAATATTGAACTCCAGAAGAGATCGGATGAATAATTTAAATATAAGAATAGCTTTAGTTTCCACAGACATAATGGAAAAAACTTAAAGTACAAAATGAAATGTCATTTGATGATTTTATGTACACACATTTCGAAAAGTCTAGTGACACGGCTCGGTCACGCCACACACAGTCCGGAGTTGAAAGTTCCGAGTATATTGGTACCCATTGCTTGAGGGGAAGCAGGAGAGGGGCATGATAATGAGGTGGAAGAGTGAGGAGGTGAGTTTCGAAGCCTGGGTTGGCGTGCTGGAAGAAACGAATGGAATCAGAGCCTATGAGACAAAACCCAGTCAACAGTGCGAGGGCATCCAATCCAACTCGGAAAAAAGGACCCTCTCAGAGGTTTCCTTCGCATGCCAAGGGTAACAAGAAAACCTCAGAGAGAAGGTGTGTAAACGGTTTGAAGTCCACAGTGATGTCTTACAATGGGATAAGGAAACATAAATGAATATGCCGCGGCTAGAGAGCACTTTCGGAAAAGATGCAATATTTTCACCTTTGTGGGCATTATTAATGCGAAATGCTAGGCTGCACTTCACTTTGGAAAGCATAAAAATCATCAATGGGTCAAGGGCCAAAATTATATAATACTCCATAAATTAGGATAACAAAAATGAGAGCTGTTGATTTAGTGGAGATCCTGAATGAACATCTTCCGCCTATGTCAGACAGATAGTGCCAGATGTGGTAGTAATACAAGATAATTAATTCATCGTTAGATACGGCCGGTGTAACTCGACAATTTTTTTGACCAGAACTGGAATATCAATGTTCTGCCCAGGCCAGCTCGCTTGCCGGATCTGAATCCCATTGAGAACTTATGGGGTATAATGGTGAATGAGTGGACGGGAGGAAAGTTGAGGATGGCAGCTGCTCTTGAAGAGAATGTTATGGAACTCTGGGACTCAATCGGACGACGGCCACAAATATGTGAAAATATACTACGGTTCATTAACCGTCGAATGCAAGGAGTGATCGACTCAGGCTGAGACTTCACTAAATACTAAAATAAAACACTAAATAATCTTCCATTGTTTTCATAGCCTATTAAATGCTGCTAGAATAAAATTTTTATTTGAAAATTTAAATAAAGTCAGTATAAAATGTATCCACTATCTGTGAGAAAAGTGCTACATGTGATAAATTGCCATTTATTAGAGTTTTGGTAAAACTGATTGGATAAAAGATGAAAATATTTCCTAATGTTCTCCCGAAAAAGCAATTTTCATGCTGACAATTTCTTGATGCTTGAGTGACACAGTACAGTGGAATAAAAATTTTATTCCGGCGAGCAAGCTGGCCAGGGCAGAACATTGATATTCCAGTTCTGGTCAAAAAAATTGTCGAGTTACACCGGCCGTATCTTATGATGAATTATCTTGTATTACTACCACGTCTTTGCCATCTGGCACTATCTGTCTGACATAAGGCAGAAGATGCTCATTCAGGATCTCCACTAAATCAAAAGCTCTCATTTTTGTTATCCTAATTTATGAAGTATTATATAATTTTTGCCCTTGATCCATTGATGATTTTTTACGCTTCCCGAAGTGAAGTGCAGCCTAGCATTTCGCATTAACAACACCCAGAAAGATGAAAATATTGCATCTTTCCGCAAGTGCTTTCTAGACGTGGCATATTCTTCATATTCCCCTCTCTTCGAACCGTTTACATGCCTCCTTCTCTCGGAGGTTTTCTTGTTACCCTTGGCATGTGAAAGCAACCACCGAGAGAGTCCTTTTTTCCGAGTTGGAATGGATGCCCTCACACTGTTGAATGGGATTTGTCTCGTAGGCTCTCATTCCATTCGTTTCTCCCTGCAAGCCTACCCAGGCTTCGAAACCCACCTCCTCATTCTTCCGCCCCTCCCTATCATTCCCCTCTCCTGCTTCCCCTCAAGCAGTAGATACCAACATACTCGGAACTTTCAGCCCTGGCCTATGTGTGGTGTGACTGAGCCGTGTCACTTGTCTTTTCGAAATGACTGTACAAGTTAAATAAAACAAACCTGAAATAAAAGTACCCTAAGCAACTCGTTTTCGTGAGTGGTATTAACAATTAAGATGAAGACACTCAGGCTACAGTTTTATGTGCATCGATTTTGTGATTCTCTTTGTCTTGCAAAGCAAAGTACATGCAAGCATTCAACAATTTGATTTGGCAAGCGGTAGTGGCATGGTCAAACTCAAGCATAAGAAGGAATAAATAAAAATGTCTTTATAGCGATATTGTGGCTAAAGAAATAAATTGTTAAGTTCTATAAGACACTTTTCGTGTAATAAAGTTACTGATATTGAAGATGACACCACGAAATTTGATTGCTCGGGCTTTATCAATTTGATAGATGTTGACTAACTCAAGTCATACACAGTGGCATACCCAAGAGAGGAGGACAGAGTATCCCCTTGCCAACCTTCGATGTGCCCATTTTCCTCAAACGGATGCTTTCTTAAAACCATTCGTGGCCAAATTCATCGATTTTGCGCTGCAAACCAAGTTCTTAGGGCAAGGGAAAGAAAGATTCTGAAAGTATTAGAGATTTTCAGAATAAAGGGTCGTCGGCAGTTGTGAATTAAAAAGGGGAAAAGAATCATTACAATTATGCAATGCAGATATGTATCCAAATATCTACAATTAAAAATATTGGCAACATTGCCTGTTACTACATGTACTACTAAGCGATTATTTTCTACATTAAAATGATTAAAAAATGATCTAAGAAATTCCATATCAGAAGATAGGTTAAATATATATATATGAATATATCTGTTAAAGAAGATGAAATGCTGAATATTTTACATAAAAGAAAAAGAAAATTACCATAACTTTGTAAATTCCTACAACATATAAATAAATTGTAGTTTGATTATATTTATGTACAATAGTTCTGCAAAATTCAATAAATTATGTGTTAATTTATATTTTTATTATTAAAAAAATAGTATGGTGCACCCCAAAACAAAATTTCTGGCTACACCACTGGATATGACAAACTCGAAGCGGCATCAGGGCTGCATTAAAGCGGTGACTGTTGTGGAAGGGTGGCATTAGGATTACAGATGTTTAATGAGAGCCACAGTTGTAAAAATAGACTTTGTCTATGACAGTGGACACAATACAAGTATTTGGAATCTTCGCACGTATCAAAGTGAATATAAAAATGCCACCAATCGATTAGCTTTTTGGGAAATCATGATTATCAGGAATAAGAGACAGTGATTTATTGTTATTCCACAGTCTTCCATGCTAAATTATATATTTAAGGTTAGTTGTTTGCAGGTCAGGACTCCATCACCGTTTCCAAAAGTACAATTCATGCCTAGCAATGGGTCGCAGGCCTCGTGGAGAACATGTGAGCACCAGTGGTGTACACAGAATTCTCCTAAGGGAGGGGGACCAAAATATTAACTGTAACTGATTTTCCTAGATTGTGGGTGAACAACCTACAGCCCATGAGCCATATGCTAGCATTTTGTATAGCACGCAACCCTACGATGAAATACCAATACATAAAATTTAACAGACAAATTCATATATTTTTGGTAAAATTATTTCAACAAAACCTTTAATTTTGAAATTTTAACCCTAAAATCCTTATTTAGACCTTATTTTCACTTATATGATACCTCTGAATCTCTACATAACTTCTGATTTTAACTCTAATCTGACCCTCTTAAGCATAGGCACCTTCCAACACGGCCCATCCTGTAGATAAGTTTTCTCATCCCTGTCTTAGATGTCATATTCTAGCTACCAATCATCTTATATAAAAACAGCAGAAAATATTGTCGTTAACTGGTAAGATGTTTGTCATGTATAAATGATTACGTTACATATTGTGTTACACGAATTTTATAGCATATTTATAAATATTTTGAAATGCCAATACAACAAATATCATTGGTTAACACTAAAGTTACAGATATATCAAAATTTGGAACATAACTTTATTTCAAAAACTTTCAACCAATAAAAATGAATGAGATTCTACATCATAAAAAAACTGAGAAACATATGACAAGCATCAAAGGATTAAACAGTCTTTGTTTAGGGAGCACAGCCTTGAATACAGTATATCATAATCTCAACAATTTAACATAGGCACTTAAGCATTCTTAACTTTGTATTCAATTTCCTTAAATTAAACACTTGACCTCTTTGGTTTAAATACTAGCAAATGAACAACATAGCAAATTCACTACAAGCATAAATAAGGAATGTATACGAGTTGAATAAAATAATGCACCTTTTATAATTTAAGACTAGTACTATATATCACAAAATAATTTTAGCTATATCAGAATGCTAAGCTTTTCCAAGAATATTTCATACTTATTTTAGTAATCACAACTTTAATTTAATCAACTCAACTTTTCCTAAATGAATTGCTGTTTTGATATCTCATCTTGAAATGAAAGTTAAGAGAAAACACTTAACACTTGGTGAAACAGGAAATATATTATTAAATATTTCTAAACAAATGCAAAATATTATGTAAATGCATGGTAAACATAAATAATTTATATCCATTGTGGGGAATAAAATTTTTATAAATAAGTAGGATGATGAATAGGAAAGCGTTTCAAATTATAACAGTGAAGATATGCTTTATCAATTGGTTGGGCATCATCCATATTAACATAATACTCTTAAATACTAAATATTATACTCAATTTTATTACAGTATAAATAAGGGGATAAAAATTAAATGATTTTACAGCATAAAAATTCATTATGAAATAATCAAAGAAAAATTTTTTATAATATATGCCAAATCTTAAGTAACCTGAAAAATAAAAATGTTTTGCAGTAATCTTTCTTGCAGTGCATAATTCTTGAAACAATTTATCATGACACTCATCGGCCTTGATACATTTGCATTAAAAATTGCCATGCATTTTCATATTACATAACATAAAGAATGAAATTAACCAAGTGACATCAGACAAAAGTAATGAATAATATTCTGTTGCTGGATTTCACTAAACATCAAATATGTAGTTAAAAAATCAGCATATAATTTAACAATCTGAAAACAGCATAAAACAAGCAGCATACTCAAAAGTCCACACGAGGAAAAGAAAATGACTAGAATTCTTTATCAGTCAGTTAATAAATATTTAGGGCACTTAATTCTAAATCTAAAGCCAAATTTATGATGAAGAATACTTTGATTCCAATATGTGCGTAAAAATATATTATTATTAATACTGTTACCTATACCTTATTGGTTGTGGCTCCAAAAATGAATAACACAATAAATCTGATGATTTTTACAGCCATATAAGAGGTAATTATAAGAGACGAATCCCAAAAACCAACCAAATTTGCTAACTTTTAGCTCAGGTTTACTGGTCATATTTCATTATTTTTATTGCAGTTTGCTTTTAAAAAGACGGAATGTTACGATTAAATACTAAAACTGTGGCTGCCTTTGGTTCTACTAACTAATAGAAGAAAAATTTGCAAAACCAAAACGTGAACATTTTCAAACCCAAAAATTCTAATGCAGAACAAACATAAAACCTCAAATAATTGACCTGCAGAAAATTACATAAACATTCTAATAGTGTAGCATATAATTAAGAATAATAGAAAGACCCATAAAAATACATCAGTTCGTCTTGCAACTAGTTGTTGACAAGTATTTTGTATAATTTGGAAATTACTGTATGACGAATAACATAATGACATCAAAAAATGATTTGGAGTCATGTTTAAGGAACTTCTCCGTAATGGTGATTGATGGAACTTGTTCTCCCACCCAAAGAAGCTGCTGGTGCTGTAATTAATATCAAAGGATGACAACATCAATACAAGTAGACCACCAGGCCATAGAAAATTGTTCTCATTATTATCTTTTGGTATAGCTGCCCATTAAGCCTTTACTTGGGGGCATTTTTACCAACATATCAAATATATCTATTTAATTTTCAGGATATTAGATCACAGAATATAACATATTTACTTGATTTTGATTAAAAGGGAGATTTATATCTCCCATACTTCATTCATTTTCACAAATTATTGCAGTCAATTTGGTAGCCAAAATTTACTTAGAAACATTAACAAAAAGAGATGTAAGTTCCTGATATTATTTTCTTTGCAATTAGAAGAAATACTATGTGATTATCAAAATATCACAATATTCATTCCTAAGATTTTATAATGTGATTTAAAGAATATTATGCATATTTAAATTTCATTTTAGAAACAGGCAATTGGTACATTTTAGGTAAAAGAAGTTAACTAATATGTTGCAATTTTAGGAAATGCAATACAAACTTAAAGCTAGAGCATTTAAAGTTCCACGGTTATGAGATACAAATGTTACAAAAGTACCCAAGCATAGCCATTTAGTAAATATGTTATACACTATGAACACAAAAGGAGTAATGATTTAACTCCCAGAGTAAAAATGCCAAGTAAACAATAATATCATAAAAAGCCGCTGCACCTCAAAATTTATATCACTAGGGTTAAAAAGGATGGAGGAATATGAAGCAGTAATTAAATATCAATTAACTAATACATAAATAATCCAAGGATTCACTTCCTTATTTTCTACTTTGGAACCAATCCACGTGGTACTGGATAAACAGGTGGAGGATTTGAAGGCCCAGCAGCTTGATGAGGTCTTGGAGGAGGTGGTGTTGATCTGTAAATAAGAGTGTGTAGTTACAAAGAAAACCACAACATGCACTAATAAAACTTACATTAGAAGCATTCCAAAACAAGTCCATTATAAATTATTTTATTAATTAATTAAATGAGAATCACTCAAATGCAAGAGGGACATAAAAACTGAGTTTCAATGGCAAAGGATATAGCCCAGCATGCATTCTGCTGATTATTATTCAAATCTGCTATGTACATTACAATTCTTGAGCTATGAGTATATAATTGACAAATTATAAAAGTGAAAAGAATATTTTTTATAAATTTTATATTTCTTGCATTACCCTGGAGTACATGATGAATTAATTAAACTAACAATATTTTGAACTAAACTAAATAAATGTAAATAAGAATCAATTTAAGAATACTTTATTTCAGTTCTTTTATTTTTTGTGGAGTGCATAAATGTTAATGTGGGTGAATGTTAGATTGCGGTAACCAAATGCATAAACAGACAGCATTCTTCTTCTTAACCTTTAAGAGGACGCGCAGATATCTGTGACGTATCAGGTCGCACACGGTCTTTTTGACCGTGTTGGATAAACAGGCTAAAATACACTAAAATGAATATTGCTATGCAACTTTTCTTTATTTTTAAATATATTTTTGTGTATACAATGATTCTACATTGATAACGAAGTATTATATTAGTAAACTGAAAAATATTTTTAGAAAAATTTATATGAGGCAGAGTACAGCATTTTAATTCAAACGCAAATAACTTTTACGTAAAAATATAACATGGACTCTAAAAATTGTGAATCAAAATTATTGTTATGTTTTACAGTCATTAATCTTCGTCATCTTCCTAATCCTCATCTTGAAATTTGGAACAACCAACACGTAGTAACGGAATGCTCTACTATGCCTGGTCTTCCTGTTTTGTTTCCAAGAGCAAAAAGCGCATTTTCCTGGTCCATTGCTCTTCTGTTCTTGTCTTTCTTCTTCGAAAATTTCTCCTAATTGCCTAATCTTTACTTTTATGCTTCTGGGCACAAATCTGCAAGCAGTCTGTGCAGAGTTCTTTTGAAAGTGTTTTCAAAATCTCCGTGGTGGATTTTACTTTGTGTACTACTCTATAATATAATAAAGCCACTGATTCTGGCTATATTAATTAGTGCAAAAAATACAATATGGGACCAAAGATTACTAATATAAATTTGTAAAAAAAACGTCTTTGCAAATAACTATTAGCGCAAATAAATAGTATGGATAAATATGATAATTAGCGGTCTCAAACAATCAAGTGTCGATGACCTATTTGAAAAAAATTACATTGAATTATTACCGCACAGAAATATAGAAGATTGTGATACAAAATCAAACACATTCACTTGAAAAAAACTGTGTAGTCCCCAAGGTTCCTTCTCAACCAGACATAAAGGCCAATTGACTCCTAGGAAAGCACAATCAATTGTTCCATTGTAAGGTGATACACATTGTGTGTATATGTTATTGGAAGATAGCACCTATCCTCGCTGTCGCTGCATGCTTGCAGAAATCAATGCTCACAAAGACCACATATTGTACATAAATTATGCGTACATGCCTGATTGTTTCTAGTTCCCTTGCATCTAATGAACTCATGGCGATGGGTTATTACTACAATAATTTGTAAAAAAAGGCTTGAAAATAATTATTAGCACACATAATTTATATGGACAAATACTATAATTATCGATCTCAAACAAAACCTTGCATGCAGGGCACTTTTTCACAGGCAGAAGAGTCGATGATTTCTTCAAAGAATATGACATTTTTATTATTACCCCACAGAAATAAAGAAGATTGCGATAAAAATATAGCTAGTGAACTTGAGGTAAGATAAGGAGGCCAAGCATTAGATATTACTGAAAGAGATCCCAATCTTTTAGACCGTGCGCACCCTTTTCACTGACCAACTAGCAAAAACAGATGCGTAGTAGAGAAAAATACAATGTAAACAAACAACGCTAACTCCGAGAGCCCAAAAATCCTGTTATATGATACATAATGAACTCGAGATAAGGTACTGAGAAGGCCAGAGATGAAATGTTACTGAGAGGGTTTTAATTTAAAATAATGTAAACCAACCGGTCTTCTAGACCGTGCGCAACCTCTTAAGGTTAATATATATTACATTGCAAATTTTGACCCGTTTAAGTTACTTCTGGGGATTGTAGGAGTCAGCATGGTTTGATAGAGATTGGCCAAATAGTGTGGGAGAAGTTAGCAGACAGAAAAACATACGATTTAGCTTTTATATACCATATTTACTCATGTAACACATGCCCTTGTGCAGGAACGTAACAAAGGGGGGACCAGGGAGGTGCCTCCCCCCTCTTAAAAGTTCTCGGCCCCCCCTTGGCCGCCCCCCCTCCCCCTTACCATTCGCTGAATGCCATCAACCGATTGTGCGGCATGTGTAAATAGAGCAAATAAAGCAAATACTTCAACAATGGCTGACAACAATTATTTGGTCAATCGATATAAACACTTCCCACATGCAGGTTCCTGAATAATTATCAGTATATATTTACGTTGCTGTGTATAAAGATTGATAATTTCATTGCTTAAACAAAAGTGCAAAGCGAATATCGCTATCCTTCGGTCTATTAAAGGCTTAACTGACACTAAATGAGTGTTGGCACAAAATACTGATCTACGCTTTTGCTTTTATATGTATTAACTTTTAAATTTCGGTGTGCCCCCCAAATATTTTTAACTTTTGGGATGGCCCCTCCCAGAGTTGAGAGACTAGTTACATTGCTGCCCTTGTGTACCACACAAACCTATATTTTTGGACCAGTTTGGAAGGAAAAAAATAAATTTATGGCAGAATGCTGACATCGGAGATTTTTTAACAGAATTTATTGGGTGATCTCTTTATGTGATGTTAGCTGAAACCTCCTCCTTAGTAGTATCCACTCTCATGTTAAAGGAGCATGAAGGGCTCATGATGAATTTGGCAAACTCAGATACCAGATCTCAACTTATTCCAACGAAAGTATAGGTAGAAATTGATAGTAAACTTTTAATGACAGAACTGCTTATTTTGAGTAACAATAAACAACTTAAAGCTCATTTAAAAGTTACAGCTTTAATATTATAAAAATAGAACGTCATATTATTCGTCAAATTGTCCAACATCACTTTAAAGATGTACCAATTACGTATAAACAGCGTAGTTTAACTCTAAGCGGTTGCTTCGTTATATAGATAAGTGTATATTTCATAGAATTCTTCATCTTCTGCGAGTATATACATAGACACAAGTGTGTTGCAGTGACTTTACTATTGAGACTTGCAATTTATATAACCTGCTCCAAGAAAGTGTGCGGAGTACACAAGTAAATAAGTTTATAGATAACAAAACGGGGGATATGTTCCAAACCATTGGGTCAGACTAAATAATTCTCAGCAGTCAGCTCAGCATCATGCAACTCCACAAGCTTCAGGATGCCACTTTCTAACAAATCCTCAAAGTAAGTACAATAATTGCAACAGTGTATGTGAGAGAAAGTTGTAGAAACTACTGCTAGCACCATCACAAAGGGAGTAGAAGTGTGCAAGTTGTATAAAAATGAGCTGAGCTCGTGTAACTAGGGTAATAGGACATAAAACATAAATTGCATATAACTGAACTCATGTACAGAGATCTCGCATATATCAGGGCTGTGATTACAATTTCTCTATTATCACCTTTGGACCAAGAATAAACTAAAACATTTAGGTGTTACTACACTAGGCACACCTTAACCCTTAAGAGGGTGCACAGTATTTTGTAATGTAAGATGTCTCACGTGGTCATTTTGACCACATTGGAAAATCAGGCAAAATATTGTAATTACAGACTGTTATTTAACCCATTTTCGGCCAACGTTGCAAAATTGCAACACCAGTTTTATGATTTTTTTTCATCGTTCAAACTTGTTTTTTCTTGTCATATTTTTTAACCTGTCTTACCGCTTATACTTTGGTAGTTTAACATAAAAATTTAGTGCAAATCAATTCATACCAAGTGCTTTTTTCCATATTTACTTTAAAGTGCATCAGAGCGTAATTTTTACATGAGTTTTCATTATACGAAAAGAAGCGTGAAAATTAGAAAAGAACCGAAACTGAGGCCAATTCTAAAAATATAGGTTCTATACTTACAATGCATAACATACCAATGATATTTATATATGCAGTTTTAAAAATATTACCATTTGCTTTCGATGTTGTAAATTTGCAACATTGGCCGAATGTGAGTATACGAATAACCTTACTCTCGGTTTTCACGCTGAAGCGCATACTTGTGAGGCCGCTGATGAGTGTATTATTAGTAGTAATTTCGTTTTTATGGTGCCCCGATGGCATATCGCACAGTGAACTCAACAACGAAAATTCCATTACGTTACAACATGACATCCATTCCCTGGGCGGGATTCGAACCCGCGACCTTCAGGTCAGCCAGCGAGCGTGTTACCCACCGAGTTAGCCATGTAGGCTTGATGATTATAGGGTGGTAAGTGAGCCACATAGGCACAGTAGCATATGTTGGGAATATGTGTGACTCCAACAAGAACACAAATTGCTTATTTTGAGTTTTTAGTTACACATATGCCATGAATGTATATTTTGTATGTGCATGAATGTGAAAAATGCATGCATTAGACTAAATGTGATTGTTTCCTCTGAAGAACTAATAAGATTAATTTCTCCTACTGCAATTTTGTAACAGTTTCAAATGGAAGTGAGTCTGAGGTTCCCAGTCTCTGGATATGATTTTATTGCCAGTGAGTGTGAGAAACCAAGCCAGAGAGGTCGAGTGCACAAGGTAGAGACTCTATGAAGTCTGAATAAATTTGAAGTACCATATATACTCGGATATATGCCGACTCCATGTATAGTACGACCCCTGATTTTTTGGTGAACAAACCTGATTTTTTCATATATCTCGTGTATAGTACAACCCCAGCTTTCCACCAGGGTCGATATATTTCGTTTCGATAGCTCGATGGTTACGAACGAGATATATCGAATGACCTTGATTTTCTACATCACCATAGAATAGACCGTAAATGTCGTAAATACCGTATCTGCCCGAATACAAGCCGATGTTTTTGTCAAAATTTATCATGAAAAAATCACCCCCTCGGCTTAAATGCGAGTCCGAGGAAAATTTGGGTTATGGTTAAATCTGATGTCTCTCATTGCCTTCGCGTTCAAATGGTAGTACTATATTTTTCGTAAAATAAATATTTGACCTACGATGAATATATATAAAAATATCTTGGCGAGATCGCTTGCGTAAATTGATGGTTATGCAAAATGCGTTGACGGCTTTGAACGCTCAACTGTTTCAATTTCGATAAAACTTGACTTGGAAGCTGTATAATTCTAAAAATGCAGTTTCTTAAGGCAATGTATATGCTAATTTCATTGGAAATAGACTTGGATGAAAGAATATCTTGGCGAGATTGCTTGCGTAAATAGACGATAACGCAAAATGCGTTGACGGATTTGAACGCTCAACTGTTTGAATTTCGGTAAAACTTTACATGGAACGTGTATAATTATAAAAATGCAGTTTCTTAATGCAATGTATATACTAATTTCACTGGAAATAGACTTGGATGAAAGAATACCTTGGCGAGATTGCTTGCGTAAATTGACGGTTACGCAAAATGCGTAGACGGCTTTGAACGCTCAACTGTTTGAATTTCGGTAAAACTTTACATGGAACGTGTATAATTATAAAAATGCAGTTTCTTAAGGCAATGTATATGCTAATTTCATTGGAAATAGACTTGGATGAAAGAATATCTTGGCGAGATTGCTTGCGTAAATAGACGATAACGCAAAATGCGTTGACGGCTTTGAACGCTCAACTGTTTGAATTTCGGTAAAACTTTACATGGAACGTGTATAATTATATAAATGCAGTTTTTTAAGGCAATGTATATGCTAATTTCATTGGAAATAGACTTGGATGAAAGAATATCTTGGCGAGATTGCTTGCGTAAATAGACGATAACGCAAAATGCGTTGACGGCTTTGAACGCTCAACTGTTTGAATTTCGGTAAAACTTTACATGGAACGTGTATAATTATATAAATGCAGTTTTTTAAGGCAATGTATATGCTAATTTCATTGGAAATAGACTTGGATGAAAGAATATCTTGACGAGATCGCTTGCGTAACTAGACGATAACGCAAAATGCGTTGACGGATTTGAACGCTCAACTGTTTGAATTTCGGTAAAACTT
This sequence comes from Uropetala carovei, assembly GCA_036926305.1. Classification (NCBI taxonomy): domain Eukaryota; kingdom Metazoa; phylum Arthropoda; class Insecta; order Odonata; family Petaluridae; genus Uropetala; species Uropetala carovei. Next base: position 1,942,882 of record JAXCHB010000138.1, read on the forward strand.
TACATGGAACGTGTATAATTATAAAAATGCAATGTCTTAAGGCAATGTATATGCTAATTTCATGGGAAATAGACTTGGATGAAAAAATATCGTGGCAAGATCGCTGTTACTATATTTGACCTTTTGTGAAAATGAAGATGAATAAAATTATTGCCACTGAATGTGGAACATTATTCAGCAACGCAAAATTATTAATTGGAGTAATATTTCAAAATGTCAACAACTAAACCATTTCCCCCACATTTCTTCGATTTCAAATAATGTATTCTAAGATGTGCATGAATTCCCGGCACACTTCAGCATAAAATCTACGAAATTTACGTTTTTGCCAAAAAATTGTGGATATTTTTGGGGGGTCGGCTTAAATCCGGCGTCAGCTTCTATTCGGGCAGATACGGTAGTATTTCTTGCGAGTACACTAAAATTTGGATAAGTTAAGTATCTTACTCCTGAAACATTTAATAAAAATGTGATATGAATCATGATTGCACAAGATGAAATAAAATTGTTTCAATTCTATACTTTATTTATACAATGATAATATCATTAGGAACTAACACTTTTATTTATTTATTTATTAATATACGTATACAAATCAGCAAAGTTCATTTTCCTTGCCTGTTTCAGGGCAAAGATCCGAACTTGCCCACGAGAAACACTGTTTCCATTCTGCCAAGTTTCAGTTACTTCATCATCCAACTGTGGCCACCTACTAGTCTTACCTCTATTCGCACATTTGTTCTTAGGCATTTGCATAAGCTGTGTAGACAGCTTCCTCCAATTCCTAACATTTTTCTCCGTGGTACTAAACTGTCTTGCAGCAGCACAATTGTTTGTCTTTTCTGCATATTCAATCACTTTAAGCTTGAACTTAGCAGTATATTTATTCCTTTTTGAATCCATTTCTATAGACAATGTGGGTTTACAGTTTACAGAAAGAAAATAAAGGCACACGGATGAAAAATATAAAGATGATAAAGAATTCAGACAAAAGCCGTCCGGAAAAAATATACGAATGTCTGGATTACGTTCCGCGTACGTAATGGTTCCACTCGCTCATCTACTTAATAGGTAGGGATAACGGATAAAAAGAAATTACTTTGTAATATTCCACAGTCTTTATTGTTTCTTCAATCACACACCGACCGGTTTACACTACAAAATCATTCTAATGGTGTTACTAACCGACGTAACACCTTTAGAATGACTTTGTAGTGGAAACCGATCGGTGCGTGATTGAAGAAATAATAAAGACTTGAATATTACAAAGTAATTTATTTTTTCCAAGATGTCGAAATTCCATAAAGTTACGCCATCTACGATACTTTTAGTCCAACTAGTTCCAATCCATCCCTTGTAAAAAGACGCAAACAAAGATGTACATACATAAAATTCAAGAAAGGAAGTGCCTGTAAATCTTCACTTATATCAAGTATTTGTGAATTTGAAGCTGTATATATGAAAAAGATTCTACTCTTCAAGAAGCAACATTACAACGATAAAGGACCTCACTGTTAAGGTTAGCCTACCATTAGAATGTGTGTGGGTGGCATAACTTCACCGAAAATGCCCGTGAAGATACATGAATTTTAAATCCTCAGATGCATTACTCGTGTATAGTACGATCCCCAATTTTTGCAATACAAATTCGGTCGTAAAAACTCGTACTATACACGAGTATATACAGTATATCAAATTTTTATGCTTATCGGCAGGGAAAAAATAAACCCATTCTTTCAACTACAGAATAGTTCAAGTCTTCAGCTTGGATCTTAATTTTAACCCTTTGCAGTCCTCTGCCAGACTGAATCCAACATTAAAATTTTTGTGTTCTGGCTGTGTCAGACCGAGTTGTGTTACGTTTTTGATTTTTTCTTTAACAGGTCTTGGTTCAAATCTTTATGCCAAGTGTTATCTGTGCATCTTCCCTGTTTGGTGCTACCACAGGGGCATAACTACGGTTTTGGGGCCCCATGCTAGTCAAGTTTTTGGGGCCCCCATTCTTATAAAAAGATATGAAATTATTAGTTGTTTTGATTTTTATTGATTTTTTTTGTTTCAATTCCAAAAATACAGTAGAACTTCTATAATTCTAACATTATAAGGATAGGACTACACAAGTCCAAACATTTGAGATTGGTATTTTCATCTTCATTTCGAGCGATGAAAATCTTTCATTCCCATAAGGATGTTACTACTACAAATACCTTGCAGCAGATGATGGGGAAAATTCTGAGTATTTTTGTGGAGCCCCAAAAATCTTGGGGCCCCCATGCACTGTGTGGGTCTGCACTCTCCAAGTTACATGTCTGTGCAACCATCTTTGGGATTTTCTTTTATTTATGGCTAAGTTAAAGCAAAATTTGTTATCCCAAGTCTAAGGTAAAATGGAGTCTTCTAGTTGGCGAGCATTGCATAAAGATTACACAAATGAATATTTAAGTGAAGAGAGTGATTCATATGGTGATCTTAGTGATGGATTTTACTTCAAAATGGATGAAAAAATATCAGAGATGGATTGTGTGTGTGAGGAGAATGACTGCAACTGATCACTACTGTTCATCCTACAGATTTGTGCAGAAGAACCTAAAATGGTGGAAGAAGCTCTACTTTTAGGTCCTGGAAGTGACAACTGAGAACAGCTTTCATCTGTACAATTACCTCCAAAAGGAGCAAGGTTGTCCAACTTTGTCCCACAAGCAACTGATCTTGGGGCTGGTCAGAGAAGGAACAAAAATGCCAGGAAGCGAGGGCAACCAAGCACCATAGATGATGAAGTACGCCTTAATGGAAAACTCCCTATCATTCAAGCACACTAAGGCAAAAAAGTAAAGGATTGTGCTGTTTGTTTGGACAGAAAAGTGAAAAGTAGAAGAAAGGAAACTTTGTTTTACTATTTAATTCTAGGAAACCTCACAAATGAAATTGATGGTGAAGTTTTTTATGCAGACAGGCATATGCTCGACATGAAGAATTCCAAAAAAGCAGGAATTTTCAGAATTTTTCATGTCCAGCATATGCCTGTCTACATACAAATTCCATGAACACTTTAATTTGTGTTTATCTGGCCAAGTCCCTAACGGCATGTAAATGAGTTTTCTTTTGGTGTTCCACATTGAGGACATTTGTTTGGGGAAGTTAATACCAGCTTGGCTGGCCTGATTTCAGTGTGAGAAATACTTGATTCTAAAACGAGTGTGTCTGCCTCTGTAGTTCAGTGGTTAGAATATCCATCTGGCAAGTGGAAGATCTGGGTTCAATTCCCAGTCATATCAGAATTTTTCCCCTGCTTTTTTTTTGAAATCCAAAGAAATCTGGTTTGTATCCTAAAGAGTGCTTTGCCAAGTACCACACAATAAAAAAATACCACTTAGCACTTCCTGAAATTCACTAGAATTAAGATAATAAAAGGTATTATTTTTTAAAATTGGTTATATTTTGTATTTTATGTTCATAACACATTTTTATAAAATTAATTGGAGCTGGTGGGAAAGTAAGAGTCCAAAAATTAGACCGCAAAGGGTTACTTTATATAGAAATGCAATTTTATGATGCTCTGCAACGATTTCCAGGCTTTTCTTATGGGAGGTAGAAATGAAACAGTGGGATTGGAAAAAATACCCTAAAAATGAAAATTTTTGGAATTTAGGATATTTTCCACTGGTTGTGCCAAATGACATCTTTGTACCTAATTTCATATGTATAGCCCATATAGAATTTATATCAACCTGTACCCTCCTCCTATGTAAGAATAAGCTATTTATAATAAAGATATGGCCCCTGGACTACCAAAATCTAAAAAATTCTAAAATTCTGCACCGGCTTGGTTTGCACCTGAATTCTACGTATCTGGCAGTGTATGTTCATGCAATGAAATAACATTTCTGAAATAAAAACTATAACAGCGATGAATGCTATTTATATCACAATTTAAATAAAGCTACACACTGCAGATGGACATCAGCAAAACAAAAGGGCTAAAATGAAAACTGAATGCAAATACTGAAAATGTGAGCAAATAAAAAAATCACATAATCACAAAACTGGACAAAACAAAAGCACCCAAATCAATGATACCTATATAGAGACACACAAACATTTCTATATGGCTTCATAAAATAATGAGTAATTTTTATATAGCATGAATATATATTAGTAATACAAATAACTAATTTTGTCATGCTCAATGTTTGCCATCAGTTCCCACAAAAAGCAATGAGCATCCTAATGTTGAGAATCAAAAAGTTAATAACACACAAAATGTTTTTTTAAACTCACAAAGTGATTTTTACTATAACTTACATGACAAATTTTATGAAGTTAATCTCTCAACATGCGAAAAGAATCTCTTAATTATTAATAACAATGCCTGACATAACAGGCCAAAAATGAAAATGAGTAAAAATTTTTCAAAGCCTTAACTTGACTAAAATGGCTTTCAAACATTAATACTTTCCAAAATGAATTATTAAGAAACAAATACCTTGCTCTCGACCTCTGAAGACCACGTACTCTTCTCTTGGTAAGATGTGAAGCATTGCAATTGATCTCAAGGACAGCAACCTCATGTTCTAATGCTTCCTGCAGTACAGCACGAACTGCTTGGTTATTGTCATTTATCTCATAATCCTGTGTTGTTCTCAGTGGCATTTCCAATTCAAGAAATAATACATTCTCCCCCTGAAAAAAGTTCAGCCAGAATGAAAACCTGAATCAGACTGCATTATAAAATTTCATTCCCATGACAGCATTTACAGAGAATGAAAATGATAACTCTTTCCATTATTTATAAATATACAAATAGAATTTCTGAAACTATGATATAGTAAATTTGCATAAAGTTTAACTGCTTGCATATTACTGTAAAACTGATTACAAATAAATAAAACCAATTGTTTATAAATGGATTTAATTAGTTTTTGTCTGGTTTAAGTTTATGAAAAGATTTATTTCATGAAGATATCATGGATGTCTTGGAGGAGTAATGGCAGAAAGGCTTAAGTATTATCCTTGCCAGGTCTGAGTTTAAAATCCTGGTTTAGGCCAATTCTTTCAATCTGGGCTTGCCCTGCTCTGACTTGTTTGCTGAGAGGAGGACATGTAAGAACATCCTTCAGAAGGAATGTTAAGCAGTGTGCCCCCTTGGGGGTTTTTGAAGAAGTAGGTTAATAGGTTTTCCTCTTTTGTGTGCATGTGTGATGTTATCTACCTGGAGAGGTGTTTATGTGATAGGCTAGTAACTTATCCGTGTAAAACACAATATGCCCAGGAACCTCACAAGAGGCGGCCAAGGTCCTATTTCAACTGTAGTGCCATGGATGATGATTATCATGGGTACACTGATTTAAAAATTAAAGGTAAGATTAATAGGTAAAAATGACATATGCACATTTAAATAAATAACATACAAACAACTGATTTATAAGAAATGTCATTTATGAGGCTGGAGGAAAGGGTATGTGGAAAGCTGAACATTAATGAAGCAGGCAAAAGACATTCACAATAGCAACAAAATAACCTCCAAAAACAGAGGTATAATATATAGTTAGCTGAATAAATGGCCATGAAGAATTGTTTGTTTGTGATTTTCAATGGATGAACACTGAAAACTGAATGGGAAAAAGAGAAAATTACATATTAATATTATTATCAATTTCCAAAATTGAAATCAATAGAATATATTTATTTCAGTTTAGCTACTTTTAAATATTACCACATATCAGCCAATAAGAAATGTTGAATCGATGTTAACCAAACTTTAATTAACTCAGATGGTGAGGACAAAGGGTAGAAAAATCTACTTTTTATGATACAGGCAGTCCTCGACATCCGTACATAATGCGTTCCTGAAAACGTGTACGGAAGTCGAATGTACGGATGTCGAACATAGATTAACATGTTATAGGGGTGGTTCCGTCCCCAGAGATCCAAAAAATATTATAAAATCTCTAATTATGGTATAAATGTTTAGTTTTTTGAGCAGGGGCCTTTTAGACACAATCGTCGATTTTATAATATAGAGAGATAGGGCAAAATGCAATAAAATAATTAAATAATTGCACAAATAAACACTGCTGTACAGACAAAGATGGCGATGTAGCAGAAACTGATGGCCTGGTGGCTGGCAACCAGCAGCACTCGAAATATTCGTTCCTCATTTCACTGACGCACGAAAGTCCGAATTCGGTGTACGGAAGGCGGTTTAGGGTTGTCAATGTATAATGTATGAAAGTGCAAGTTTTTTCATTAAAGCATTTTGTTATTTACATAGTTTTTTGTAATATTGCCTAATCATGGCCCCAAAGAGAGTGATGATTGAAATGAAAGAAAAGTCGGTAAAAAGGGCTAAAAAAGTGATGAGTTGGGAGGAGAAAATTGAAGTTTTAGATAGGCTTGCACATAATGAACTGCTTCATCAGTTGGTAAATTACTTGGTGTGACTGAGTCCACAATAAAATTGATAAGGAAAGTGAAGAAGCGATTAGAGCTAGTGTTGAAAGTAATACTTCAACGAGTACAAAAGTTTCTTTTATACCTAGGAATCCGTATGTAGAGAAGACAGAGAAGGCTTTAAACCTGTGAATCGAGACTCAAACTCGCAAGAAAATCTCGCTGAGTTCACTTGTCATTCGCGAGAAAGCCAAGCAACTGCACAATCATTGTCTCAAATTGTTTTGCAGTCTGCTAACGGGATATCGCCAACATCATCGAAGCGTGCGTAGATCGGTTCCTTGCTCCTTAAAAAAATGTGGCGTTTATTCAGAACATCACAGTACGTATTGTATTATTATATTTGTTCTTCTCTTTCACAATTGAACACGCACTCGACCGGCTTAAGTCCAATGAACGTCCGATTATATTATTATATAGCATATTTTAATTTGGTAATTTATTAAAAGTGTTGGTTTGGCTGACAGACAGTGCCATTATGCGATAGCTTGAAATATTTGTTCATCAGCTGATGTATGAAAGTCTGAATTTGGAGTACGAAAGGCGGTTTAGGGGCGAGAATTTATAATGTACGAAAGAGCGAATTGTACGGATGTCGAGGACTGCCTGTAGTATTTCAAGGATGGATGCATGGCAGTAGCATTAAGTAAAAGACAACCATCTTTTTGTCTCAGGTGATAGATGCCACAACCCTGAGAGGATGTCTACAGATAGAATTTTTGACACACAGTAAATGAAAAGTTTCAGTATTTCACCAGGTATTACAATGAATTCCTCTTTGATATCTGTTAATTCCACACACATTTCTAAGTTACAAGCATTCCACTGCCAAAATTATTTAACCTCATGTGCTATTTAACAAAGAACATTCAAATACATCTTCAAGTTATATAATAAGTCCAATGACACACTTTGAATTATTCACCAAGTATAGCATCTCAAGTTCAATGTTTTAAGCAAGGAATATGAAATACAGTTATTGAACATATGCTAATTTTAGTACTGATGTTACTGTATGTCATCACATAATTCATACCATTGCCCAATTCATGTGCCCTTATTTTTTTGTTACTTTGTTTACAGTAACTCTTTTCCTACTTCAACTTTCATCATTTCTCCTTTATTTTCTTATTTTTAATAAGAAAAGAGCTTACCTTATATCTTGGATTGTCAGTAGCTAATGCAGCAGCCCTGGAATGATCGCATGTTGGTCTTCTGTCTGTAGCTGTGGACTTTAGCCTTGGTATATTTCCCATCACTTTTTCAAGAGGAAGTATAAACCACGAATCATCTTCGTTGTTATATCTTATGCGAGATAACAACTTGTTCTTCTCTTCCACAGGTATAAAATTGTCAATAATTACATACAACAACTTCAGCTCCCTGAAATATGAAAGTGATTATTGCAAAAAGTACATGTTCTCTTGATTCCAATTTTGAAATATCCCAAACCAAACACAAAAATTAGTTCATCATTATCTTTTGGCATACTTAAGCATGTTTTTCTGATTAGACTCCATTTCTCTCCGATCTTCATTTGCCTCATCATAAACGTCTCTTATTTCCTGTTGAATAGATTCTAATTTTGCAAACATCTTCCTAAGCTTTTTGGTTTTTGATTCATTCTCTTGTTGTAAAGATGAGAATGTCTCCTTAAGGTCCAGGGTTGATTCTTCCTTCTCCTCGAGTTTTTGTAACATATCCACTTCTCTCCTCTGAAAAATTAATTATAAATTAATTATAAAGTAAGTTAAAAAGAAAAATGCTTTCCTGTTAAATATAAAACAAAAACTAACCTTCTGCTCTGCAATTTCTTGTCGTTGTTGCTCCAAAGCTCTCTCCTGCTCATTCGTATGATCAATTATATTTTTCCCACCACGAAGCAGCTGGCTCTCCAGAGAGTTGATTCTGGACAATAAGGATTCTCTAAGTGCTCTTTCCTGCTTTAACTGTTCTGACTTCTCCTCAAGTTCTGCTAATAATCTTTCTTTTTCCTAGAATCAATACCAGTTAAAATATTTAGTATTTATTTTATTGACACTAATATTAGACTTTTTTTCCTAATTTTACATTTATAAAATAAATATGTGGCTTATATGTCTGGTTAAACTTAAAAGTCTAAAATGTGAGATAATCATTAAATTTCACTAGGACACCATTAAATGACACTTAATGTTCAACATGCAGTTTGGCACACACAAACATTATATAATCATGACAAATAAAAATGTGAAAGAAATATAATCATTATTATTGATGATGGATTTATAAAAATGTCAACTTTTACAGGCAATAGAGGCAGAAATAGCCAGGGACTCATGAGAGAGATGTCATAGTCTATGGGAGGTCAAGGCATTGAAACAGTTTGCTTTCGCATTACAATAACTCCATTGTGGGTGACATTTAGGAGGTGATGCTTTCAGTTTGTAAGCTATTTTGATTCCTCTTCTTTGTTTCTCTATTTATAAAAAAAGTGTTTGGGGACAGCAAAGGCAGTCTGTGCATTCAAACTGTGCATATCAGCACTCTGACTGCATGTCACACATGAAGTTGTAAAATAAAAGCATTAATAATATTATATCCAACTAAGTCCTATATTAACCCTCTATCTGTACTTCCTCCCATTTCTGCATTCAGCATGTTTAAGTAAAATACTATATATCTCACAATTTTTGCCTCTTTCAGCTGTGCTGTCTTTTATACTACACAATATAAATACATTGCTGCTCAGTTCCACATAAATCAACAGAACATTTATTATGAATAATAATATTATTTATAAATATTTATGTATAGCCAAGATATTTATTAGTGATTTTTTAGTTTGCCAGAACATTTAATGCTGAATTGTGATACATTTCTTCTTTTATTTATATTCCTTAGTTCATTATATTTTTGAGGCCGCCTTGTGAACAAATCAAGTGCAGCTGAAGTTAAGATACATTCTTTTTCGTAGTTTCAATCTTAAGAAAGAAGGGTGCAGCCTATATACAGGAGCAGCTTACATGTTAGTAAATATGGTAAATTTTCAGTGATGCCTATAAAATGCAACCTCCCGCAGTAAAGCCTAACTCCAATGAATATAAATCGTAGTGTAATCTAAATCATGAGTATGGCTCTCAGGTTGTATGCCCCTTCCAATATGGATTCTTCCAATTCATTTCACCGACATCTATCCCTTAATTCATTTATCCTTTATTAATTCATTTATACATTATTAAAAGATTTTATCATAGGTGACAACTTCTCCATTGCCTCCATTTCTTTGATATTTTGCACTAAATTCCTCATTTCTTAACATCCCTACCTCACCTTAATGTTATTTTTGATTTCCTTTGATTCACTGTTGATTAATAAAATGAAAGGCAATTCCAAGTAAATTTAAAGAAAAGGTATTATTCCATAGGCATCTTCAATAAGAAGTGTGACCATTTTGTGCCAAAAAATGTTGTGTGGCCCTTAAGTGTTTACCAGCTGGAGACTCCTGATATAAATCAAATTATTTCAAACAGAACCACACAAAAATCATAAAAATCAATTACAGTAGAACCTCATAAACCCGGAAACCTCGGGACCTAGCATTTGCGGGTTTTTGAAAATGTACAAAAAATCCTTAAGTTATGTACATTTTTGGTAATTGATTATATAATTCAAATGATGAATAGCAATTAAAAGAGAACCCATTATCAATAAAGACTATTCCTTATACATGCACTAAAATGAGGAATTATAAATGAAGCATTAAAAAGTAAATAACGAACGTAAAATAAAGAGTATAATATGCATTTACAGGATTATTTTCATCGCACATTATTCTGAGAATGTTTTTTAACATATCAAGCAAACTAGCTTCCTTCATACATTTTGATTTTTCCTTCATAAGTTTATCTTGTATTCAATACAAACACGTAATCTCTTGAAAATCAATGTAAGAGCGTTATTCTAAAACGGATATTGTATCTGTGACCAACTGTATACAGCGATTTATTGAAGGTTTGTCCTTAACTATCTCTTGATTATCGTCACTTTCATTTTCTTCATCTTTTTCGTGCTCAGGTTTCAAAACCATGTCCGCTATTTCGACTATTTCACATCAGTTAGCTGAAGTACAACAGGCGCATCATTGTCGATATCAACCCAGTTTTCACTCTTTTTGCAATTGTGAAAAACTTTCGCTTGCTGTATCAGCATTAGGCCTGAAATAGGTACAGCTTCACTTCTTCGCCGATGAAACCACTCAAACAATACCTTATTAACAATATTTACCCGGGACGTGTACTGTTTTACGGCTACATATAGCTTTAGGTGTATCACTCTATGCATAAAATTTCATATTCCCATTTTTTTCTTCTTTAAGTCATACACAGAGGAACTACCAATGCTATACTCTTTGCAAAGTCTCTCCACTGAAGTACCTTTTTCAAGTTTTCTTAATAATTTCACTTTTTTTTCAATCGTGAGATTTTTCTGTTTACATTTCATAGCACCACTTATGGGTTGTATTCTTTTTTTGAAGTCATGTCAAAATAAAATTTAACAAAAGTACTAATTGCATTAACAAAAAACAACTGCTATCGCCACAAATCTAAACATGTGGTTATAATGAGGTAAACAAAACAATGAAAATAGATAAGCATACATCATTTCAAGTAATTTCTGGAGTATTATAATTTTTTACATATAACTTTTCAAAAAGTGCCGAGTTCTTGAGAATGCCGGGTTTTTGAATGCCGTGTTTATGAGGTTCTACTGTATATATAAAATTACCTACACTTAAGTATATAAGATGACCCTGGAAATAAAAATCATTTGTAGCATATGCAAAACCTTTTTATAAAATTTGTCCAACTGCAGACTATTAGTATAAAAATGGGAGCTTCATTTACATGCAATATGAAAAACTGCATTTCATTGAGGTTTATTTGAAATTGTAAATTTAAATTCTTTATAAATTTAGTAACACAGTATAGAACCTTTTAACCGGCATGCTTGGGGTATGGGGATAGTCGGTTATCTGGAATTTCCTGTTATCTGGAATGCACTCATAAACAATGCTCAGAAAGAACTAGAACCTTCCTGAATGGTGTTCTGCTCCAGTGCATGTGTCAATAATATCATTCCACTTTGTCAAACATTTAGTAATACCATTTTGTTAACTTCATTTAATAAAAATAATATAAAAAATTTTCTTTACTTTTCTTCATCATAGTACATAAGGAATAATTCAAATTTTAAGTCAACTGTAAATATTCTATCAGTTATTTTGCAACCACTGCTTTCAGTTCCACTACCAGAACTAATAATATTTTCCATTTCGAGCACTATTATAATATACACCTGTACCATACAGTAATAGAAATACTACAGTAACGGGTACTTTCAAATATAAATTCCTTCTTCTCTTCCAAATTACGTGTTTACTTGTTCACCAGAGTGCACCCAACCCACGGTGGTGAGTTAGATAATTACAAGCATGACATTAAATTTAAATTTATTTCTCCTAACAAGTTTTGGAAAAATGCATTATTTTTTAAAATAGCCAGTTAATTGGATTTCTGGATAAAAGGTTCTATACTGTATAACTATATAACTTAAGTAATATTTTAATGATTAATTTAAAAATCTTTCTATCTAAAGCCATCTTGCTTTAGAGTAGCTTAAATAATAGAAATATAGAGAGAAAAAAGTGATATTTCCAACTTACAGCAGAAATAAGTTGTGAATCATTTGCAACTTTTTGCCTTTCCTTCTCCAAAAATTCTAATTCGGATATCAAAAACTCATTCATCATATTATCAGAGTTACTTTCATGGGTATCAACTGATTCCACATCGGTTTTTTCAGCTATCTGTTTTGTTTTCCTTGTCCGCTTCTTGTTAGTTGAAGAGGTAGACGGTTGAGTTAAGCTAGCACAGAGACTCTGCCGCCGTGCAACTTCTTCCTGTCTCTGTATCAAGAGAGACTGAAAAAGGAAATTCACTTGAATGAACAAATAATATAATTTGGGAGGATAAAAAATTATTTGGCTCTTTGGGATGTAAAAAACAAATAGGCCATTAAATTTAAAAGAAACTGATCTACAAGATTAAGGTAAAAAATTTCCAAAGTTATCTTTTCAGAGAAGTATATTTTTCACAATTTAGTTATTCAAATAAAACACTGGAATTGCCATAGTTAAATGATAAATTTAATTATCATTTATGTCAAATAGAATAATAATAAAAGTGGCATTGTCAGTTAGTCTGTAATCTGTTCTTCACATTCACAAATTCTTTCCTTCTTTCTGAAAGGCATTCACAACAGAAACAACCTTTGTACCAATCATTTCCTAATTGATTGGGATATAATGTTTTATTTTATTCAAAATATTTCAGACGTGGATCAAAGAGCTTTTATATTAGCCTTAGATTTCAATTGTGATACAAAGTTGGTACTTGGTTGCAAGTAAGCCAAGAAGTACAAAATTTGTATAAAATACAGATAGAATTAAAATTTATTGCAAAAATCTCCTAAATTAGTTTATAATAAAAAACATTTTTGTGATAGCTAAAAGTGACAAACTGAATTCTCATGACTGCCTCAAAAATACACAAACATGTATATGGTGATATTTTGGTGAGGACAGGCATGTTTACTGATATAAATTAAAAATCTTTTGGTAATCATTCTTGGGTGGTCCAGATGGTTAGCCCTGTCGCGTTAAATTGGAAGGATGATTACATGAACATCAAACTACCCTAAAGAGCTACTACAGCTCATTCTTATAAGTACTCTATGGAGCTGCAAAATACTTAGCAAAAAGAGTAAATTGGCAACTGTTGCATACAAATTAATTGAAGAGAGTCAACAAAGTCAATCAGATGCTTCAAATTATACTTATTCACTAATAAAATGATTATTTTTGGAAAAGGGCAAAAGTAATTGTAATATGCAAATCAGTAATACAGTAAAAACTCACATAGCGCAGTATGTAAGTTTTAATACACAACACACAACTCGAGAATGGCTACATGTATTTTAGCCATTCTTTCAATTTTAAAGAGAGCCAAACATAAAGATTCTTTATGTGTAATCACCGTGCAAAATAACGACCTGAGTTCGATTCCAGGACATTTAATTCCCCCAATTGGATAACATGGCCGGGACTTTCTTGAATTTTTATCTCCTCAACTATAAGTCGTAATTATATGATCTTGTAGACTTTTTTGTTGCAAATGTTGTCCTCTAGCCGACTAAATTTATTAATCGAAACCTTACAGATCATAAAAGGGCAAGGGAAAGTAAAATATGAATTTCTTATTGCTGGCTTGATGGAAATGGCATCTCTTGACTGTGGCGCCACAAATGGCAAGGGCCACATACCAAACTACATCATATGATCAACCCTTAAAAACGATTCCTACCGTTGAAGAATTTATGCGAATGTTTGGAGATGAAGAAAAGACCATAAAATTTTTAATTGTCAGTAAAAATTAATGCATCAAACCACTGGATTGGGTTTATGTTTCAACTTTACTCTATACGCTTCCTAAAAGTTATTAATTAAAAAAGTTGTTTTTATATATACTTGTTTTATTATTATAAAATTAATGGTATAATGTCAAAATGAAGTCTTAGAAATGTAAATAATTAGGACAGTAAATACTAAACGATTCTTCATTTAAGCATTAATTTGAAAAACTTTTTTGGTTTATTAATAATGAATTTAATGTCTAAGAACACAATTGCAGCCACTTACTAAAATAAAACTTGTGATGAATGGTATCAATATACATATATAAAACTTACCCTCAGCATACATATCTCCTCCTGGAACTCACGTAGTAGAGCATCCTTGGGATCTTCATTTATTTGTGGAACGTTTTTAATATTTTTTGCCCTGTTAGCATACCTAAGGGTCGTTAATGTCTCCTCATGATTAATACTTGCTGGTCCTATGTTGGCAATCATGACAGTGACTGAATTACCCCCAAGTGAATCTGAAAATAAGAGCTTAAAAGCCTTAACAAAAAGCTAAGCAAGAGGAAAGACGTTTTCTTAATGGATTGCCAAAAATTTCTCCAATGCATACACATATACTTATTTTTCAAAAGACATTTATGAACATTTTAAAAAGCCTATAATTACTGTAATTTTTGTTTTTTATAAATAATAAATTTCACATTCTTTTATGCTTCTATTAAACTTTGACTCACTATGCAACTTTAAGGCCCTGACATTTATAAGTTTATATCCTTTATTTATAAAACTGTACAGTGTAGTTCATAAACTTTGCTGGAAGGATGGAATGTCACATAACAAAGATGGATATCCTTGATTTGACAATTTATTGGAAGAGTTGAAAGAATTTGTAGTTATTGCTAGTTCAAAAGAGAATTATCAAACTAATTTTATGGCTGAAAATAATTCAACAACAAGAACTTAAAAATCAAAAGATTAAAAAAGTACTCATATCAGGCACCTCTGATATGAAAAACTAAATCATGCAAAATAATTTATGAGAAACTAAATAAAGAATTTAATGACTAAAGTACTAAGCAATTCCACACAAAAATGTTGTCTTCATTCATATTCAGAGAGGTATAGAATGTTTTATTTTCATATTGTATTTATACCACAGACGAAAATTATTCTAATGACTATACAGGTGTCCCCCACTTTACAAAGGGGTTAGGTTCAACAAAATCATTCGTATATCGAAAATTCATAAATGGGAAGTAGTTTTCTATTATTCTTATGGGAAAAATTCAGTTTGGTTCCTAGCACTAAGAATGTTAGTAACCAAAGACTTGAAAGAATAAAGAATCTATAAAGAACAAAGTAAAATATGTACATGGCATTAGAATAATATGAAAAACTTCATGATCAAATCCCTACTTTTTGTGATGTTACGGCACGAGGAAGAACTCGCTGAAGTTTGTGCCATCTTCTTCACCTCATCTTCGTTTTTAACAATTGCAGCAATGTTGACTCTGCCATGCCAAAAACCCAGGCAATTATGGATGTCTTCTCTCCTCTTTCCTTTTTTTCACAATATTTAACTTCATTTCCAGCATTATGGCAATCTTTTTCTTTCCTGGGGCATATGACGACATTGGTGCTGGGCATTTGGATTCCATAATTATTTAAGTAGGGTTTAAAATTGCTGGTTATATTCACGAGCTGACGCATGTGCAACATCGTTATATCGATCGATACCGGTACAAGCATGTGTTCCGGGCGTGGGAAATATGAAACTTGTGTTGCAGGAGCAACTCTCTACCTTTGTTATAGCGAACCAAAACCTTCGGTAAATGAATTATTTACCCAAATGATTATCTTCATTTTAGCAAATTTTTGTAAATAGAATGTTCATAAACCAGGGGATACCTGTACTGCGTTCAGATACAAAATTAAAGTATGGCGAATGAGAAACTGGTTTTCCTTGAACCACAAAACCAAGTTTGCCTCAATGACAGAGTTTCAAAGTATGTAATTAGGTGTCAAAATATTTCAATTTAATAAATCATAGCACAATAAATTTACGACAAGTATTCAATTTTTCAATTTTTTATACTGAGTGCTTATTCTGGAGTGTAGGTTCAACCTTAAGATGATTTTGATAACTTCATAGTGAATTCCACAATGAATTTGAAAAAAGAAACAACTGCAATGATATTTCTACATTTAATTTTTACAAAATTTACCATAGTAAATTTTAAAACATCTATAGTTTTATTTATTAAATTTAATAGAAGGGAAAGGGTAAACACAGGCAAAGGATAACATTCCACATGTCAACATTCAACTGCATAAGGAATTTATAAATTACAACTAAGGTTTTTCTAAAAGATTAACATTACCTTGAAGTAATCTGGTTAATTTAGAGTCTCTATAAGGTACATGCTGGCTCTTCCCTGTAGAAAGAGCTGAAATTACATTCCCCAGAGCTGAAAGTGACAAGTTAATTTTTGCTGCTTCTTTTAATCTATCCCCCTAAAATTAAAAAATATAGAGGCACATTCACAATCTGATATTTTATCAACTTCATAAATGTTATAACTTAAAACCAGGTATATTGAATAACTAAGGTTAAAACTCACAAATTACAAAATGATAGCTTATGGAGTGAAAGAAATTTGAAAATAATTTTCACAGTCAGAGTGGAAATTTTAATAAGTCACTCACCGACGTCCCAGATTTACACTGCCTCTCACTTCCTGCTAAGTCTACCAAATTTAATCTTCCAACTTTTATCTGATCACATGAGTCACTACACTCAACGGTAATCATAAAGATCGCATGAGATCTTGAACTATGTTCATTCATTCTCGTGGAGCTGGAATGGGAAAACAAGATAATTTACAGAGCATATAAACCAGTTAAAGCTGTAACAAAGGCAGAGTACAGCAATCTAATAAATAAAAGACGATGTCTGTCTGTCTGTGGCAGCCATAACTCATCAGAGAATTAAATTAGGAGCTTGAAATTTTGAGAGCAGCTTCAGGTTGATCATGGGAGTTGCAGTGCTGAATATAATTCAAATTAGCCCACGGCGTCGTGACCCCAGAGGTCACGGATCAGTCGGTCAAAATTTCAGTTTCTTGAGGATATCTCAGCAACCATTGGACCGATTTTGATGAATCCTACACCAATATCAATGTTTTGATGAAAATGGACAAAATCAGTCCACTGGGTCAAAAGGTCTTAATGTAATGGCCAGTTAAAATTTTGGTTTTCTGAGTATATCTCAGCAACAAATTGAAATAGGTTTAAAAATATAAATTTTTCATCAGTTATTTCTGTAAAACATAATTTTTGCAATTATGGCATTATTCAAGTATAGAAATTTACTAACATTCCATATCTTACGTAAAAACTGTTGCTGAATTGTTGTTTAAATTGTTGTTTATTTCATTGAAGTATTTGTTTTTAATTGAATTATCTTCTAATCTAACATATAAAGGAGAATGTTTGTAAGTTTGTTCGCTTTGAATGCTTTTAATATGAGATAGGGAGGGAGAGAGATGGATGGTAACAGAGAGGAGAGATGGAGAGAGGGAATTAGAGGGAAGGGATGGAGAGATGGAGGAGGGTAGGAGATGGAGGGAGGGAGAGGGAGAGAGGGGAGGGAGGGACAGAGGGGAGGGAGGGACAGAGGGGAGGGAGGGAGAGGGAGAGAGGGGAGGGTGGGGGAGAAGGGAAGGAGAGGGTGGAAGGGAGGGGGAGGGAGTTTATACGTTATTTTCGTAAGATTTTCTTCCTTCACTCATCTATATAGGAAAATGCAGAGCGGTTTTCTTCATTTTTGCTTTATTCAATGGGTATAACTGTGTACTATCTTATTCTTGCAATGCTTACATGTTACACGGTCGAAGTTTAGATTCACTAAATCCGTCGAAATTCAACGGGCACTCCTGCTAGTATAAAATAAATCTGTGCAATCTCTCATTTGAATAAAGTCTAAAAATTTTAATCAACTTTAATTGTTATACTTTTTGCATTGGGAGTCAGCACACATTTGCCACAGAATTCTCTCAATTAACTTTAAGATCATGTCATGGATGTTACCAGGAAGAAAAATAAGTAAAAGAAATCAGTATAAAAACATCTGGTAGCAACTATTTTGCAAACATCTACTGAATGCATACATGAAGAATTAAACTACAACTTGTACAAGTTATTCGGATAAATACAGTATAATCTCAATCAATCAGGTGCAGACTATCAGTCTAAAAAAAAGTACAAGATAGCATTTTCAACATTTTAATTTAAAAAATATTTTATAATGCTCTTAAATGACAGCTTATAAGCAATTACAAGTGGTGCATGCATTGCATGCCCTCTTAAATTCTCTTCAAGTATGATCAAAAGCATCAAGCAATCTTCAAACTGAAATTTTGCAAATAAGAAACAATGGATTTTAAAAGACTGACTTGACCCCATTTCATCATACAGTTGTACCCATTAAAATGAAACATTACTATCTTAGAATCGCACATTCAAACAAGATTCAACATCTCTCAATTTCCCAACATGTTTGTGTAAAAAGTTGAGACAGTACCATATTTAAAAAATAGTTTCTCACACAGAACAGTTTTCCATCACATAGTTTGCAGTTAAGTGATCTGTACTGCTATTCCAGCAAGCAGTTTTTGATACAATGAACATTCATTATAGAGCACTGTAAAAGTAAAAACCTAGAATAAAATATTACTCAATTATACATGGAAAATACCACGTGAGTGAATAATTTTCCTTAACTTTCAACTGGTGAGTAATTATTTTTGCAGCCTAACTTCCTTAACAACATTAGCAACAAGAGGTCATTAGAATACATCCCAGATTAGAAGACTTTTCCTTTTGTAACACACCTAGTCAGATATTCCAAACTCTCTTTAGCTACAATTTTAAACATTTCATCCATCTTTATTGTGAAAGTGAAATATTAGGCCACTTGGGAATTTTTGTAACACTGGTAACACTTGTTATCTACCTCATCAATGGAAAGAATAGGGAATAATAAAAAATAATTTAAAAGTGAAAAGGTCAAATCACACTGAAGTAATGTTTGGTTTAACAGTAGATTATGAAAATAATTATAGATTACAAAATTAATTCCATTACCTTTATTTCATGTAAATTATTAGCAATTTAACATGCAATAAAAAGAAATACTTATCATTAATTTTGTAGACTATAATTGCTTTCGTAAAGTATAATTATTTTTGAAGACTATAATTATTTCCATATACAGGTGAGCCCCGCTTAACGCGGCCCCACCCAACACGGATTCGTTATAACACAGATTTTATTTCAAATTAAATTTTTTTAAATATAGATATCTTATGCACAGTGCGACCGGTCTAATATCTTAAGATTTTTTTTAATTTCGCATTAATCAAATTTCCTAAAGTATCCTAAATATTGTGATGTTTCAGCAGTGTTGCATAATACTGCATCGTCTGGAGGCCAATTTCACTTTTTCCCTGTATGTCTAACCCAAAAAATCGGTACAACATACATTGTACAAACTTTCTCATATATGGGTATTAATTCATCGTTTAGTTATCTTTAGAAAATGAAAATCGTATGAGCCTGTTTTTAGAAAATCCAATTTTTGTTCAAGTTGCCCAAGAATAAACTAGCCTTATATACATTCATTGAGAAAAATGAAATGCGTAGTATTATTGTAGATGTATACTCAAGTAACTGTACGAAATTTGATCAAAATCGTTAGAGCCGTTTTTGAGAAAATCGAATTGTTGTTAAGTTGCCTAGAATAAACTAGCCTTATATTCATTTTTTGAGAAATATGAACTATACAGTATTATGGAAGACGTAAACTCAAGTAACTCTACAAAATTTGATCAAAATCGTTAGAGCCGATATTGAGAAAATCGAATTAATGTTAAAGTTGCCTAGAATAAACTGGCCTTATATTCATTTTTTGGGAAATATGAACTATACAGTATTATTGAAGACGTAAACTCAAGTAACTGTATGAAATTTGATCAAAATCGTTAGAGCCGTTTTCGAGAAAATCAGATTGTTGTTAATAATGCGTAGAATACTACTCTTAATTATTGATCAATGTCAACCATTTCCATGTATACTCTGCTCAGTATGATAAAATGCCCAAGTACGAGATTCCATTCATTTTCGCTTTACCGTCTAGGCTCCAAAGCCAGTGACAGACAGACGGCATTGCAAAAACCACTTTTTTGGATTCAGTGACAACTAAACCGTACATTTCCATAAAAATCTCGAGGTCAAATTTTTTCGCGAAAACAATACTTTCTCGATACTTCATATGAGAAAGTAAAAAATTGGTACAACATACACTGTACAAACTTTCTCATACATAGGTACTAATGCGTCGTTTAGTTATCTTTAGAAAATGAAAATCGTATGAGCCTGTATTTGGAAAATCCAATTTTTGTTAAAGTTGCCCAAGAAAAAACTAGCCTTATATTCATTCATTGAGAAAAATGAAATACGTAGTATTATTTTAGATGTATACTCAAGTAACTGTACGAAATTTGATCAAAATCATTAGAGCCGTTTTTGAGAAAATCGAATTGTTGTTAAAGTTGCCTAGAATAAACTAGCCTTATATTCATTTTTTGAGAAATATGAACTTTACAGTATTATTGAAGACGTAAACTCAAGTAACTGTACTAAATTTGATCAAAATCGTTAGAGCAGTTTTTGAGAAAAACGAATTTTTGTTCAAGTTGCCTAGAATAAACTACTCTTTAATTATTGAGCAATGTCAACCATTTCTATATATACTCTGCTCAGTTTGATAAAATGCCTAAGTACGAGATTTCATTCATCTTCGTTCTACCGTCTAGGCTCTAGAGCCAGTAACAGACAGACAGACAGACTGACTGACAGACAGATGGACAGACAGACAGACAGACAAACAAACAGACGGCATTGCATAAACCACTTTTTCGGATTCAGCAACACCTAAAATGTATATTTCCATAAAAATCTCGAGGTCGAATTTTTTCGCGATAACTATACTTTCTCGATACTTCATATGAGAAAGTGAAAAGTAGTACGGAAATTTAGATAAGGATGGCAGGGAAGGGATATATACCGGGGGCATAATATCGCTCTAGTTTAGTAATACCGTTCCGCTAGCTTAACAAGTGTTCCATTCGTAATATATTCCATTTCATACACTGTCGGTAATTAACTACCAGATAGGGCAAAATGCACTTGAAAGGACAAAATCAATGAATTTCCATATTTTCTAAAAATTTAACAACCGGCTCGCAAATTCTGAGAAAAATTAAAAACAGGCTCGCGCAAGCCGGCAGGATCCGGCTTCAGCTCATCACTGTATATAACGATATATAAATTGCAGAAAACCCAACACACACTACTATGGGTTTGATCTATAAGCGGATCTGCAACAGCATCGTCGATCAGTGCATGACATTGTTGGAGGAGCAAAGTGACTTCAAACGAGTGAGTGCCGTGAAGCGGGGCTGCGAAGGACTATTTGAATGCTACCGACAAGTTTTACATAATAAGCGAAAAAAAGCTAAGCAGTTGACCCTAAACTCTTTTAAAAATAAAATTTCGTAGGTGTTCTGAGAAATATTTTGAAATTATGTACGTTTACCGCTAAAAAGCTTTTTTGTCTTACTGTTTACTAGGTAATTTTATAGTTTGTTTAATAAATTACATTCTAAAAGTCCAGTAGAAATATGTTTTACATTGAATGTGGGTCCAAAAATACCATTAGAGAAGTTATTTCCCTCTGGGTGCCTAAACGTTATGTTGCACCGGCGAATGCGGATTTTCACTTAATGCGGAGACTTCTGGAATGCATCCCTCGTGTTAAGCGGGGCTCACCTGTACTGAACTTCCATTATGACTGTTCTTATGCTATATACTGTGATTTCTTTAGGAAGATCTCTGACTTACCGTATTTGCTGGACCATAAGATGCACTTTTTTCCTGGAAAATACAGTATAGGTTTCCCCTGCGTCTTATGGTCCGAAGGTGCATAAAGTATTTACCAGACCATAAGACGCACTTTTTTTCCTGTAAAATACAGCACTATCGGCTTAGATTTGATATACAAGGGCCAAGCGTATATAGCCATGTAGGAAGGTTATCCTTGAGTCCATGGAGGTATGAAGGTAGTGTACCTTCATATCTCCATGCTCGACACTTACTTTATTGACCAAACGATTTTTAACCTTTCACTTCATCCTTTTCGAGTTGCTCTGATTCCAAGATCGCTTCATCTGAACATGACCATTATCTCGATAAAAACAATTGAAGCATGAAACTACCTAGATGGCGCTGATTGCTCTGTTGGGGCAGCAGAAGGACATTTTGGTGTCATTTAGTTGAGTATCCTGTAACTTTGTGCTTCAAAAGTGAATAAAATATTTTTTCCCATAATTTTTACTTTAAAATATTGGTGCATCTTATGGTCCGGTGCGTCTTATGAACCGGCAAATACAGTATATCATATTACAGGGCTCTCCAAACTATGACCTGCGATCCCATTTAATGTGGCCCTCAAGCCTGTAATAAGTCTTTGCCATTTCTTACTAAATATATCAAGCATTGTTGGAAAACATTATGCATAATGTAAGGAAATGAGTTTTGAATAACGTAATGAAAAACGTTAACAAAATTTTCAAAAGAAGTGTAATGAAAAACGTAATGAAAATGAAAATAAGCATTTTGTTATGTATTTCACATTATCTCAATTTATGTTTGTTTATTATTACTTTATAAAACAGTTGTGCTCCATTTATATCTTATTTTGATTCATATTCAGTGAAGAAAAAATAAGTTAGATTGGACAAGTCGAAACATTTCCCGGAAAAATCATAATTTACCCAATTCACTAAACAACTTTTTAATATGAAAATAGCATACATTTGTATATTGTGCACCTATATTTTCAAAAATGTTTTCATGTTGATACTCTGGCATAAAATGCATAAAATTTATTGACCAAGTGGCCCACTTGTAAAAAAGTTTGGAGATCCCTCATATTCTATGGTGTTTTGGAAGGGATTGAACCACTGAGAGAAGATTACAAACTACATACAAATTAAGGCAAGATATAATTATCAAAAAATACATACGAAGTTGTTCTGTTACGTTTTCCAGATTTATAGATTTTGTCTATTTCAGCCACACTCTTGCACACCAAAGTACTCATTCCAACAACGCGAACACCACTTGGAGTCTCACGTACAGTCAACTTTTTCTTTTCTGAAGAAAGCAGGTCCCTAATAAAATAAGTAGCATAATTAATACAATAAGTGGAAAAATAAAAATTATAACCAAAAATTATCACCTCACAACCATTATGCTAAAAAGAAAAGATTTTGGTAAACCAAGCAGTTTATGATAAATTTCCACCCTCATGTGCAGCTAAAGTAAATGTGTGTGATAGCTCAAATCTCAAAATCAAATAAAATAAATGTAGGGTAAAAACCCCTAAAACAGCATTCAGACTGTACAACCTTTAGAGCAACATTTCTCAACCTTTTTTCTGTCGTGACACAGGAAGTGTGATGCTCACATGCGTGACACGCTGCTAACTCCAATTCGCAAAACTAAGAAAAAGCAATATATATAATAATGAACATTTTAAGCTTCCAGATGTTGTTAAAAATGACTCAAGAGAAAGACAAAAACTCTGCTTAACAAAATTTACTGTTTATTACGAGCCATTATAAAAATATTTGGCGACATATCTTCAGGCTCTTTGTGACACAATGGTGTGCCACAACACACAGGTTGAGAATCGCTGCTATAGAAGCTAGTGATAAAATGTTTATTTTCAAAGACCAAAAGATCTCAACCATAAATAATTTGACAATGGTTTGCACTACAAAAATGTCACAGCAGATGAGACACATGGTTATGAATAAGTTGACATTCATTCACAAATGAATTTCACTTGTTTATTGCTGTATCAGGCACAAGTGTATAGCCAGACGGTGGTTAAATTGACTTCTACTGACTTGAAGTGAAGGCTTCTCAAGCCTCTTGAAATGACATCATCAATCTGGACAACTCATATAACTCTTTCCTAATATATACCCCTAGGTACATTATGTTATAAACTTGCCGTATAAGACTACCTTCAATAGCATACAGGAACCTGCTCTTTTATCTTCTAGAGTACACAATGTGCTTACTTTTGTTTACATCAATTTTCATTTTATTTTTTATGTACTCAAGCTATAAAAGTATCCATGTCATCCTGAAGCAATTCCCCATGTTTTTCACAATAAATAATTCCAAACTTGTAGTATACGATTATGTGGGTAATTCATTCTTGAAATCAGCCATGTAAGTCGAATTTGCACAATTCGAGACTTATTTTCCCATAGGGGCAATATTATACTAGAGTAATGCCTTCCTGATGCATACCAAAGAAGCAGTTTCTGAGCATAGAAATGCTGTTTAACAGTAAATAAACATGGTATAAGTACATAAAACTCATATAGTAAATATAAATAAAATTTCAAAGAAGGATATTTAGCTATGCATATACTAATCTCTGTCATATCATACACTACTCAATAGGTTTGCTAATACATTGGTATGCACTCTTTTTCAGGGTATTTTTAAATCGAGTACATATTGCATTTTGAAATTATAACTTTAATTTACACAATACAGGCGACTCCCAAGATTCGACCGTTCGAGATTCGACCAACTCAAGAATTCGACTGGTCGAAGCCTGCTTATTCGACCCAGCTGATCGGTCGGTCGTATTAGGAACTAGTTTATGTGAAGTAATTTTTGGCCTGCCCAACCACACGAGATTTAGTTTCAGTCTAGACATCGTTATTTCTGCTCTAATAATTTGAATTTGTGCTGATTTCACTTGTTTTTAGGCGCATTCGACATTTGACTGTTCGAGATTCGACCGCGTTTTCAGGAACGCATCCTGGTCGAATCTCGGGAGTCGCCTGTATTTAACTTTTTTATTAGGTTTATGATCTCATAATTCATATTCATTGTCCAAAAACTTGATAATATTACTTATTAATTAGTTGGAGACATTCTTCAAAATAAATTCTGCATTTTTATTTTTATAATGGCTTTATAGCAGCATATTGTTTGAGTATAGCATATCTAGTTATGAGGATAATTTACTGACATTTTTCAAATTTCAAGCTCGATTGCTACGAATTTTTGTGAACACATTTCTGTCAAATGGTTGCTCTCTCTGCTTGTTCGAGGCACACACATTTCTTTGCTCTTCTAGGTTCGCCCCTGTGCTCCCTGCTCCATTATGTATGTAGCCTAAGGGACACGCATGAGTTGAATTTGATGTGAGACCTGGTTATAAAGAAAAAGCTGCCTAAGTTGAATTCACATAAGTGAAATTCACCTAAGTCTGAGCCACATTAAGTCGAGACTATGGTGTAGTCTGCCGGTTGTGGTAGAGGGGTATTTAGCATGTCTGCCTCTTAATCATAAGGTCACGGTTCGAATCCTGCTTTGGCATGGATGTGTGTGTTTGACTTTGTTACTGTTAAAAGCTCTTTGTAAAAGGCCGTAGGTGTGCTGTTTAAGAGCTATTGAAAATAAATAAATAAACAAGTCTTATCCTTGATTTAATATGTAAAGGTAAGTCATTGATATAGATAAGGAATAACAGCAGTCCTAAAACACTACCCTGCAGAATTCCTAAGTTGGTTTTTATTTTGTCCGGCTCATTGCCTCTCATTTTAAGAAATCTTTTATGCATGTCACCACCCTTTTCCATTCCTAGCCTGCTAAGCTTTGTCAGCAGGATGTTTTCAACAAATCTATCACTATTCCTTATGCTTCTTCACCTTTGTAAGCTTGTTCGCAATGGCTTGGCACAGCCATAATAACTAGTTTGCCGAAGTCGCTTTCTGCACTGCCATTCACTGAAGCAAGTATTATTTTCTAGGAAGTTATACATATAATTTCCAATTTTTTCTATTCATTTACAAACTATTGATGTTAAGCTCACTGATCTGTAATTTTTAACCTTTGTACTATTCCTGTTCTTGTAAATAGTAACAGTGTTGTCTCTTTCCATTCCTTGAGGATGCAACCATTGACTAGAGAAATAGTGATTAGTGAATTGAGTTACCGTACCATCACTTCACCTACTAGTTTAAATGACCCTGCAGCTATATCATATGGTTCTTTAGATTTATGCGTTTTTTTTATATTTAAATATTCAACTTTAATTTGTGGCCCACTTTTGATTGATATTTTTAATTCATTTAAAACTGATAGACGCCTCTGAAATACTGAAGAGTACCATTTGCTTTCTCTAGTTAACTTACAATTCTCTCCCTTGCACTATTTTTAATATTTCCATTATATGAGACATTTCTAGAAAAAAGACTATTTTATATTCTTAAATAATAAATGTAGGTAATATATATATTGTAAATTACAATAAATACCATTAATGGTAATAATGTGACATCATTGATTTCATGTGAATGTTGGCAATTTCCTATGGATCTCCTGATCAACAAATTAGTTACACATTATTCAGACATCCACTTACATGTTTTCTTCAAACTTTGACCATATGGGACCTTGATTTGTTTGAAGTTCTCATAAAATTATTTGTCAAGAGAAAGGAGAATTTTAATGGGCAAACATCATAGTGTTGTACAGCATTTATTTACATACTCTATATATATATATATATATATATATATATATATATATATATATATATATATATACACACACACACACACACACAGACTGTTTGCAAAGAAATAAAAACAAAATTAATGTTTCATTTAGCAAACATTATTTTAGTCAATTTTTTGAATCTCGGGACCTAACTATATTTTTCTCATAGTTTTAATGATACCACCAACGTGAATTCCATCAACCTGTGTTGATGGAATTCCTAGAACATAACTCCCACACTGGAGAAGTTTTACTGTTTACTTATGAGATTTTAGTGCACCTTAGGTGTAATTTTAGAAATAACATTACACTAACATGGGCATTACTGCTAGATCAGG
Organism: Uropetala carovei; assembly: GCA_036926305.1. NCBI lineage: Eukaryota > Metazoa > Arthropoda > Insecta > Odonata > Petaluridae > Uropetala > Uropetala carovei. The sequence goes on from JAXCHB010000138.1 coordinate 1,969,848, forward strand.
GTTTCCCAAATTTTGTGAAGCCACAGAACCATCATATTTAACCATTTTTTTCTTCTGAAACCTTAATCAAGATGAATGAAGCAAAATGACAAAATAAACTTAATACAGTAGTCCCTCACCAACCACGGGTGTTACGTCCTGGAAAACACCTTGGTTGGCAAAACCGGATTGGTATCACTTTCCCGAATGATCATTTTCCCGAATAATCATTCCCAAATGATCATTTTCCAGAATATTTTCCCGAATACCATTTTCCGGATTATCACTTTCTGACTATCAGAAAATGTTTTCCCCTCCACATGAATATCCCAGAAAGGATAATTGCCCTAGCCTCCCCTCCATGCATGTTAATGAAGAATGCTGTACATCACCGGATGATGTGAAAAACAATGACTAGTGACCAGTCCTTGAGCAGCGGGAGTCTGCCTTTACAATCGTTAGAGACACAGTTGTGTTGTGGCTCAGGTAAGTTTGGATACACTTGAAATTTGAAGGGGGAGTGAAAGGATGACAAGGCCATAAATATTATTTTAGTAATTCTGACAATAAACTTAATTTTCATAAACATTTCTACTCTAAATATTATTTTTTTATTTCTGGCAATAAACTAAATTTTCATGAACATTTCTACCCTAAACAATATTTTCAGGAAAATGAATTTCAGGAAAATGATCATTCAGGAAAATGAAATTCGGGAAAATGAAATTCGGGAAAGTGATATTCAGGAAAGTGATATTCGAGAAAGTGAATATGACCGAGCATACCACGGTTGGTAAAACCTAGGGCTTATGGGAAATGAGGAGTTAGGGGAAGCCACTTCCAAGAGTAGTTAGTACTGGACTCATTAACACCATAATGATTTGCGACTGAAGGAGCACTTTCCCCACATGCAAGGCAATTGATTAACCTAACTTTCTGGTGTAAAGATAAAACTTTTCTTGGGCACATGGAAATTACAGTATCAGCATCGTGTGCCTTTCTTCGCTATTATATAAAAAAATTATGCATAAAAAAATTACTCGATATATATGTTAGAATAAGAAGATAAAATTGCTGAATTTAACATACAGTGGAACTCGTTTATAAAGAGCACAGTTATAATGAGATTACAGGTGTTGCAAGCAAATAAAAAATCAGTACAACATACATTGTACAAACTTTCTCATATATAGGTACTAATGCGTCGTTTAGTTATCTTTAGAAAATGAAAATCGTATGAGCCTGTTTTTAGAAAATCCAATTTTTGTTAAAGTTGCACAAGAATAAACTAGCCTTATATTCATTCATTGAGATAAATGAAATATGTAGTAGGGTCATTGCACGTCAAAACGGTACAAGATTGGACCTCGATGTCTCAGAATTTGATGCAATTTGCAGGGCGTACTTGCCTCAGCACCAAACGAAGCTGTGCCAAGCCGTTTTGCGAAAATGTGATTTTTACAGGAATTACAGGGACCTGAAAATTCAAGGTTTTTCTCTGAATGGCAACAGTTTTTACCAAATATCTCAACAACCCTTAGAGATAGAGATGTGTGGTTGCACTCATTCGAAAGAGGAGATTGAGTCGCTTTGAAAGAATGTGCTGCAGTTGCTGTCTGTCAGAATTTACTGTGTTCCGTTCAGGTGTTCAATTTCAAAGTTGAACAGCATATTGACCCGCCAAATATTTTTGGCTGATTTTTTTATGTGATGTACCATTCGTAGGTCCTCATGTGTGCCAAGTATGGTGAGTGTGTTTTTCCATTTAAGGAAGAAAAAAAAATATTTTCGATCAGTGCACACCGGTGGATGACACGCCCGCCTGTCCTGTTGCCTACCCCAGACACCCAAACTGCTTTCTTTCTCAATTTGCCATCCCCCTGGTTAGATGTACGGGCCCAGTGAAGGTGCAGATGTGGTACCAGTGAATTTAGTGATCATCTCAGTCCACCTCGTTCACAACACGAGGCTTTGATTGCCTATCTCAGGGAAAAAGTGCCTGACTTCTGCCAAGTAGTCTACTTCTCTGATGGATGCGCAGGGCAATATAAAAACGCTACAATATCTTAAACTTGCTATGTCATAACGAAGATTTCCGAGTACCGGCCGAGTGGCACTTCTTTGCTACCTCGCACGGCAAAGGGCCAAAAGAGGGACAACCGTGAAGAGACGGCGAACTTAACCCACCTAGATGAGAAGTGTCCAGGAGAATGCACAAAGGAAACTATATGTTAAAGTTTTTAAATGATAAAGCAAATGTGCGTTACATAAAGAAAATATTTTGTTTCAGAAACAGCATTTATACTTCATTTTCCCGTACATCTAACCAGGGGGATGGCAAATTGAGAAAGAAAGCAGTTTGGGTGTCTGGGGTAGGCAACAGGACAGGCGGGCGTGTCATCCACCGGTGTGCACTGATCGAAAATATTTTTTTTCTTCCTTAAATGGAAAAACACACTCACCATACTTGGCACACATGAGGACCTACGAACGGTACATCACATAAAAAAATCAGCCAAAAATATTTGGCGGATCAATATGCTGTTCAACTTTGAAATTGAACACCTGAACGGAACACAGTAAATTCTGACAGACAGCAACTGCGGCACATTCTTTCAAAGCGCCTCAATCTCCTCTTTTGAATGAGTGCAACCACACATCTCTATCTCTAAGGGTTGTTGAGATATTTGGTAAAAACTGTTGCCATTCAGAGAAAAACCTGGAATTTTCAGGTCCCTGTAATTCCTGTAAAAAATCACATTTTCGCAAAACGGCTTGGCACAGCTTTGTTTGGTGCTGAGGCAAGTACGTCCTGCAAATTACATCAACTTCTAAGACATCGAGGTCCAACCTTGTACCGTTTTGACATGGAATAACCCAGTATTTTTGTAGATGTATACTCAAGTAACTGTACGAAATATGATCAAAATCCATAGAGCCGTTTTTGAGAAAATCGAATTGTTGTTAACGTTGCCTAGAATAAACTAGCCTTATATTCATTTTTTGAGAAATATGAACTTTACAGTATTATTGAAGACGTAAACTCAAGTAACTGTAGAAAAATGATCAAAATCGTTACAGCCGTTTTTGAGAAAATCGAATTATTGTTAAGGTTGCCTAGAATAAACCACTCTTAATTATTGAGCAATGTCAACCATTTCTATGTATACTCTGCTCAGTATGATAAAATGCCTAAGTACGAGATTTCATTCATTTTTGCTCTACTGTTGAGGCTCCAGAGTCAGTAACAGACAGACGGCATTGCAAAAGCCACTTTTTCAGATTCAGCGACACCTAAAACGTATATTTCCGTAAAAATCTCGAGGTCGAATTTTTTCGCGATAACAATACTTTCTCGATACTTCGTATGAGAAAGTACAAAGAAATGGTTGGAAATAATGTATTTTAAGAGAAAAATTTCACGTTTATAACAAGCATGGCAGTTATGAGCTTCACGGGTATACCGAGCAAATTTTTAAAGCTGCATAACGAGACGTCAATTCTTCCTACATTTGAAGAAATATCTCAGAATTTGAATGACAGGTGTAGCTGTTCAACCATACGAGATGCTAACATTTATCTTTATCGATTTATCCTTCATTCTGTGTTAACTTCAACTTCATTTTGATACAGGATATGTGGAAACAGGTGAAAAAATCTGCTATAACCGGGAATCGAACCCGGGTCTTCCACTTGCGGGGGAGGGCAATTTAGCTGCTACAGTAGTTCAGTGGTAGAATATCTGCCAGGCAAGTGGAAGACCCGGGTTCGATTTCTGGTCATAGCAAATTTGATCACCTGTTTCCACACTACCCATTGTTAGAGCTTATGCCTGCCACATAAGGATCTTCGAATCATTCATTTTATCAATTCATTTTGATAGCTTGAATTGGCTGGCATGAAAGGAAAAATTCTCACAATCGGAGAGAAAGGGGAAATTATTCATAAGTTGGAGGGCGGAGCATATAATGCATCCATTTGCAAACAGTTACAACTATTTCGACCAATTGGAAAAATTAGGAAAGCACTATTAGTGCCTTTGAAAAAAATCGGTACAACATACATTGTACAAACTTTCTCATATATAGGTACTAATGTGTCGTTTAGTTATCTTTAGAAAATGAAAATCGTATGAGCCTGTTTTAGAAAATCCATTTTTATTAAAGTTGCCCAAGAATAAACTAGCCTTGTATTCATTCACTGAGAAAAATGAAATACGTAGTATTATTGTAGATGTATACTCAAGTAACTGTACGAAAATTGTTAGAGCCGTTTTGAGAATATCGAATTGTTGTTATGGTTGCCTAGAATAAACTAGCCTTATATTCATTTTTTGAGAAATATGAACCTTACAGTATTATTGAAGACGTAAACTCAAGTAACTGTACGAAATTTGATCAAAATCGTTAGAGCCGGTTTCCAGAAAATTGGATTGTTGTTAAAAATGTGCAGAATAAACTACTCTTAATTACTGAGCAATGTCAACCATTTCTATGTATACTCTGCTCAGTGTGATAAAATGCCTAAGTACAAGATTTCATTCATTTTCACTCTACCGTCTAGGCTCCAGAGCCAGTAACAGACAAACAGATGGACGGCATTGCAAAAACCACTTTTTCGGATTCTGCGACACCTAAAACATATATTTCCGTAAAAATCTCAAAGTCGAATTTTCCGCGATAACAATACTTTCTCGATACTTTGTATGAGAAAGTAAAAATAAAGTGACAGCAAAAAAGTAGTGTATAATTACATTAAATAAATGTTTAACAATGTAATAAGAAGATATTTTTTATTTTTCTTAACTGTTATTTGTGTAACTTTTAAAAGTACATAGGTATATACTATGTACCTATTATAATGGCTGTAACGAGTAGTGGTTATAACGAGCATTATTCTTCAGTCCCTTGGATCTTGTTATAACCGAGTTCCACTGTAAATAGTAATTCAAGATGTTGTTCTGTAAAGAAACATCAAGATTATTCAGATTAAAGAAAAATTTTGTGTGTGTGCCTGAGAATGCGGATACTTAAAACCACATACAGAAGTTAGTAAAACGGTATACAATTCGCCATCCGCAGATACTGGAAATTGTGGTTGGTAAAACCATGGTTGGCGAGGGAATACTGTACTCATACTTTTTGTTTGGACAGTTTATGTATTTTGCAGTATGCTGTTATTTTAAATACACAAAAGTGATTCAGTTTAGAAATCAATAAAAATAAATGTTAGGTATTTTAAGCCTATATTTTGTAGAAGAATTTTAATATTTTACCAAAAAAATTCAGTGATTGCTTTCCCTTGGGCAGCAGTTTGATATCTGGAGCAAGTGTTGTTAACTGCAAGCTCAGATCATCTTCTGCATCAAGCCTATTCCTCCACTCATTTTTTGCTGTTGCATATAGTGAGAAGGGTCTTTCACAGAGAGATGTTGTTAAAAAGGCACAAAATATTTCAAAGCAATGTCAGGATATTCTGTTAAAAGCCCAATCCAGGAAGTTTTACTATTCATTTCATCAAAATTAATTTTTAATGGGAAATCAGTTATTTTATTTTAATGATAATTCAGGCGCATATCCAGATGCAACAAATGGATAATGAATCTAATCTGTGTGTTGGAGGTGGAAAACATTCTATAACTGTTGTATGCAGGTCAAACAAGTGTTGAATCACTGGATTTTTGGCATTTTGATTTAAGAAAATATTATCTGTCAATATCAAATCATTGAGACTTGAGAAACAATCAAGAATTTTCTAGACATGCATTCACCCTAGTCTCTCACGGAACCCCAATAAGCTTTTGTGGAACACACTTTAGGAAACCCTGCTCTAGATTATCATAAAAAATTAAGTTCTAGGAAAACTCATTTATCAATCGCTCTTTTTCTGCCTCATATGTTAAATAACATATTTACTATATATTTAATAAGACTTCCAAATTATAACACTATATCATATCTGTAAAGTACTTTATTTCAACATTAAAATTTTCTTGCTATTATACACTTAGTTTAGCTATTATAATATCTTACCCAATGTTTCTATTGAATTAAACAGCATCTTTATTTACCTTATGTTTTCTTGATATATCTCTATATATGAGGCACTCACTAAATATTGTTGGTTTGAAGATCTGGCAATTTGGTTGTACAGGTGCTCAAATGTATTAGGTATAATACCTCTTTTCTCATAGTTTTTTCTGACTCCTGCAAAAAATGTAGATATGATCTACATGAAATTTAAATTCATCAAAGATACTAATTCTAACAATACCTACAAAAATTCCTTCATTACATTTTTTAAAAGGAAAAAAACAATAGGTGATGGTCATTATCAAAATACAAACATACAGTAGAACCTCATAAACCCGGCATTCAAAAACCCGGCATTCTCAAAAACTCGGCATTATTTTGAAAGTTATATGTAAAAAATCCTAATACTCTAGAAATTACTTTAAATGATGTACACTTATCTCTTTTCATTGTTTCGTTTAACTTAAAAATTTCCTATAATATATCTTTCAATTTGTAAATTTTGAATGCGTAATTCTCAGAGCTGCGAACCGAACCGAAGCCATTTTGCTGAACCGCGAACCGAACCAAAACCACTGATTAATTTTTCAATGAACCAAAAACCGAACCGTAATTTTTTCAAAAGTGGTTCGGTTTCAGTTGGATCTCAATCCACAAAGTACGGACCAACGAAAAGACCAGGAATTTCCATTGGAAAAACCAGCGGGTTTGCTTCAATGGAGAGTGCCTAACTCTTTCCTCTCCGATACTATTGCTATCCACATAAAAATCATGTTAGGATCAAAAATACCATTTTTTTAAATATAAATAAATGAAGATGATGGGATTGTAATATATTTAAAATATAAATTTTTCCTTTCTTTAAATAAATTTTTCTTTCATTTAAAATAATAATGACTGCTGATTGATTTACTTACAGATTGATACTGAATGTGTAATGTTTATATTGGATAAATTATTTCTGGATAGTATTTAAAATAATTAATTTAGCTGAACCGAACCAAACCACAAACCGAACCGAACCACAAACCGAACCGAACCACTTGTCAAAACTCCCGTCTGAACCGAACCACTTCCAAAAATTTAAAACCGAACCACTTCCAAATTTTGAAGTGGTTTGCAGCGCTGGTAATTCTTTTGTTTTACCCATAATTCCTTTCTTCGATACGTAAATGATATTTTGTACTTAATAACCTTTTTCGTTGTTTGGTTTCTTAGGAAAAAAGGGATGATGCAATGTAGAATATTCTGGAATTTTTTGGGTTGAAAAGAACGTTCTGGAACATTTTTATCGATATATATAAAAGAAGCGGATGGGTCGCAGGGACTTACTTACTTAACTTTACAGGCAGATCTCATTTGTTTGCAAAGTTATTGTGATTGATTTTGAAAAAACATCTCTCCTCTTAAAAGTTATTTATTATTATTATTTAGGTGCAAACTCATATTCATATTTATAGGTATTACGTTATTTACTTTTATATTTAAAACAGTGAGTATTATTACAATTCTTGCCCTGCATAGACAGTGGTGAGTAGTTGTAATAATACAGATAACAATATATGGTAAATATATCATTTTATACTTTTTTTAAAAATTTTATATTTCTTTCTTCAGAAAAAATATTTCTAATTTTGATTGACAAATTTAAAAAAATATAAATTCAAAATGTCAAAGAAGCTTCCCATGAAGTCAGCTGTATTTGAACATTTCACCATAACTCAAGATGGAAAATATTTTGTCTGTCATTGTATGATACACGACCCAGATGAAGACAAATGCTGTGATGCCAAGATCAGCGCATATTCAGGCAGCGATAAAAATTCTCCTACAAGAGCTTCCAATCTAAAAAGACATTTACAGCGCTTTCATCGAGAAGTATTCAAAGCTGTCAATGAGAAAGATAACAGCAAAAGCAAGGAACTAATGCCCAACGCTTCCAGCCAAGCAAAGGATCAGAAAACTTCTTAGACAATAGTTACAAGATATTTTGTCAGCGAAAAGTTACAGTAACAATGACGGCAGATACATTCAAAAAACATATCATAGAACTTGTTGCAAAGGATGGTATGCCTTTATCATTATTTTCAAGTCCGGCTTTTATAGGTCTGAATGGAGAAATGGCCTGCAAACTTGGTGTTTCTCTGGAAAGAAAAAGTATTAGAAAACTAGTGATTGAGGAAGTCCTTAACCAAAAGGAAGAATTTAAAAAGACTCTCAAGGGACGCTTTGTATTCCTTAAAATGGATGCCTGCACACGCCACAGAGTGAACTTTTTTGCCATCAATGTCCGATTTGTTTGTGACAAGAATGAAATAGTTACCAAAACACTGGCAGTAAAAGACACCGAAGCTCATCACACCAGCGAGTTTCTCCAGGTCTTAGTGGAAAATGTTCTGCAAGATTATGAACTTAAAAAAGAATAAGTTCTTTGTATTGTAACTGACAATGCTTCAAACATGATAAGTACAATTAAACTAATGAATGCAGATAATGAAGGTGACCAACAGCTAGAACACTTCAGGTTCAGAGATATAAGAATGTTTAAAATTGAAGAGCATGCTCCTGCAAATATGGAACAAACTGAAGTTGTTACAGAACAACAACAACAAAAAATGATCCTTTAGATGATCTTGTTGAAGCTGCCTCAAAACTCTCCCGAATTCATCACATGCGCTGTGTTGTGCACACACAGCAGCTGGCAATAAGAGACAGTCTGCAAGAAGGACATGCTGCTGCTCTGATTGGCAAGGTGAGGAAATTAGTTACTTCTGCCAGAACATCTAAAGTTAATTCCATTTTGAAGAGATGCGCCGGAAAAGGGACAATTACAGATCAAGCCACACGCTGGGGCAGTACCTACTTAATGATTCAGCGCTTGCTTGAACTGAAGCCCTTTCTTGTGGACATGGCCAACCCTCAAGTGATGCTAAGCGAAGGTCAGTGAATACAGGCGACAGAATTGGAAGAGTTGCTTCATCACCCATTTACAGTGACTCAAAAATTACAAGCTGAGGACTTAACTCCTGGCATTTTCTTGAAGGAGTGGAGGAATCTGATATTTTGCCTGACCCAAAGAGGAGGGATAATTGCAGATGGTATTGCTGCTTCAATGAAAAGAAGAGACACTATTATTAGAAAATAAGATTTTTTTGGCAGCTGTTTATGTAGACCCAATGCACTGGATATTGCTGGATGATCAGTAGCTGACTACAGGGAAAGATGCTCTGTTTGAGGTAGCAGTTAGGATGAATGGGTTACAGGAATGTCAGAAGGAAGAAGAAGTTAGTGTTGCTGCCATGTCTTCAACCTCATCAATTGAGGATGAACTTGATTTTGAAAAATATTTGAATCACAAGGAGCATGCAAAGCATCGCCGCAAAGAAAAGGATTCCTCCAAACCCATAGAGAACAAAGTGAGTAAATTTCAGCTCAATTTCTCACTTGCATTAAAAGAAGTTGAAAAATTTGATCGTTCATCAAAACTAACAGTGCAAGAAGCCATTCCCTTATATCCTGAAATTGTCAAAGATGTTGCCCTGGTGGTTACTGCTTTGCCACCAATCCAAGTTAGTGTTGAGAGGTTGTTCTCTGCCCTTAGAATAATTAGATCAGATTTGAGGGCATCCATGAAGGAGGATCTGACTGAGGCAATTCTTTTTCTGAGGACAAATTCTTCATAGACTTATTAAAAATATTAAGTGCGTAACAGTGTATTGTATATTTTCATCTGACAGCATTTTTTTATTCAGGTTCATTGCTCAAATAAATATATTTTGTGGTCTATTTAGTCCTAATTTTGTACATATGTTTATTAAAGAAATATCCTGTTTCTTTAATTAATCATTTCTTAATATATCCTATGTTTCTTTAATTAATCACTCTAACTCCATTTTTTAAGGAGTCGGAGTCGGACAATAGAAAAATAGAGGAGTCAGAATCGGAGTCGGAGGTTTGGCGTACCGACTCCACAGCCCTGGTGGTGATAGCAACTGTTTTTCGTTAATGTAATTAGTACTTCTGCTAAATTTTATTTTGACATGACTTCAAAAAAATAAGACACCCATAAGTAGTGCTACAAAACGTAAACAGAAAAATCACACAATTGAAAAAAAGTGGAATTATTAAGAAAACTTGAAAAAGGTACTTCAGTGAAGAGACTTTGCAAAAAATATGTCATTGGTTGTTCCATTGTGTATGATTTAAAGAAGAAAAAGATGAAAATATTGAAATTTTATGCAGAGTGTGATACACCTAAAGCTATGTGCAGCCGTAAAAACTACACATCCCCAGTAAATATTGTTAATAAGGTATTGTTTGAGTGGTTTCGTCAGTGAAGGTGTACCTATTTCAGGCCTAATGCAGCAAGCAAAAATTTTTCACAATAGCAAAAAGAGTGGTAGAAGATGACATTGAAAACTGGGTTGATATCAACAATGATGCGCCTGTCGTACTTAAGCTGATGTGAAATAGTGGACATGATTTTGAAACCTGAGCATGAAAAAGATGAAGAAAATAAAAGTGACGGTGATCAAGAGATAGTTAAGGGCAAACCTCCAATAGATCGCTGTATACAGTTGGTCACAGATACAATATCTGCTTTAGAACAACGCTCGCATTGATTTTCAAAAGAATACGTGCTTGTATCGAATACTACATAAACTTATGAAGGAAAAATCAAATTGCATGAAGCAAGGTAGTTTGCCTGATCTGTTTAAAATAAATTCTTAGAATAACGTGTGATGAAAATAATGCTGTAAATGTGTATTAGATATACGCTTTATTTCACGTTCGTTATTTACTTTTTGATGGTTCTTATATAATTCCTTGTTTCAGTGCATGTATGTATAAGCAATAGTCTTTATTGATAATGGGTTCCCTTTTAATTGTTATTCATCATTTGAATTATATAATCAGTTACCAAATATGTACATTACTTAAGGATTTTTTATAAATTTTCAAAAACCCCGCATTTTCAAAAACCCGGCAAATGCTAGGCCCCGAGGTTGCCGGGTTCATGAGGTTCTACTGTACTATATTTACTCAAATTTTATATGAAACTTTTTTCAAAATTTTCTTTTGAAAAGTTGAGTACAAGTCTAACACAAAGATTTCAAACCAAAATGTATTTTCTATATCAAAATGGCAATCACCATTACAATGCAAATGAGGTAGCAAATATACAGTGCACACTATTAAGGTAATATCTAACAAAGGAAGATATATTTAAAGAATGAGATCTATTACAATTGACCGCATTAAATGGAAAAACTTTAAAGACTAGGATTTCTCAAAAACACATGGTATATATTTTGTTCGGGGGTATAAGGAATTTAAATAAGCACAGGGTAACATTGATAGAAAGAAACGATAAATCTCACTATTATGACTTCATAATAGAATGTCCTATACATTAACCCTCTCCAGTCTAAAGCACCCAAATTGATGTTCCAGCTTAAAGTGATCGAAAGCACCCATTCATAAAACGATTTTTTTCCCTCTGTTGAGGAGCTATGAATGACTTGTTTCTGTAAGACTTGTTTCTCCTCTCTCTATACACTTCTTTCATACTAAGTTAACTTATCTGTAAAAACTCTGAAGAGTATAATTTTCTCAACAATGCCAGTCTGTTATGACTACAGCTGTACCAAGTTACCATGGGTGTCGGCAGAAAATTTTGCAGGTGGGGGCAAAACACAAAAATACCTATTACCCAGGGACGGATGCAATTTTTCCCAACCCGGGAAAATTTTACTTAACCAGCCCCCAACTGACCACAAATCCACACCAATGAATCACTATGGATTATATTATCACTGTACTGAATATCCTCTTGAAATTAACTTAAAGTATATTTTAAATGACTAATTTATTTCCCTTAAAGCAGGTTAAAATCAGTGCTCGGAATGAGCCGGAACGCATCGGAAGGCCGCTCCAGCTTGTCACATGCGTTCCATTTCATAAAAATTTCCCTTCTACTACCAATACAGGTGTTCCGTTTCATAACTTTTTCCATTTCGAGCACTGGTTAAAATCCACGTGTGTGATCTGAGCAGTTGAGTGGTTTCACCTTTACAGGGGGAAAGATGACTTACTTTCCATAGTCCCGAGATTTGTTCAAAAAAGCAGAGGGTTTTATTTATGATATTTGCAACGAAAAAATAAGTTTTTTTTTCGTAACTTCGGGGTTTTGGTTCATATAACAAAACACTGAACAAAAAGTATTTTTTGTAACTTCAGTACTGCATAAAATGAGGCAACATAAATCGGGGTTTATCTGTATATATATCAAGGTAAGTTAATATAAAAGTTGTTAAAAAGCAGAGGGTATACGATGTATACCACTGTATACCCTCCACTACAGCACTGCCCATATGATGATACAGTTAAGGAAGCAAACTGGGGTGAGTTATTCAGTGCTGAAGATGACAAGAACAGAGATTTACCATATTTACTCATGTAAGCCACGCCCCTGTGTATCCCGCGCACCCTGGTTTTTGGGCCAGCTATAGCTTGAGCCGAAAAAGGGTTTTTTAAATCACCAATTCCTATTTCTCAAAAATGCTACGCTCAAGTTAAGCATCTTCACACTCCTACATGATGAATTTATTGGGTGATCTCTTTATATCGGTACTAGCAGAAATCTCCTCGATAGTCCTCTTTTGTTAAATACTTAACTGTTTTTGTCCTCATATTGGTCACGTTCGGAGCGATCACCGATCATTCTGCTGTACATAATTTTCCAGCCATGTTGTCACTGATCGCTACCGTAGCGGTCGTCATTTTTTTGGCGAACTAAAATTATGATCGGTGATCATTCAATGATCACCACGGCGGCCATGACTTTCATAGATGTATCAGTGAATAAAGGAAGCATGCCGTATCTTAACATGGTAGGCATCGTCTGCCATGAGCACAAAACACCCACTAACCCAAACTGGTCGCGCATACGCCGTGGCCTCCATGACAATTGCAGCAGAAGACTTCGTCCATTTTGGGGAGCACCCATTGATAAACTTAAAACTCATTAAAAATTTTTATACGAGTGAAAATGACTAAATACACTGAAATTTGGAAATAGAATAATAGATGCAGCATGGGTGCTAGCTTAACGTATAATTGTTTACTGCTTTTTTCGGAAAAAAGGTGTGCGGCAAATAAAAGAATTCGTGTAAGATGCGCACCCCCTTTTTTTCTCCGGCGTTTTGGGAAAAAATGTGTGCGGTGTACACGAGTAAATACAGCCTATGGCTTTTAAATTACCTTAATCATTAATTACCTCCTATATACTTTTATTAAGCAAATAAAATTATTTCAATTTGCATATTTTCTTTTGTATTAAAGTCTGTATAACAAAGTATCATCTGTCCCCATGGAGATCATTTTTTAAGTAAAAGTTCAACAATAAAACATTTTTTTACACTTTTCTCTTGCTACAATTCAAATTGTTTTATTTAACTCTTTGAAAAATTAAAATATTGCATAGTTTTTACTATGTTTTGCAGAAAGTCTACCTGGCCACACTACAGTAATCAGCTGATGTGCCAGTGAAATACGAAATTTAGAGAGGGTATAAATACAATTGTAACAAGCAGGTATGAGATCCATTTTTATTAACATATTTAAGATGGATTACAATACCACCCCGATTTGTATTGACTCGATTTGAGTTGTTTTGCAGTTGCGTCCTTCAGATATTAATGGCTAAAAATCTGTTTGTGGCATTTTCTCCTTGGGTCTTGCCATTCACAGCGTTTGCTCTGTTCCAAAACAAGATCATATTTTCCCCAAAAAGTGATGAGCAAAAGATTCAGGAGTTGACTTTGGGAGGGACTGAGCATAAAAAAATAAAGAATTACTTTCATAATTCAGCGAGCATAGAAAGTGAAAGACATTTTTTCGAAAAAGAAATGATTCATGCTAAAATAGCCCAGGTGATATGAGTGTCAAAAATGTTCACGGCTCTGCATAAGAGTAGAATGGAATCCCCGGGACATGAGAAGAAGCAAAGTAAAAAGAGCAAAATTTTATTATCGCCACAAAGAGAAAAGGAATTCAAAACAAGAAAGTGGGAATGGAGGAGGCTGACATTGATGAGGTACTTGGCTCTCGTGACACAGGGCTGAGCAACAGGGACTTAATGGATCTAGATTTGCAGAAAGACTTTGAAGATGACAACTCTGCAGAAATACCCAAGAAATGAACTTTGACAAAAATACTTTCCAAAACCTTTCAGTTGAGAGAGGAAGCTATGGAGATCTTTGCTGAAGATGACCCTGATGAGGGACAGAGCTCAAGAGTGGCAAGGAAAGTGGTGGATGGAATAAGTTGTTATAAGGAGAAAATGAAAACAGCTGTTCACCAAATTGGAAAGCTTTGTTTTTGCAAGTTCTTGGCAGGTGTTTGAGTCAGAACTTGAGTCGCTGTCGCCATCAGACAGTCTTTAGTTTTGTACATTTTACCTTTAATAAATTAAGTATTTGTTTAACTGAATATCGTGTTATTTATAATTACTTTTATTATTTACTGTGATGATATTTACATATTTAAATGTGAGTTTAGATACGGAAAATTGGAATTTTTATTATGACAAACAGCATTTCAAAATTTCATTGTTTTGCTTTGCATTGTTTCTTCAAGAACATAACCCAGATGCAAAATGAGGTCTTAGTGTATTGCTAATTACTGTAGCTTCCTTTTTAATGCACCCAAAGAGCAATAATCTGGTACGAGGTAGGTATACTTAATTTTTTTTAAATTTCTACTCCCCGAAAGTGTTGTGTGCATGTGGCACACCCTCACAATTTTGTTCAAACGGCAGCTTATGCATGGTATATACAATATATACCTTCATGACCTTCAAGCAAAATTATTTTCATTCTAATTTCCAAGTCTATAACTTCTAATGTAGTATATTCCTTCACTGTGTCATTAAGAGAAAGAAAGCCAAGGCTACATTCACATCAGATTCAATTCAAATGCTAGGGTAAAATTATGTAAAGACATATTTTGCTGCATTATGACATTTCAAAATTACAACCCAAATTAAAATTTGGAGATGATTCAAGTTGTCATAATTCTAAGAATATTACCTTCCATGGTATATGTTTTTCCAGTTCCTGTTTGTCCATAGGCAAATATGGTTCCATTAAATCCACATATCACTGAATCTGTGACCGGTCTGCATGTTTCATCATATATGGCCTCTTGTTTTGAACTGAAAAAATTATAAACATTTGCTGTCATTGCATTTTTGAGGTAAAGACATTCTTAAGATTAAGAAAATCCTCATAAAGAAAAAAATGGAATTCCTAAATTTTACAAAATAAAGCTATGATGGGAAAAGATAAAGGATTTTTATGAACCTCACAATTACCACCAATATAGGTACTTGTCAAGTTATATAACCAAT
Source organism: Uropetala carovei (assembly GCA_036926305.1). NCBI lineage: Eukaryota > Metazoa > Arthropoda > Insecta > Odonata > Petaluridae > Uropetala > Uropetala carovei. The sequence goes on from JAXCHB010000138.1 coordinate 1,985,271, forward strand.
AATACTAATTTCATAAAAAACACTTAAAAGGCAACTAAATAGTTAAATGTTTTATAAACATTACTCATTAAGTATTTTAAGCACTTAAATCCAATCCTAAACAGAACACTCATCATTAATTGTTTTTGCTAGTATGTAAAAGAAAAATAATAGAACTCATATTTTGAGTATGGCCCTAATAAACTGTTAACTGTCTTCAAATAAGTTAGGCTCCACTTAAAGAGTTAAAACTGCCACTGAAACCAAATTTAATTATAAAGACTACCCTATGTCATCACTAATTACTCTTTGTAAATAATTTTACAGGGATAATTTCAGGCAGAGAATTTCTAAGACTCACAGGATGGAAAGTAAAGTACTTAAGCACACAAGTATGATAGCATATTCAATCAAATCCAACATAGAGAAGTAGAAAAATACTGGTTATGATCAGGAAATTAATCCAAATAGATGCTCTACTACAGAGCTGCCATTACTGAATCATTCCCTTTTCTCAAATTCAAGGACTTTTGGCATAAAAGAAAAAATGTTCCTACTTTACAAAACTAACTATAAGATAATTTATACATCATTGATATGACATCCTTCTTAGAATAATAGTCTAATTTTATAATACAATGACGACAAGGAAGCTGTATCAAACCCATTCCCTGTGAAATACACATTTTCAAATGATGCATTCTTAAAATAGGGTAACAAAAACTTTCTTTTACTTTTCTAGATTTCAATTTTATTAAATTTCCAATATGTAATTATGAAAAACACTAATATTTATACATAGTAAGACACCGCAAGAAGCATTTCTCTTTATGCAATAGTATCATTCTGTCATCTTGTTCCTTTCCATAAATCATTAACAGCATATTTACTGCAAACTCTTGATTGAATTTTTGTTCATATTCTACAATTTTGTCATTTTGCCAGGAAGCCTCTCTTGATGGCCTATATATTTTGAACATTAAGTCAGACCCCACATATTTCCTTCATGCCAACAATGGCTCTTATATCTGTTACACAAGGCATCTAAGCCAACAGGAGGGTACTCAAGTTTCATACTTTAACAAAAAAGTAAATCAAATGAACTTCCTCCTTTTTTAAACAGAGAACATTGACTTTTATCTACTCAATTTTACAGAAAAACAAGACAAATGATGGCAATTGGATTCCAAAAATAACAAATTCAAAGCAATCACAGTTATGGTTTGCTACTCCATTCCTCAACAACGATGGCAAAAGTTGAAATCACCTTTGTGAGTTTAAAGGAGTATATTTTAAGCAAAATGATTCACTCACATATTAAGACCTTATCTAAATAAGATTAAAAATAATATGACAAAGTAGTTCAGACGATAAAATATGAAGTGCAGAAGTATGACATCAGGGACAAAATATGGTAATAATTAACAAAAGCTCAACAGATAAATATAGGGGTCATCTTATAGCTAAAGTCAAGTAGCAAGACAAAATAAGTACTTAAAAATCAAATAGACAAAATAAGTACTTACTCAAGAACATCCAATAGCCATAAGAAAGTTGAGAAAAACAATATGTGCATTACAGCCACCAACCAATTGTCATCCATGGTATTCACCAATAGTAAATTCAACAAGAGCAATTGTGACATTCTCTATTTTTTATAGGTATTGTGGGAGGACGCCCAATATAGGTGCTCATCATATGAAAATGTCCATTGAGGATAGGTAAATGGGATGATGCCAATCAAGAACGCATGTGATAGTGGCTTTTGCTGGCAATGACATAGGAATGACCTTTGTTCCAATGGACTGTTTGCACATGCAATTATGTGTATTTTTTCATGTCTCGTATCTCAATTCCATTGGTTCCAATTACAAAGATAACATGGCAACTTGCCAACTTTGGTGTCCATCTCTAAAAATTCATGTATTTTCCAACTTGGGAAATAAAGTGACTTGGACTACATAGATTCTTCTTTCCATCACTTTTGCCATAAACCCACATTCTATTTTGTAATTTAATGCCAGCTAAGACAAAATTTCATCATCTAAATGTGATTTAACATCATAACCACATATAAGGAAGACTTTTTTTGCAAAGGTTTGCAGATAAAGCCTGGCTCATGATGAAACTTCAACTACACCATCTGTCCGAGAAGTGCTAAACTCGCTCTAAAGCATAATTTTCATTAATAATACATCACTATAGTTCCTTGATCAACCCTAAGCAGAAAGCCATAATAAAGTCTCATTTATTGATGAACTTTATTTATCTATCACTCATTACAAAAGAAGTTTGCCTGGGTTACCATGACAAAAATTTGGATGACAGTCATTGCCATTAGCACTTTCATATGAATCTTCACTATCTTCGTATAGCTGATTATCTTTAGATGCATACTAAGTTACATTTATAGCTGGTAAGCCAATGCCAAAACCGTTTTCTTAATACTGGTATGTAATTCAATCACAAAGTGACCATCTTATTTTGTACCTAAAATGTGTATTGTTTGTTAAATAAACAATCTCGTACATTGGCTTAGGAAATCTTTCTTTTTCTCATTCAAAGAACTCTACAAAATATTGGGAAATCTATACCAGAGCTTCTCAACAAGTGTGCCGTGGTGCATTAGTGTGCTTCAAATTCCGAGAATTTTTTAATTGTTACTAAAGCATTTGAAATAAAGAAAATTCACATAAATTTCATCATCCAAGGAACTTATCCTTACACTGTGAGAGAAATTAATAGATTTTAATATTTAATTAATTTAAAAATATAATAACGTTTTATCCTTCTTTAAAAACACGTATAAAGCAGTGAAATTACATAGGGTTGTTTTGATGTGCCACGATGTTTATTAAGCATTCATGAAGGTGCACTGTGGTTTAAAAGAGGTTGAGAAGCACTGATCTATATGACCAAGCAAATGTTTACCCTAGGTGCATATGACGCAGATTGATTTTAGGTTGTTTTTCAGGGAAAAAAGTGCATCTTATCTACTGGGAAATATAGTAATTGTTTTTATTAGAGACTCATAGTAACTGTTTCATTGACAACTGGTAGGTAAATATGTAACTAATGTCTTCTAAAAATTTCATTTCGCTACGATTTATGATTTCATATTATAACAATTTTAAATACACTCAGGATTTTTCATTAAAATTGTTCGGTACATCTCAGAGGTCTATTTGTTAGGAATAGTTAATATACCACTATATATTATTCACAAAATACAACTGTGTTGCAACGCTTGGCATCATCATCACTTGATAACAGCAAGTGTCAAAACCTGGGTCATATTTTGTGAATAATATACAGGTATACCTCACTTAACGAAGCCCCTGGTAATGAAGCTCCTTTATAATAAAGTCGGAAATTTCCCAGTGAAAATACGAAAAAGTCCAAAAGGATGCAAAGTAGTTTTCGCATGTTATAAAGCTAAGGTGGCCGAGGCAGAAATTGATATTGGCAGTACTTATATTTCGAAACTTCTCTAACATAGTATAATATGTTTGCAAAATTGCAGCTACTAAATTAGAATGTTACTATATTCTCGACCTGGACCTTTTAAAGACCATGAGAATGAGTTGAAGTTTTGAAGTTAAAGTTTTGTTTTTATTGCCATATACAACTTCAATTCTATAGCCAATGACCCAGGATGTCATTGCGACATTCAAAGCATATCATTTGAAGCGCACATTCAGTCAGTTGGTTGAGGCTAACGATAGTCAGAAGCAGTCAATCTGGGATTTTTGGAAGAATTACAGCATTATGAAAGCCATCCTCAATATCGGAGATGCCTGGGCAGAAATGTCTGATCACAGGCTAAATCGTGTTTGGCGGAAAGTCATGTAAGACTTGATTTGGTTAGAGTAGAGGATTCAAGCCATTGCCAATGAAGTGGCTGAAATGGCACAGTCAGTCGGCTTTGAGGAAGTCAAAAGCAATGAACTGCACCAGTTACTGCATAACGTCAGAGAGATACTAACAAATGAGCAGTTACAAGAGCTGACTGAGCAGCAGGTAAGACAGGAGTCGGAAAACACTGCGAAGAGGCATCTCCAGTGAGAGTTTTATCAACAAAGACTTGGAAGACTGTCTGAGCGACATTTCTTATGCTATGGAGGTTCTGACCGAGAATGACCCGGACATTTCACCAAGTACACTATTGACTACTAAAAACACGAAAACAGAGAAGTAGGGCCACAGTAAGAATGACATTTTATAAATTTATATTATTCACCAATTAAAATTGTACATTCATTATGTTATTAGTTCATGATATTTCAAAAGCTGTTCATAAACTTTTAAAAATCTCATTTCATTTTTATAAGTAATCTTGGTTGTTTATTGTATTCATTTTTGATATTAATGATCTTAATAAACTTTCAACCCGCAGCCAAAAAGACCATAGACAAGTCCATCTTCAAAATAAGTACAATGGCTACTTTCCTCCATGTTGCCCCTGCCATCTAGATTACAACTAATGCAAAATCGAAGGAAATGAATCCCAGGAAAACCCCGTCGTTTTTTAAAAATACTTATTGTCGCTTTCAAAAATTTTAAATAAAATACTCATTCCACGTTTAACAATATTTTTGTCCATTTATTTTATTATTTACATAAGTTTTGGTACTAAAACCCCCTTTTCTGAAGTCATAGAATGTATCCCTACCTTTTTATGTAATTTATACCTCTGGTAATGAAGTTACCGATAATGAAAAGCCTCTGTGGAATGCATCTACTTCGATAATCCAGGTATACCTGTATAGTGGCACAGCAAAAGTTCATCCTTCCTTTAGTTTGCTAAGAAAGCAATACTTGGCCCACAGTATTTTTTGGCCAAATTATCCAAGCCTGGGCTTCAACATATTTTCCTGAGACAGTCAAAGATCACCTCATTTCTTTTGTTCATATAAAAATGGAAAGCTGGTTTTCTCAGTAAATAAAGCAAAGCAAAGTAATTTATTTTCTTTCACCATAAATTAAATGAAGAGTAAGACTACTTGTAATATGCAAAACAATGAGTTGAAGTGATGACAAATTTAGACAGGTTGTTATCTGCTGCCCGTTTGTGAGTGATTAATACAATCATGGCTAAATATGCTGCCCAGAAGTCCCTGGTGCTACTGCTAAGTATTTATATTGGTGTATTAACTTTGATGCTCACATAATTGTTCTTTTATCCTAAGATGTCATTGAAATCCAATCAATCTTTCTTAAATTATATAATGAACATTGATGAATCTTCATATCGATATTCGATAGTATTGTGGTTTTTAATTTCAGTTTAACATGTTTCAAATATTTGTTACTTTACACACAATAATTTGTTACTCATGCAAAAAAATTTTTTCTTGGGGTCTCTATGGACCATTACCCATATTTATAATATTAACCTTTAACACATGAACGTCTGAACATGGCGTACCCCCTAGAACGGCAGACGGGACAAAAATGTCCTATACGACAAAGTCATACAGTCGCAGTATTAGGTTCAATTTTTATGAACGTTGTAGTCTCTACATTACTAATTGCATACTTTAGCATGCTGTAGAATGTAGCGTTGCACCGTACTCAACTGAAACGCTCTAATAAATTAGCCTTCAAACAGTGCTGCAGGAACACGTTCTAACCTGCATCACACTGCGGGAGCAAGTGGAAGGTGGGAGGGGGGAAGGGTGGGGCTAGAAGTTGGACTGGTGAAAGATGAGAGGGGAGGAGGGGAAGGGCATGCCATAGTCTACAACGTTACAAAGCCGCCTGCATAAGAATGATATCACAGGGAATGTGAAACAAAGTAGTAACTCATTTTGGGACTAAATTGTCCCATCCGTCGTTCTAGGGTAAAATGGTTTTATAATCCTTAATATTGAGGGGGGGATGTTCAAAAGTGTAGAGTGGAATGCAACCCTCAAATGATTAAAAGTCACGAAATCTCGACTAAATTAAACCGGAATCACAGAAACTGTAGGGGACGTAACATCAGAATAGGACAAAATTGTCCCGTCCGACGTTCTAGTGTTAAACACCTTGTGGTAGATACACTGTACCACAGTAATGCAGTAATATTATATGTATTTGTATATACTGAGTCAGCCCTATCTACGTTCACTGCTTTCTAGATAATGGTAGGTCTGGCCATAGAAGTACTTTCCGTACAGGAAAACTAAGAATAAAAAAAATGAGTTCTATAACACATGATGTCGAAAAATTTACAGCTCAGCTGTGCCCAGCCTACTTCTCCATGCAATAGGTATAGCCTAAGGAAGGTTTTCCTTTGTCCGATTACAGTGAGAAATAAGGGAGCATAGTATTTGTCCTTTTCAAGAAGGATTAGTAAGTGAAAAAGTAAGGAAGGAAGGGGAGGCAAAGGAATTTCCTAATGATACATATAAGGGATTGTAGTCATCTCTTAGTTTTGGTCCCTATTATACAGTGAAAAACTGTCTTTCTGCAATAATCATTACACAGCATAATTTATAATTGTTTCCTTTAAAATGCTCTTTTTTTTAATGTTTTCTGATTGACAGTTTAGGAGATATGATTTATTATACATAGTTCCACAGTTGTAGGATTTCTAGGAGGAGATGCAACCCGCAATATAAGTGAGGAGTGGCATATAACCGAGGACATGATCGTATTGTCCAATACAGGATTTAAGTACAATTTTTATTTTCATAATTTCTATAACTGCTAGGAAAAATAAAAAACAATATAAAAGTCAGTACAAGAAATATATTTAATCAATTCTTTAAAGGATTAGCAACTTTTTGTTTTAACTTCTGTACTTTAAAAATCACAGGACTTTCTTTCCAAGAAATAGGGAAGAAGGAAAACCCGCAGTATATTGGATTCCGCTGTATAACTGACCACAGTATAACTGGTGAGCAATGTATTTATGAATACATTTAAATCCCATCAGTATTTGACATTTAAATCATGAATTTACGGGGTTAAATTTACAAACAAAATGTGTTGTGTTATGCTCCATTTTTCAAGAATGCATCATGAAAGTTAAGTGCAGAATGCCTGTATTTTATTGCAATGCATAAATAAAATAGGTAGAAGTGAGAAAGATTTTCCTATTTTAAGCCCATATTTCCTAATGATACATTATATTAATAAAAGTAACATTATTCATTCATACTTTTCGTCATAGACAGCATCAAAGGTGAACTGCATTCTTCCCCCTTCTGTTCTTGGGTTATCAATGTATATCACTCCTCTTTTGGGATAAAGATCAACAACCCTGTTAAATGAGAAAAAATAGCATAGTTATGACTTCAGTAAAAGATCAAAGACCATTTCTCATTTCTACAAAAGAAGTTCTTAACTGTTCAGAATCTGCCTACACAGAGGGCTCAACCATTCACTAATCAATGTGGACCTTTACAATTGTAAATTAATACTTGTAGACAGTGCATTCTTCGAGCATTTCAGTCTACATTCAATAATGGGGTAAAACCAACCCCTAAAAATCAGAATTGTAATGATGTCGGATTTTTCCCATTGGCTGTAACTGAAAACCTATTATCTTCCCAAATTTGATTCTGCATTCTGCCATACTTTTAATTATAATGAAGAGAAAACCCCTAAGAATTAGAATTTTAACAATGTCAGATTTTTCCAAGTTGTTATGACTGAAATCCTATAATCGTGCCAAATTTCAATGCTAGCTTATCTGAAAGTGCCTTGTAATTTTTATCCTGCTATGGGGCAATAATGGGGCAAAACAGCCCATAAAAATTGGAATTTTTTACAATGTCAGATTTCTTACATTGGTTGTAGTTTAATATTAATGGCATTATAATATAAGCCTCTGATTCCCATTAAATGCTTACCCATATAAAAGCATTGAGCTCGCCACAGCAGTCGATTGTTGAAACCCAGAAAAAATTCCCACTTTTTCAGTTAAAAACTAAATTTTTGCTAAATCAAGACGGATTTCAATTCAGTCTTCAAAAATAAGAAACTACAATTTCTAAGCTTCCTGATAGTTCAGGTCCCGAGTTCGAATTGCCACAAAAAATAATTTTAAAAACCAAATATAAACCCTCTACACCAATTTACGTGCTTTTCTTTTGGGACAATAATGGGGCAGAAATAGCCCCTGAAAATAGAAATTTCAACCATTTCAGATTTTTTTCCTTTGGTTGTAACCAAAAACCTATAATCCTGCCAAATTTCAAGTCTCTAGCTCATCTGGAAGTGCCTCATAATTTGTATCCTCCTATATCAGAAGTGTCAACATATTATAAGATGCTGAATGCATTAGAAAAATGGCTTTTAAAAATTAATTAGCGTAACAGTTTTCCTACCAAGAGGCCTAATAAAGCTATCCCAAGACTTTTTTTGTATTTTTCTTAATTGTAGTATACATTTTCCTTCTATACATTTTTTTTAGAATCACCTAAACAAATTCATACTAACTTAACTTTTTACCTAGTTTCCTAATAAAATATATTTAGAAAAATTGCATGAGCAAGGGAAAATATAACTTTGAAAGACCCATCCCCTCACTCACTCCCAGGGTTCCCCAAAAAATCAAAGGTAAATACAAAACAAACAACAACTGTTTGAAAATCTACCCTGAAAATCTCACCTCAGTCTAATTTGTATATATATATTACACTGAAATTTCAATTTAAGGACTAAACAGATGTACCAATAAACAAACTGAGAGACCAACAACTAGACAGACATAGTGGAATAATAAGTGCTTTTTTAAAACCAAAATACAGCAAAACTGCAATAATATTTTTTTAATTAAAAACTATGAGATAACCCTGTAGCTCCTGCAAGTAGAATAATGATTTGATAAACATTGGTGCTATAAAAGTTGAATTATAAAACTTGGTTTAAAGGCTCTGACAGATAAAAATATCTAAAACTATTTTATAGGTGCATGCTGGAAGCACTACATGCATTTGAGCACAGTGTTTATGGCCATCCATAATCCCAAGAGAATTAAAGAGACCAATTTCCTACATGCGATGTGAAAAAGCCTTATTTGGGCATGAGTTCTACCACAGCAGTTAAATGTTAAATTATAATTGTATAGTATTTTAAAATAATATCAGTGACTTTACATGATAAGTTTGGAAACTATAGCTATGATTAATTTCAGAAGGGCTAATGGAGCACTACACAGTACTTTTACTGAAATAATGTGATATTTACAATGTGGCTCTAATACGCAATATATTTAGTCTAAAAAATATTATATGTTAAAGAAATAAATTAGCAATTCACATTTCCAAATGAGACAGAATATAAATAATTGTTTATTTAGGTCATAACTTCCTTCTAAGTTGGTGTAGTTCAAAAGTTTCCATTTCATCTCAAACTTTACCAATTCATTATCATTATAAGACAAAAATTTATTAAGTGAATAGCTATAAATGTGAAACCAATGAAATCTTTATTGCTCAAGCATGTGCTATATACCACTTTAAACCAAAAATTATATTAACTATTCACTATGTTTACAATAATTTTTTTTGATACTCGTTTCAGAAGTTTTAATTGGCTCTGGATATAATCAATGGGTTAAAATAAAAAATATTTAATGAAACCCAATATAAATTTTCATCTAGGAGACTGAATACAATACTTCAGTAGAAAAAAGTCAAACATGAGAGACAAACATAGATGCATAAAAGAATTATATGTAAGACAATACTTTCAACAAGCTTACAAAGGATTACGCTGAGAATTTTAAGTCAAAGTTAAAAACTATAAATGAAATCTTTTAAGTATTTATTGATCGAGAAACGCCCAACAGACATGAGAAACAACTGGATAACGCTACAAATAAAATTCCAAAATACGAATTTCCAGCATTGGCTAGTATATCAATAAATGATTTCTGTATTAAATCACGATAAAAGATCATTGAGGTCCTTTCTAAAAATTTGACACCAAGAAATCTATATTGATAATAGAAAAGTATATTTAAGCGTGATGCATGGGTAAACTGTCTCCAGCGCTGCAAAGGAATTACCATTAAGTTTTTAATGTTAAATTAGATTCCACTAATTATTTTCAAAACTCTCAAGTAACCCAATGGAAATTCAATATAACTTACGTGGTATGTCCTTCTCGGATTTCTTCTTCACTCATTGGCCGGCATCGTACTACTACTGTAATTGTGACGTTATCAGCATCTTTATATCCCTGTGGTTGTGCCTTCAATACCAAGAAATTGCATATCTTATTTTAACACGAATTCCATCTAGTTTTTTTGTCTTTAATAAGGACTCGGAAAAAATAACATATACTGAAAAAACTAGTTTCATTCTTAAACCACCTTTAAAGCTAGAGTAGCATTAACATTAAGAACTTTATCTTTAAAAACGACTGCAAATTTAATTTAATTTTCTAACAGAATCCACTATCCAAACTGAATTTCCGAGTAAAAAAGTAGATAAAAATTAATAAATTATCAAATTATAACAATAATTCAGAAGGCACTTTATTTTCAATGACGACTCACAGAAGTCTGCTTTCTCGGTCGACTCATTTTAGGTAATACACTTTTACTATATTCGAGTTTAAAAAGCTGGACAATATAGACATGAGATGAGGAAGTCTTAAGTCTAACAGTTCTTCGCGGGCACTAATTGGAAACACATAGCACAGATGAAACAATTCATGTTTTAAGATTAATAGATCCGGGAAAATATCCGGCGATTTCAAGTATTGAAACGTCACTATACATAGTTTACTTTCCAAAACTAGCATGAACCATGCTGATAACAAATGAACAACATGGCTGATAACAAATGAATAGCGTTAATCCAAACGTATGTGTCGTTGCCGTATGGGTCGTCATCATAAACGTATTTATAAAAATAATAATAGTCGAGGTTGAATTACCAGAATTATAATTACCTGAATTATAAAGTCGTAGTACGAAGTGTTACTGCTGTTGATTGTCGTAAACTTCTAGTTACACTTTTGAAGTATTGTAGCTTAAAATTTTGCAAAACTAATACCTAGTTTCGCACTACCTAATAAAAGTTAAGTTACGTGCCTATTTTATAATCAAACTTCGCATCTGGTATTATATTATTGCACTTGAAGTGACATTCACTAATATTAAGTTAACCATCCAATCTTTAAAATTAAACATTGCGGCTTAGGTCGTTTTAATAGTACTTGTTAGCTTAAATGAATTTCGTTGAATGAGAACATTTGTTTGAAGTTTTTTCGCTATTTAAGCGCCGAAGTAAAGCGTTGTTGGCTCTCTAAATGCAAAGGTATTTAAAATATAAATAGATTACATGTACATTAATTTCAAAATTCCTACATATCGTTAAACTGATTTTATAATTGTTCATCGGCGTATTTCTTGCATGCATTGAAATATACTAATCTTAACACTATGTGAGAGCTAATTTAAACCGTCCTAGGGAATTATTGCGCTCACGCTGAAAACAATTTCACGGATAAGCAATTCGATATCAAAAAGTAAGTATTGTACATACTTGGGCACACCCAATGGTCATAAAAAGGCTATTAAAAACCACGTTTTCTTTTTAGAATCCACTTTCGGTAAATCGCCACTGCTTCATCGTAGTCGAAATACACATTTTTCATAAACTTGTTATAGCTATTGGAGATACCTAAGATACATAGTTACTTCGTCAATTTTTTATACTGAAGTACTTATTCTCGAATTTAAGCTCCTTGTGAAGAGGTCCATTACTATGTATAGTGAATGCAATTTGGAATATATTGATTGCCACTGTTTTTAATCGGGTCATAATTTATCATTGATCTATTAGTAAATAATTGTCAAAATTTTTATACTAATAACGCTTATGGAATAAAGATTTTATATGAGCCCGAGCTTTGGCTCCTGCGATGTATCTGAAAGTCCTTTTTTGTGATCGAAATACCACAATTATATGGGTACTTGAATCCAAAAAAGATAATGACATATATAATTCTTGAATAGAATAATGCAAGGTAAACAATACCTATGGTATCCCTGTTTACTACCTCTTTCATTTGCCTTAAGACAAAACAATTAATTTGCCCATTAAAATATTAATATGCTTACTAAAAATAAGCTTATAGTATAAATGGAGACCTAGAAATTTGATGGTATGAACCTGTTGAAGAGATTTACCATTTAGTTTTAATAGTAAGCACTCATTAGTGGCTTTTTACTGATGATAAATGTTATCATGGCATTCAGGTGAAGTTAAATGCTTCTACGTCAGTATACTACACATTCAAAGATATATATACCAAGTGATTCCATCTTTTTTAATTGCACCTAATGATTAACTGAATGAAATGCTTGCCTTAAAATAATAAGCCAAGCACATTCTTCTGATCCAGGCTGGATAGAATTAGTACAAAAATATAAAATGCTAATTCAGCAGATCATCCTTGTCTGAAACCATATTGGGATAGTGAAAATGGAATTTTCAATAAATAAAAATATTTTTATAATAAATTGATTTAAAAAGTTTAAATAGCCTACTTGGTATTGAAACAGCCAATAATTGGCTAGGCTGGATTAAGAGATTTGGAGGGATTCATATCAATAGTAGGACTTGTGAAAATACGCATAGTTTAATGTTTAAATCGACTGCCATTTTGAATGAAGTGGACATACAAATACTAATAAACCAAATTTGGTTTGAATCGGTTGATTGTGGGTGTGCATAAAGGAACCGACAGATAATGGGTTGCCATTAGCATTAGCATAAAAAGTTATCTTGCTTTTTGTACAATCACCTATATAAAACATTTGGGATTAAAAAGCGGCGTACTGCCTTTCTATCTGTGAAGAAAGTATCTGTTGAGAGTTTAATTACTCTAACTTTAACGGTGTGGAAATGTATACATGCACAAATAAACAAACAAACACACTTTTATAAATATATAGGAGATAGGTATTAAATCCAGAAATGCTAAATGTAAATGATGCCCTGAAACAATATTGCATAATTTTCAGGATAGCTCAGCAATTAAAATAATTGAGGGATGTGAGGCAAAAAGATGGTAACCCACAGACTTATCTATTTGTAGTTCAGTTGCATACAGAAAGGAAAAAAACTTCAATTATTATTTTGGAAATTTGTTTATCATTTGTTGCAGTTCATATTTTGTAACTTGCGTTTATTTATGATTTCTCTTACGGGTGACCCCCCCCCCACATCTCCCCCTCTCCTTGGTTTGATTTTGCTCCTCTACAAACTTGATCTTATACTTGTATTGAAAGTGACAAATATCAAATTTGAACTTCCTAAGTTAATTTACTCGAGAGTTATCGTCGAAAAACTAAATCGATTCCCTCCCCCAAACCCCCACTTAAAATTATTTTTGAGACACACCACATAGCCTATATTTTAAGCTGGACCAGTCTAAAGATACGCTGCAAGTTTGCTAAAAATTCAACCAGCCATTTTTGCGTGATGCGGTAACAAACAGACAGACAGACAGACAACAATTGTGCAAACAGGTTCAAACGTATTCTTGTGATGCAAAACACACAATAAAAGTAAAACCCTGACAAAAAAACAAATGTTCAGACAGAGGTTACAATTTTATTTATATAGATGAAAAACTATCGGCAATAATCAAATTTTCGAAGTATTTTTGTATATCTGGGTTACTTCTGGAGAATTTGGTATTTTTTGCTGTTTACCATGCAGATGTCTGTCTCACCAAAGTTGGCATCCTACAAATTTTAGGAGATATCCATTGCATTCTTGTATTGTACATCACATTAACGCAACAATGTCATGGATTGCAAGATTTTAAATAAGGGACAGAGTTGGAAAAAATATACTTTTTCTAGAAGATCGGATGCCTGTTTTGCACCTCAATAGCTATGAAAAAATCTTTTTCTCCTTGCTACCAAAATACGGTATGTATTTATTTAAAATCTCAAACGATTTAGTTTATACAAAAACTTGCACCCGGGCCACACTAAGGCATAGAAAGGGCCGCCAGTTTGACATGCCTGTCATAGAACAGAGAAAATATGAGTTTATAATTATTTTTTTCCAATACCATCATCGTAGCGTCCAATGTAAGGAACATATTTTATGTTTTGCTTGGGATTTTCTCGAATTTTTATCTTGGAAACTATAAGTTGTAATTATGTGCCCTTGTTGATTTTATGTGGTAAATGTTGCCCTCTATTTGAGTATTTTTTAAAATCTATACCTAGGGTTGCCACCTTTTTTTGACCTGATTCCCGAACCTTCTAGTAAAATTTCTAAAAATCTACAAACATAACCAAACATATCATGAACATAACCGAACAGTGTAAATTACATTGCCTAACTGGATTAATTATACAACTATACAATTATACAACAAGATTTTACATCTCTTTGTGACAATTCAATAAAATTATTGATATAGTAATAACTTTAAAAGGAGATTTGACAAAATAACACTTTTGCAGTCAAAAACATGATCGGACAATCTGTCACCTGATACAAATAAAATGCATCTTTAATATTTTAACAAAAAAACTGCTCCGCCTGAGTAGACTGAGGAATTCCTTTACAAAGTTGCTAATACACAGCCCAATGCCAAATATAAACATTCAAAAGATAATTTTTCAACCTTCTTTAGAATCAAATACAGTAAACTCCCTGTTGTCCGGCACTCATGCAACCAGAATTCTGAAACAACCGGCATCTCCTGCTTCTCGATTTTTTTATTACATCAGGTTCGGAATTTTACCAATAAAATTGGCATTTTCGGCAATTATTTGTTTACATGTAATTCAAAATGTTACTGCTAAAATTTGTTTTTTCAGCAGTCACAATACACAATTGTGGATGTTTCTTGAACTCTGTGTTTGTGTTAAATAAAATATTTCGCACAAACTTTTTAAATGCCTCCTTAAATTCCAATATGCGCTAAAGGTAATAAAAGGAAACAGGTTGTGCTAATCTTAACCCAGAAACTTGATATAATAAAACGTTTAGAGAAAAGTGAGAAACGCTATGTTTTAATGAAAAAGTTCAATGTCGGTTCTTCCACTATTTATGACATTAAGGCACATAAATCACAGTTAATGAAATTCGTTACGTCTTCTGAGAGAACTAGAAGAGTTGAATATCGGCGCACTCTTCATAAGCCAAAACTTGAACAATTGAATATTGGTATTTATGAATGGTTTTCTATAAAGCATTCCAAGGGAGCCCCTATTTTTGGACCAATGTTGATTAAAAAGGCCAAAGATTTTTATGAACAAGTGGATATTAGTGAACCGTGTGCATTTTCAGATGGATGGCTAATATATTTTAAGATCAGACATCTAGATGTTTCAGGTGATAAAAACTCGGCCGACTAAGAAGCTGCCGATAAATTTAGTGAATTATTTGAAACATTAGTTAAGGAATATATGTATTACTATTCAACACGTTTAATTGCATTATTTTAATATTTACTAACTGCACTGTATGTAATGGTGTCATGATTGCATGTCACTATTCGCTTCTCTTTTGCCTCAAGAATTTCTGCTAATACATTGTGTTGGGTATGGATAATTTCTCTCCTTTTCTTGGACAAACAATTTTTTTGTTGGAAAATTCTAAAGGTTGGACGAAGTTAACCTTACCTCGCATTGTTATTAGAACAGAAGAGAAGTTAACAGCGATAGGCATACGAGAAATTCCATAGGATGTAATGCAGTTATTAAATATTGACTACTTGTATATTTGAGTTTCATTACTTCCTTGAATGTTAAGGAATTATTTAAGAACAATTGAGTCGAGTACCTAGGCTAAAGGTTAGCAATTCCAAGGTAATTTGGCAACTGTTTCTTATTTTGGTATCCAAATGCTTTACTGAAGCCTATCCAATAAAACTCTCAAGCAACCGGAACATTCACTTATCCAGAAAACCCATTTCTCCGGGCATTCCGGATAACTGGGAGTTTACTGTATATCGAAATAAGTTTTCATTTGAGTCAAATTTGGGTGCTCCTTTGGATAGGCCCCTGAGGTGATCAAGCTGCCACATTACCTCTCTATTTGCAATGTTTTAGTTTTTTAAAAATATAATTGGCAGAAGTTTTACTATAGCATTTTTGCCTTTGAAAGTGTTAGACACCATAGCAAAAGCTTTTGCTGAATTCATATTTTTGACCATATGCTCCAAGAGAGCATGGAATGGAATAGAAATTTATTTAGATTTCATTTTTGTGGGTTACACATTTTATTGACATCTCATCTTGGACATAAATATCTATTGTAACAATATTTATATGACGAAACTTACAAAACACGAATTCTACATAGGTAATAATAAAAAACATAATGAATAATATAATAATGAAGTTAACAAAAATATTAATACAAAATTAAAGTAATAGATATTAATCAAAGGTCTTGGCTGTATTTCCTTTTGTATTTTTTGTTGCTTTTAGCTGTTTCTAACAAGGTTTTCTTTTCCTTAACAAAATCATAAAATTTTGACCATGACATTTTAAAATTTAACTTTGTTTGCAATTCAGCCTTAACTACATCTAATTCCAGTCGATGTTTTTTAAAAGGTATGGACACATCATGTAGAATAAGCATTTGTTTTATAATGATAATAGGAAAAAGTAAAATGGCAAGGTTAAGGGGGGACAGCATCCCGTAGACCAGTCAATGACTGCAGCTCTACTTATGTTGCGCATTATACCTAATTTGAAAATGTGGCTCTTGTTAGGAAAATGGTTGCTGACCCCTAGTTTATCCAAATGCATGTTTATTCTCCACTTCTACAGCACAGATTTTCATTAAACTTGGTATTTAGGACTTACGGCTAAGTGCAATAAGAAAATGGGAGAAATGATTCACATAACCAAAACGGGGATGCCACTTTACTAGAAACAAATAACTAACTTTCTCATATCACGTACAATATTAGTCATATCCAGTGCTTTTTGTGTAAAATAAGAGGTGCTGGTACTCATGCCTTCATAAATTGTAAAAATGCCTCCACCTCTTCCTGCGACCCCCCCTCCTCCTCTATTGAATTTGTAATGAACTTTTAATAACAAAGTTGATGCCATTTATTATCGTAAGTTTTAAAGAATTTAAAAAAATGAAAACACCAAAAAAGGTGGTGCACATCATATCGGCATGTACCGTCACAAAAACGTACTGGTGATATTGATAAAGTCTTCAAATAAATTTGTAGAACTCGTGAAATTGAATATATTTTACATTCAGTATTTTTTTATCAAGAAAGTCTTAGCTCACTTTGAACAGAAAAATTCATGCATGGATAGGTAATTATTGTCAACATAAAGAATATTCACAGTTTGTTAAGTAAATAAGAACTGCTATAATTACGGAAATAAATTTAATATCGTTACATGTGCATGCAGAATTTTGTAAGCGGAAGGAAATGGATTGTTTACGACGAAGAAAGGAATGTAAATATCACAGCTTATTAGAAATTAAATCAGTAAATATAAATTTAGCATATCACTGGCATAATTTCTGATTAACCGTAGCCATTAAAATCATGTAAATACGTGTATCAATGCACCAACTTAGGGTATGAAAGAAATTTTTTGTAGACAGACACAATCGGGTGTTTCCAGTGGCGTAGGGACCATGGATCCGATGGATTGGTCGATCCAGGGCCCGGAGCTCGAGGGGGCCCGAAGGCCCATGGTCGACATATACAAAATTTTACCCTTTGTGTCATTTTAAACCACAAGAGCTGCTAAATACAGTGAAAAGAATCCGAGATCATGAAAATTATTTCATTAAAATTTTCCCCTTAAAAAATAAAATAATACATCGGTACAACATACATTGTACAAACTTTCCCATATATGGGTACTAATGCATCGTTTGGTTATCCTTAGAAAATGGAAATCATATGAGCCTGTTTTTGGAAAATCCAATTTTTGTTAAAGTTGCCCAAGAATAAACTAGCCTTATATTCATTCATTGAGAAAAATGAAATAGCTAGTATTATTGTAGATGTACACTCAAGTAACTGTACAAAATTTGATCAAAATCGTTAGAGCCGTTATTGAGAAAACTGAATTATTGTTAAAGTTGCCTAGAATAAACTAGCCTTATATTCATTTTTTGAGAAATATGAACTATACAGTATTATTGAAGACGTAAACTCAAGTAACTGTACGAAATTTGATCAAAATCGTTAGAGCCGTTTTCGAGAAAATCAGATTGTTGTTAAAAATGCGTAAAATAAACTACTGTTAATTACTGATCAATGTCAACCATTTCTATGTATACTCTGCTCAGTATGATAAAATGCCTAAGTATGAGATTTCATTCATTTTCACTCTACCATCTAGGCTCCAGGGCCAGTAACAGACAGACAAATGAACAGACAGATGGCATTGTGAAAACCACTTTTTTGGATTCAGCGACACCTAAAACGTGTATTTCTGTAAAAATCTCGAGGTCGAATTTTTTTGCGAAAACAATACTTTCTCGATACTTTGTGTGAGAAATTAAAAAATATATATTGGAGGAGAGGGGGGGCCTGTAAAGAATCTCGAACCAGGGCCCGGCTTCACCTTGCTATGCCACTGGGTGTTTCATTGTTTTATGGTATGAGTTTTTTCAAAGCAGGGCCTATGGGTGCATTGCACCCAGGCTGCAACTCATGGGCGGAGGCAAGAATCTCTTAATTTTGTCTTTTTCCATCTCATAGTATTATACACATATACTTTGGTAACATTTAATATTAAAGGAATCATTTATTATTTTTACTTATTAACTAGATTATTTTCTTTGAGCACGTGCTTATTCAGCTTGTGCCCAAAGAGAAAGAACTGGCCTGAGTGCAGCATCAGTCTGCCGGGATTTTGCCATTTACCTGGGACTCAATCCGCCCCTAGCATGCAGGGTGGCCACCCGGGGTGCCAAAATGTTTGGAGAGGTTTTCTTTTGTACAACTATCAAACTACAGGTTGCTCCGGTGCTGTCCCTGGGAGCATATTGCACTAGGTCTTGTTCTGTCTTATGGGTTGCTTCTTCAGTCAGGAAGTGCCACTTTTTCGTATTCTAAAGCCATTGATTATGGTTCTAAGCTAGGGACAAAAAACTGGAGTGGGGGCGATAGTATCAGTATTCTACTGACCAACCCCAATAACTCTTGAGGGTATAGAGTCATTTTCATTCGTACGTTTTTTCTTTGTCTCTTGTAAGTAGATCAAGTTTCAAGAAAGCGAGCATGCAGTCACTTGGGACCTTAATTTTTAAGCAGCCAGCAAGTTCCACAAAATCACTGTTTAAACAAAAATATTCTATTGTTTTCTCTAGGTGTATGAAATAAAAGATTAAATAGAAAAACAATTATGGACAGTCAAACCTCGATTTAGTGCCACTATTTGTTTGACACTAACATGGGCACTAAAGCAGGGGTGGCACTAAATCGAGCCTCCCTCATGAACTAGGTATTGAATATCAAATTTTCAAATAAAAATCATTATATAAGAAAAATATCAAAGAATTATATGATTTGGTTGAACTCGATTGAAAAATTATTGTTAATGCTCTCCAATGTCTTTTTCACTTGATGTCACCTATAGAGTTCCTTAAAGCTCTTAATAATGCTTGCATCAAGACAAAGCCAGTGCAATTGGATGGTAAGAACTCAAGTCTCACATTACTAAGTTCCCAGGCTTTGAGACAAGGTATGTTGTCTAGAAACATAAGCACATTACGCTTCTTAATTTTCATCTCCTTGTTGAAATTTTGCACCCACTCACAAAATTTAATAGTAGTCATCAGGACCACAGAGAGGGTGGGGATACCAGAGCATTATCCCAGGGCAATATCCCAGGGGCCCGGTACTAGGATCGGTCAAAAGGTTTTCCTATCACAATATGCAGGTGCAAGGCACAGGCAACCAATACCAAAGGGCCGCGTTATCTCCTTTTCCCATTTCCTTTTCTCAGATCTCAATTTTTTCTCACCTCTACCCACTGCTTTTGATCACCCCTCAGCACCCTGAAACTTCTCCCCATACTCTCATTTTTCTCTCCTCAGGGTGCGGGCCCCCAAGCACTCAGAGTGTCGTCGTACGGTCAGTTTTACAGAACAGAATTATTTACTCCCAATTTTTTTAGGGATATGGTAGCTTTTTTTCTTTATTGACTCTATTTTACAATGTTGAGGTTGAAATATTTAAGTACACTTAATATCGCATATAAGGCTGACACGACGATGAAATCCATCGAAATAAACTTTAATAAAATGCACAAATATGAGACTTACTTCATGATAACCATTTACCTGGAAATAAATGGTAATCTAAATTTTATTCGTTGAATAGTACCCTTACGAAATCGTGACCATACAATAACAAATTTAATGCTATGCTATTATAATAAAGAATCAAATTTATACGTAAATACTATGAAGGAAAAAGTTGCCTTGTTGACATAAAATCAGGAGGAATCTAGAAAAAAATCCTAGAATGCAAACACAATGATTCTTCTTCGACATCAGGTCAAGAGATTGGGAAACTCACCTTCGGAGGATGTGTGCGCCACTGATCAGTATGGCTCCTAGAAATGTAAATTTTATGAGAATTTATCAGAGAAAGTACTATAGAGACATCTTGCTGTTGGTACTCATTCATACTAAAATCTACTCTCCTGTAATCTTACTTTTGGACTCTGTTGCAGCCAGGGCCAGCTCAAGACATTTTGGCACCCCAAGCAGATTTCAATCATGGCACCCCATCCATACATAAATTTTGCATTAAAATTCGGTAGTTTAGTAGTATAATAGGATATAATTATTTTGATGTTTTGTGTATTTTTATGATTAAACAGTTTCATAAAAAAACAAGACTTTATTAACGGAAAATAAATTTGAAATGTACAAAGAAATTATAAATTGTGCCATACTTATTTCAATGAAAATGAGATTGATTGGAACTATTGCAACAATGTAGGCACAGATGGGGCTCAATCATTGGTTGGAAAACTTGCTGGTGCAGTGTTTCATAAAGAATGGGTAAAAAATGCAACATCGACATATTACCTTATTCATAGACAAGCACGTGTTGCCAAATGCATAAATAAAGGCAGCGACGCCCTTATCTAAAGCTAATGGTACGAATTGCACTTAGAATGAAATAGAAAGGAGGAAATTGATTCTTGATTGCGAAATGCACTTGGGATGATGCAGGAAAAAAGAAACGATGAAACGAATGGAATCAAAACCTTATCTTGGAAGTGATATTGGAAAGACATTCCAAAAAAAATGAATAAAAAAATATGGGTTGGAATGAAAAGTGGGCTATATCGTGAGTAAATGAGACACCAACATTATGACTGATTACGAACTTCAAGAGCTAGATGAACATTATCTATTACTTGGAATCATTACAACAAGTCAAGGACAACTTTCGTTAACAGGAGCAGTTTACGAATTTGTTACCAATTTAAAATTGAAAATTTAAAATGACCTTCAGGATGAATTTCTTAAAAGAAAAGAAAATTGCCCAATTATAGAGTTAATTACCTCAAATTTTAAATAGAAAAACCTCTACACTGAACATCTTAGCAAAGGTTGATTCAAAAAAGATTTTTACTTCGTGTCTGAGAAAGAAAAAGATACCAGAAACCACACATGTATTATCCTTCTGCACAAGAAAGATTCCAAAGAAGACTTGAATAACTACAGACTGATCAGCCTACTCCCAAAAGCCCACAAAATATTCACCAAAATACTCACTAAGCACCTTCAAAACCATCTTGATTCTGCCCAACCCAGAGAGCAAGCTGGATTTCGCAGTGGGTATAACACGATGGACCACATCCAAGTCGTGAGAGAAGTAATTAGTCAGACTAGCAAGACGTAAAATCAAGTAACTATATGAAAATTGAACAAAATCGTTAGAGCCGTTTTCGAGAAAATCGGATTGTTGTTTAAAACGTGTCGAATAAACTACTGTTAATTATTGATCAATGTGAACCATTTCTATGTATACTCTGCGCAGTATGACAATATGCCTAAGTACGAGATTTCATTCATTTTCGCTCTACCGTCTAGGCTCCAGAGCCAATAACAGACAGACGGCATTGCGAAAACTATTTCGGATTCAGCGACACCTAAAAAGTGTATTTCCATAAAAATCTCGAGGTCGAATTTTTTCGCGAAAACAGTACTTTCTCGATACTTCATATGAGAAAGTAAAAATCGGTACAACATTGTACAAACTTTCTCATATATAGTTACTAATGCGTCGTTTAGTTTTTAGAAAATGAAAATCGTATGAGCCTGTTTTTAGAAAATCCAATTTTTGTTAAAGTTGCCTAAGAATAAACTAGCCTTATATTCATTCATTGAGAAAAATGAAATACGTAGTATTATTGTAGACTAGCAGAAATTCCCGGCGTTGCCCGGGGAAATTTGTATCAAATCCGATAGGAATTCTAGATGATACATGGTACTCAAGAGTTCACTCGGCCGCCGTGTTGAATACAACGGGCAGAGAGAAACAAATACCACGTATGAATTATTTCCAGGAGCCCACCACAATCGTACCAAACTGGCTTCAAATCTACTTGGGAAAATACGCGCAGTTTAATCAGTACCCGCCGTCCAATTAGGGATAAGTAAGTAGTCCTTCCCACCTTTCCCACTGTGTATAAGATGTAGAAAATAAGGAAAATCAGAATTCTCAGTAAAATCTAGAAATTCAGAAAAATCAGGAAATTCAGGCAAATCAGAAAATTCAGGAAAATCACCAAATTCAGGAAAATTGGGAAAATCAGAAATTTCAAGAAAATCAGCAAATTCAGGAAAATCAGAAAATTCAGGAAAATAAGAAAATTCAGAAAAGTCAGGTAAATCAGGAATTTCAGGAAAATCAGGAATATCAGGAAATTCAGGTAAATCAGGAAAATCAGTAAAATCAGGAAATTAAGAAAAATCATGATTACCATGAATTTCCTGATTTTCCTGAATTTTCTGGTTTTCCTGAAATTCCTTATTTTCCTGAATTTCCTGATGTTCCTGATTTCCCTGAATTTTCTGATTTTCCAGATTTTCGTGTTTTTTCTGATAATTTCCTAATCTTTTTATCAAACAATTTAACAAGGAAAATCAGGATATTCAGGAAAATCAGGTAAATCAGAAAATTCAGGAAAATCAGTTAAACAGGAAAATCAGAAAATTCAGAAAAATCAGGAAAATCGGGAATATCAGCAAATTCAGGAAATTTAGGTAAATCAGGAAAATCGGAAAATTCAGGAAAATCAGGTAAATAAGGAAAACCAGGAAAATCAGAAAAATCATGATTACCATGAATTTCCTAATTTTGCTGATATTCCTGATTTTCCTGAATTTTCTGGTTTTCCTGAAATTCCTTATTATCCTGATTTTACTGAATCTCCTGATTTTCCTGAATTTCCTGATTTTGCTGAATTTCCAGATTTTCCTGAATTTTCTGATTTTACTGAATTTCCTGATTTTCCCGATTTTCTTGAATTTCCTGATTTTTCTGATAATTTCCTACATCTTTTTATCAAACAATTTAATAAGGAAAATCAGGATAGTCAGGAAAATCAGAAAATTCAGTAAAATCAGTTAATCAGGAAACTCAGAAAAATCAGGAAAATCGGGAATATCAGCAAACTCAGGAAATTTAGGTAAAACAGGAAAATCGGAAAATTCAGGAAAATCAGGATATTCAGGAAAATCAGGTAAACAGGAAAATCAGGAAATTCAGAATATTCAAAAAAATCAGGATTTCCATGAAATTCCTGATTTTCCTTAATTTCCTGATTTTTCTGAATTTCGTGATTTCCCCGAATTTTCTGATTTACCTGAATTTCCTGATTTTGCTAAATTTCCTGAATTATCTGATTTCCCTGAATTTCCTGATTATCGTGAATTTCCTGATAATTATCTACATCTTTTTATCAAACAATTTAATAAGGAAAATCAGGAAATTCAGGAAAATCAGGTAAATCAGGAAAATCGGGAAAATAAGCAAATTCAGCATAATCAGGAAAATCAGGTAAATCAGGAACATCGGAAAATTCAGGAATATCAGGAAATTCAGAAAATTCAGGAAAATCAGAAAATTCGGGGAAATATGGAAAATCAGGAAATTCAGAAAATGAGGAAATTCAGTAATATCAGGAAAATCAGGAAATTCAGGAAAATAAGGAAATTGAGGAAAATTGGGAAATTCAGAAAAATCAGAAAATTCAGGAAAATCAGAAAACTCAGGAAATTAAGGAAAATCGGGAATTTCATGGAAATCCTGATTTTTTTAAATCCTGAATTTCCTGATTTATCTGAATTTACTGATTATCCTGAACTTCCTGGTTTTCCTGAATTTTCTGATTTTCGGGAATTTCCTGATTTTTCTGAATTTCCTGATTATCCAGAATTTCCTGATTTTCCTGATTTTCCAGTTTTACCTGATTTTCCTGAATTTCCCGATTTTCTGTTTTTCCTGAATTTCCTAATTTTCCCAATAATCATGAATTTCCTGATTTTTCTGATAATTTCCTACATCTTTTTATCATACAATTTAATAAGGAAAATCAGGAAATCCAGGAAAATAAGGAAATTCAGGAAAATCAGAAAATTCAGGGAAATTTGGAAAATCAGGAAATTCAGAAAAATCAGGAAATTTAGTAATATCAGGAAATTCAGGGAAATCAGGAAATTGAGGAAAATCCGAAAATTCAGAAAAATCGGGAAAACAGGAAGTTAAGGTAAGTCAGGAAATTCAGGAAAGTCAGCAAATTCAGGAAAATCAGGAAATTCAGAAAAATCAGGAAATTCAGAAAAATCAGGAAATTCCGGAAAATCAGGAAAATCGGGCAATTCAGATAAATCAGGAAATTCAAAAAAATCAGGATTTCCATGAATTTCCTGATTTTCCCTAACTTCCTGATTTTTCTGAATTTCAGGATTATCCTGAATTTCCTGATTTTTTCTGAATTTCCTTATTTTGTACATCTTATACACAGTGGGAAAGGTGGGAAGGACTACTTCCTTATCCACAATTGGACGGCGTGTACTGATTAAACTACGCGTATTTTCCCAAGTAGATTTGATGCCAATTTAGTACGATTGTGGAGGGCTCCTGGAAATAATTCATACGTGGTTTTTGTTTCTCTCTGCCCGTTGTATTCAACAGGGTGGCAGAGTGAATTCTTAAATACTATGTATCATCTAGAATTCCTATCGGTTTTGAAAGAAATTTCCCCAGGCAACGCCGGGAATTTCTGCTAGTTTAGAAAATATAATCGATCATTTCACAGCAGCGAAGGCCAGAGATATTAATGGGATTTAACTGTATTGTTCCTTCTTAAAAATTTGTTTTATTGAGCTTATTCATTAATGCTAAATTACGCTAAATTTATCCTTTCTTTAGCATTTGGCAGTGAATTCTAGTTATTCGAATTAATTCTAAAATTCTAATTTTATCAAATAAAAATTAATGATACCTAGTCAATATTTTAATCACATCAACGTTAATATTGTGTGTTTAAAATGTCTTTGAAACAGTAATTTCATTAACCCGGCAGGGCTCGCACCCGAATTTAGAACGTTAATGCTCGCACTGGGTCTGAGAGACCCAGAATGATGAGATGGCGTTCTGTACACTACAACGACAGACACACTACTGATATTAAGGTAATATGTATGTAGTGCAGGGAGTGATGGAAAATGTATAGGGAACGACAGTCCTACAGCTTCTACCATCTTGCAGTAAACACGATTACTAAATCAAGATGGTCTCACACACCCGGTGTGTGTTCTGCCGGGTAAAAAAAGAAAAATATTGTGATGTATGCCAAATACTTTACAATAATGTGTGTGTAGTATGCTTCAGTTTCCACTGCATTAATAATTTGGCTATTAAAGTGAAACCTCGATTTTGCATTCTTGGATTTTACTTTTTTCCCGATTTTACGCACCTTTTGTATGGTTCCAGCCAAATGCTCATACGAACAATGTAAAATTTTAGCAGATTTTATGTTTCCTAAAAATTTACTTTTTCCCCAAATGTGCACATTATTTTTTGAGTTCTGACAATGGAAATTCACCCAATTATACATTTACAATTTTCTATTTTGGAAAATACAAAGAATCACAGGTGGTGTTCTGCTTGTATTCAAGGTTAAGAATAGGCTATATTCAATTATTTCAGTCGTAGCTTTGTCAAACTCATGTTTAAATAAATAAAATAAACTTAGTAACTTTTGATGTATGTATTCCAAAAACACGACCAATTTCATCCCATTAGAGAAGTCATGACCTTATGTTGACTGACAAGAGAAAATGGGTCTTGATTTAAAATACATACATCAAAAGTTACAGTTTATTTTATTTATTTAAAGATTTTAAGACAGGAATATCTGTACATATGAAGGTTTTGCAACCTCACGTGATAATCCATTTACGGGCCAATCAAAGACACTGAACACACTTGCATGCTAACCATAACACTTGGGTAGCTGCAGCGATTCGTTTTATTAGAAATTTAACATCAACACGACACTAGGTATTGTATACAAATGCAGTAATCCATTTATGTATCAGTCAATCACAGCCATTTTAGTAGGAAGATGACGACATCTACACAATGCTTGGCATTGTTAATAAAGGTGACAATCCATTAATTTTTTGGCCTGAAATATGGATAATAAATCAAAACAAAAAGTATTCACAATAAGTTATGAAATTAGTATTTTAGCTCAAGTTGATGCACATGTTGGAATACATATCGAACTGATTCTGTTTGACTAGTTCAAGAAATAAAATGGTATATAGGTTCAGGGGTGTGCTGCAGTCAGCTCCGTCCGGCTCATGCAAGCCATTTGTTAAAATTTTTGATGCTCGGCGAGAGTTTAAATATTTTAAATGTTTTTATTTACAATATATTTTTTTACTGAAATCCCTTCTAATGCAGGCAAAGATCAGATAACACGATCTCAGTGCCACAAAAATATGGTCATGAATTCGATGCTGGGTGGAACTGCCATGGGCGGCGATAATAGCGACCCAGTTATATATTTGGCAGCACACCCATGTGTAGGTTAGTTTATTTGCATTTACATTGTTATTGTGTTCAAACGTATATTTTAGATAGCTTGCCAAAGTTATTATATAAAGCAACCCACATTTTTCTTTGTGTTACATGCTTTTCATTTCCCAGATTTTACACTTTCCCCAATTTAAAATTTATTTTAGGTGGCCCTTTCAATAGTGTAAAATCGAGTTTTTACTGTACATTGAGCATGAGGGCACATATATTCTAACTTGCCCCCGGGTGAAGATCATACCTACGCCACTGGTTCCTGTTAAAATTTCTCACCAATGAAATTGTTAAGTAGATTATTGATAACTAACCAAGTTCTGTTGCACAATTCTTTGTTGAGATTCAAATTTCTAAGAGATTTTAAATTGAATATATAAGAAGACAGTTGAGTAATAATCTGAAACCACATCACTTTCAGAATCAATAGAGTCAGTGCTGCAGTAAGCTCTTGATTTGACAGGGATCAAATTTAACACTTGATTATTAATATCGATAACAGTGTTATTATTGATCAACAAAATTTCTTTGTTTGCAAGTTTATGTTTTTAATCTGAATATGTTCACCATAAGTGGGTAGCACAATTGATACATTAACAGTCATTTCCCGTGGGATTTTGACAATATCACCAAATTCAAGAATCCTGGAGTTTATATTTCCACTTCCAATATCAGTGAGCCAATTGTTATAATCCAGTTCGTATATTTTGCTTGAGTTGAAACTACATAAAATTTCGCCATTTGTGGACTCCTTGTACCCTTTTACACTACTGGAAGTTTTTGCTTGCAGTCACTGCCAAGAACAAGTCTTACACCCAAAATCCTTTTCATTTTTTATTATTTCTGTTAGTAGAACATTAATGCATCTTTTGTCATCATCGTGGCTACCTCTATAATGATCAAATTGGCTATTTCATTTCGGCAGCTTCCTCAGTACTAATTTGAATTGGATTGAATACATTTGTTCGTACTGCAAGAAGATGATTTTTGAACTAAAGCATAGTTACATCATACCATAACCGATACTAAAATCCGTAAGCTTCCATATTAGGCTGCCATCCAGGTTCACTTTGTGGAAAGAGTATGCAGGATATCATTGGAACCAAAATTGGGACGTTGTCTTCAGACAATAACTGGTTACCCTTCACTCTTGGATCCATTCTAATATCGCACTTGAATGGCGGTTCTCCGTTAACGTTTATAATGATCACTGACATATGATAGATTATATCTTCTTCGGTCAGTGTTTCGATCTCTCCGAAAGACCGTAGTTACTCTAGGAATCGGCTGACTTTCACGAAAAGCTGCCTCAATATGTTCTCTCTTTACTTCACCTAATGTTTTGCTCTTTAGTGAACATTATTACTCTGGCTTTTCTTAAATTTCAATTCTAATTAATGTAAAAGTGAAAAATATATTAACTTAACGATTAATAAAACCTCTCTTAGATTGTTTACATAATTAGTCTGAGTTCTTCCCGCATCCTAACAAAGGCGCTACAATTGAGTATGGCACAAGGCTACGTATATACGTTATAGCTATGCGGTGGCGGCCATATTGTGGCCTCGAGCAGCCGACGTCTACGTATGAATATACGATGTATTTTTACGGAGCGTACATTTTTAGGCAAATAGTAGGTTTAAAAAATTCCTAATTACCGAGGTGTGCCCATTATTTTCACCAAGTAATTGATGTGAAGCCAGGAACATTAAATTTTCCTTAAGAAATTCATTAAAATAAGCGTATAATGTATTCAGCGTAACGGGAAGGAATCGGGATAGTAACTGAGTGGTTGGATGACCGTAATTAAGAAAAAGTAATTTAATTATTAACAAATAGATCTCCAAAAACATTATTCATACTAAGATTATATTTATTTCAGTACGAGTACTGCATTAGACAAAGTTATGCAGTAATTCCCACAATCTTATGTTGGTCATTTCACAAACGCAATCTCTGCTGTCCATTTCTATTGAACAAAAATTACTTTTATTTACAAACATTTTCAGTTATGTTTAAAAATAAAAACTTTTTATTATATTGCATGTTTATTAATGGAAGACTAGCCAAAAATTAAGAAACAATGTTGCATTATTTTACATTAATTTACAATACTTCAATAGTGTTATTATGAAAGTATTTTAGAGCAAATTCACATCACATGGAAGGTCACATTCATAGACATTAATGCTTTTGACAGGTCATATAAGAATTCACAAGTGTCCCATCAGGCCAGATGAGTGAACATCAGAACTCACTGAAGAGATTGTGTAATTTCAAAAATGAAAATCACTCTTATCATTAAAAGTTCAACAGGTATTATGATTTTAAATAAATACCCAAATTACAAGCAAATAAGAAAGTATCATTCTAATTGCCATTGGAATAGAACACAATGAAGTCATATGTGCAAATAATGAGATCTAGTGTCTACTCTTAACATTATTAACAGCAATTTAGCAATCTAGATAACAAAGCATATGAATTCTAGATATAAATAATCAAGGCATATACAGGGCATACACAAAAATTATTAACTTAAATATAGAATATACAGATATGAATAACACAAGAAAGTCTGATCAAATTTCAATATAAAAAGTGACAATTTAAATTTAAAGCAGCTACATTTCCATGTTGACTGCATATTTCAAAGAAGTACACAGTACCTTTCATTGTCTTGTAGTTGCTTCACCTTCAGATCCAAAAATTTGAACACTTCCATTTGAATTCCCGTAGAAAAAGTCAAATTTTCCAGACTTCTGCTACGGGTTCTGTCACTTGGAAGTGGAGAGCCCAAGTTTAACAAGGAATTGTAACCTTTGATGCCACAAGAAAAACGAATTTGCATAACCTTTTTTACAGTTAAGTTTGACCATTTCTGTCCTCTATTTGTTCTTTTACCTAATGACTGCAATTGGTCAGCATTTAAAAACCTTTTCAGTGCCCTGGTAGTTTCCTCCAGATTTGACTTTTTCTTCACTTGTCCTTGCAAAGAAACTTGTGCTGTAAGCCTTCGTATAATTTCATCTTTATCATCTTCTGCATTCTGATTAGTTGCCTCGTCCTCGGAAGCTGTAGTTGCATCATTTTCATGCCTTTCTGTTTCAACTCCCTTGTTTTCAGGTTCTTGATTGGATTCATCTCTCACAGCTACAATTAAACGAATATTTACATGAGTGAAACTGTTATAATATTACATGATGTAGTTTTAAACTTACATGTGATAGTTAAAATTTTAATCTAAAGTATCTAGTTTCACTTAATACTCAACATATTCAAACAGCTCAGCTTAAACATTAATAATGAAAACCATCTTCAAAGTAGGAACATCATATTAAATGAAAATAAACATTCTTAATACAATCTAACATACTGCATGTTGGCATGTAATCATAAACCTTTCATTCGTTAACACAATATTATATTTTATTCATTATTTCTAATAACCTACCTTGGACATTTACAGAAAATTGTTTTTTTGCTGGAGCTTTACGTGACCCCCTCTAGTCCAATGAGATGCCGCGCTTGTCGGCACAGTGTGGTAGGAATAACCTATTATTATATATGGTTTCCATTAATGAGTTCAACGTTATTTCCCTAATTTATTTCTTAATTCAGAAATTTCGTTACCTTTCTACGTATTCTCGAATTTATTTATTGCGACTCCTTGCATAGCTATTCCGTGTTCTTTTTTCTACAAGAGCGCCTTTCCATAATAACTACTCAAGACTACATCACCTTCTTCGGTTTATTACCGAAAAGCTTTAAAATGTTCGTTCCTTATATTTATGTATCACGAATTTATATACACGGATGCAATTGTGTTATATATAAATTCTAACATATATTTTTATTATAGATGGCACTAAGATTTCTGGCGGTTTTACACTAGTGACATCTTTGTCTGGAAGTATATTTTGAAATCGTTTGTGTATTGTTTTGTCCCCACTATTATTACTTCGCAAATATGGCGTCTTGTTTGTTTTCTTTGTATAGATATTATGGAAAAAATAGCTTTTATATTGGTTGGTGGCAGTGTAGGTTATGGTTCTTTTTCATCAAAATCGTATAGTGGAAGCCTGGCTTTCCCCAGGAGAGAAGCAAATATCGGATAAATAACTAAAGGTGAGGTTAAGTGTGCAATGTTGGAAAGTGTTACAATTTTGAAAATACTCGCTTATGTTATATTCCCTTCCAATGAATACACCGGTCGTATTATTAAGAAATAGACCGTAAACGGAACTTGATTAACGAATATATGGTTACGGTTACGGCTGCAGAACATACACAATGGCTTAAATTCTTTTATTCTCTTTACCGCTATATTAATTGTTTTACGTATTGTACTTTATATATTTACGAATATTCTGTGATTTTTTTGATAACTTTGTTACATGGCTTGTTATAAAATTGTTTATGTAGGGCGAAAGTAAAAACAGTTTGCACTTTGGTTATATTGAGCCAAATAGCCTTGGGTTTGACAGGCATCGTTGATGATCAGATCTCCAATAGTCTCAAAACGTTTTTGGAAGGAAAATTGTAATTTCGGCTACAACGCGGCCGTCCTCAATGGTGGTGCGCCTGTTTTGAATCCTAAGAAATGCTTAACCAAAATCACCAGTATGCAAATCACCCCAGTGGGTTACCAAGTTTGTTTTTCCTAACTGGTTTGTGGGTGTGACAGTTCTCTTGCTTGCCACTTGGATTCTAGGTAACTCGGACTAGGTAATTTACCGCCCCTGGCCAATTGATTTTTACACCTTTTTGGCGCTTTTTTTTTCGTAAAAATCGCTCGGTTTGTCCGAACGCCGTCTGCGGATCATAATAGTTCACTTCATCAAAGTGTTATATTTTTTTAATCCCCCCCTGAAATCTCGTTTATATTGTATACCCGAAATGTCGCCGCCCCTAGGTCATTACCTACTTTGTCCTTAATGCAGATCTGTTAATGAATCTACGATTAATGTGAATTCGGATGTTTAATTTTTGGAACAATGTTGCAAGACATTTACAGCATAGAATCGACCGGTAAATATGAGACTACTTATTAATTGAAAATCATATATATTTACTGTCGTGGCTTAAGAGATAACGTTTATCTTTATACTAGCGGTGAGCTGACTCCTGAGTGTATTTGATCGTTATTGATGGAAAGAAAAGATTCTCTGCAGTTGAAACGTATTCATTAATTTATGTACAGGTAATTGCTGTAATGAGCTAGAATTTTATGGGTGGTATCTGTAATCTTAAGTGTTGGAACGACATCAAAGACCAGATAGATATATTGTTATCAGGGCGAATTTGAGACCATAAGGTCCTCTCTTCCATTTTACACAATAAGAGTAGACCAGCGGTCTAAATTCTTTTTCCGTTGCGACAGCTTACGATCGATGCTCACGTGCGCGACACTGCACTCTACAATTCGCCGAACTAAAAAAAGCAGGAGTCGTGTGGAATGAGGAATAGTTTAAGCCTAGTCGTTTTATTGTTAAGAATGACGCGATAGACAAAAACTCGACTTAACAAAATTCACTTTATTTTTTACGTTATAAAAATTTTAGGCGACATGCCTCCCGACTCTTTGCGACACACCTTTTGAGAACCGCTGGAGTAGACCATATTTCCCCCATTATAATCCTTCCTTATTTGGTATTCCTTGTTTTACGTTAGTTTTCACCTGACATTCGTAAAATCAATGGTGGGAGTGTTTTAACGGAACTCGGCAGGAACCAATAGTACGTCAGCTGTGTTATTTGGCGTCATGTATGGCGTTGCCAAACCCTCAACGTTCGGCTCTTGTCTGCGGCAACAGCGCCTCTTCCTACTTCGCCATAGCGTTCTAGTGACCTTTGTTAGAAATCAGTGGCGTGGTCATTTTTTTAAGACGATCGGGTGTTTCCGGAGTCTACATTGTATAGGTGCGGGTGATAACCTTCTCTGATCGTGTGTCCTTATTGTGCAATTTTGAATAGACGGACTTAGTGTTAAATTGTATAACATGAGCTGCGGTGAATCACGTAATTGAATCTAAGTGGATAATTGTTCTTGTAAGTATCTTGATCTATTTTTCGGGATTATAATTTAATTAGACGGGGATAATTGTGTTATTAGGTAACCGCTGAAACAATCATCGTTTTAATTGCACTTGCCTGTGTTGTGAAGGGGTAATTAGGAAAAATGATTACGTAAGACAGCTCAATTCCTGAGAATACTTATAGTAGCCACCGTGGTTCGCCTTTCCTTGATGGCATATCCTATGTTGATTTCTCCCTAAATGAATTACGGATGCTACTTAAAGAATGGAGCACGATAGATAGGGTAACACAAATCGGTTGGGAAATTGAGATGCTCGGAATGAGCACTCGCCCTCGGTGATAAAATTGCTCATCCAGGATTTAAAAGAACTTTGTTTTTTACGCGAAACGATCGGCTAATTTGGAATTCGCGGCATTTTTATGCCTATTAAAGCTAATCGTTTTTTTTAAATCTGCATAAGGGTAAATACATTGAAACGAGACTTCTTGTTTGAAATTTTCCCAGATTACTGTGCAGGTTTTTAACTAACTTGGATGAAATTTACTCTCAGGAACAACAAATTTTTGTAGACTGAATTTTATCTTATCGTTTGTGGTTAGTGCTAATAGAACAAAGGTTGCCAGGCTTTTACCTGTATAACTAATTATTTCATTTTATTAATCCGAAAATTTGATAATTTTTATAATATTAGCATGTAAAAGTGTTAAACATTGAAATAAGGTTTTACACCAAATTTTAACATTGAAAGAGTTTAACATTACAAATGATTTATGCTATATTAATGGAGCTCCCATTTATTAATAGAAATCCGGAGTATATTTTTCTAGACTAGGAGAGCATAAAATTTCAATCAACTTATTCCTAGCATACTTAATCAAAAAATTGCGCAATAGAAATTGAATCAGCCTAAACTTAATTAGAGGCGAGCTGTTGACTAGCACTCGCAAACAGCTGAGAAGTCGATTTACTTGTAGAATCACATTTTCTCGAAGGAAATGTAAAGTTTAAGCCTGCATTTTCACATAGACGTGTGACGAAAATTGCCGAAATCTTCATTTTTTCGGTAAGAGGTTCCTCTCAGAATACTATTAAAGCATTCGTGCAACAAAATCGCAAATTTCATCTGAAATAGTGAAAATAAAATTGGCATATTTTAAGTTAATCGTAGAACAAAAACATCTAAGATCCAGTTTTTGTTTAAATTTTGTGTTAATTTAACTTCGACATATCGGACTATTCATTCCGATTGTTGCCACGGATTTACAATCGCAAATCCTCAAAAATATTAGGAAACTTGTGGAATTTCCGATGATTATATGATTCACTGGAATTTTCTGGATATATCGATATTTTTATCGGAAAGTTTTTGAAATCTATGAAAGTTAATAATGTCAGCTTAAGAAATGTATACTAAAATTCGAAAATACACTTTGTTTCCCAATACCTGGACAAATTTCTTGAGTGTGAAGTAATTTTACATTTTCTGTTCATCAAGATATCTGAACTGTTCTTTATTTATTATATCTTGTGTTTGATAGAAGCCTGTACCTTTTAAGGGACTCACAGTTATGTTAATAATATTGATCACAGTGCTAAAAAAACAAAATCTACTCGCCAATTGATAGAATCCACTCGCCTCTAATGCATTTCCTAGTGGGCCAGGCTAAAAACCTCCTCGCTACTGCCTTCCTTTAACTATCCCTTTAACTACCCCGCAGCGAGTGAGCGACCGTATTTCTGGAGCCATGTTACTCATTATGGATACTTTTTTTCGACTTAATTACAAAAAATAAAAAAACTATTTTTTAGTCAAACCAACCTTAATATTTTATCGGAGTAAATAGTCAAAATAAGACGTCTATAGTGAAAATATCTGCATATTATAAAGGTTGTGCGGCAAAGCGACTAAAAACGAACAACTTGTATGAGTGCTAGAAAATCTTTATAAGGTGATGTGTGGCCGTTTTTAGACATTGGAGCGATTTATCTGAGTAATTCTGATAATGAACGAAACTTGGGATTGATTGATAGACGTTCCAACCTGTTATGCTCTTAACGTAGCGATCTTAATCTACAAATGTTTTCAATAAAGACTTTTTAATAAAAAGTAAGTTAACTTTTTTAAACGAAAACGGTAATGTATACGGATGTAAAGTCTTAAATGAAAAAAAACAAATATCTCACTCAAAAGGTTTATTATATTAGTGAGTATAAAAGTGAAACCCAAATTATAAGGAACAAATATAAATAATGAGCCCTATGGTTAATAACTGAGATTTGAAAAAATATTTTTATCAACAATTCATCTGGGGTAGTAAACTGTCGACCGTTTCGCGCTCAAGTTTTAAACGTTCTGCATGTGCATTTGTGCGTCAATAGGATCGAAAAAAAATTTTCCGCGAATTCTGACGTCATGGGCAATAAATGCCGTCAGTTGAATTTATGGTTCGAACCTGGCAGAGATAGTAATAGTTCCAGGTAAAATGAAGCTGCAAATTCGGTCCGGTACTTAAACGAAAAACCATGTTTTGTCGAACCTGATGACTCTTAAATCCACACGCAAAATGCTTTAAAGGTGGATTAGAGCGAAAAGAAATTTTCGTCGACAATTTGATACCTTAGAAACATTGTTTCCTTCCTATATTCACGAGTTTATGTGGAGAAACTATTCATAAGAAAAATATTTTTTCATACTACTCTATAGTAAATGTAGCACGTTTGTATCAGCTGTGTTGATTAATATATAAACTTTTAGAATGAAATATTTGCTTTTTCATTTATAATTTTACGCCCGTTCACTACATTATTACCTCGAAAACTTTTTCATTAACTTCATCGATCGGAAGTTTCCTAAACAAGTAACCGCAAAATCTTTATTATTGAAAAATGATTAAATATTGACAGCTTAAGCGCAACATCCATAACCTTTTGTTCCCAATTTGAACTTGATTAGACTGGATGACTTCATTTGAGTGGGTATGCCTTATATATCCGAGAGGGGGGGGGGGGGGGGCAGAAGGGGGAACAGACCCGGGGCCCTTCAAAGGGCCAGGGCTGGGAGATTAGCACCAACTCCGGTACTTATGAAAATAAGGGGAGGTCGGCAACGTGGTTGACCCGTGGCTAGAGCTCTGCACGGGCCTGATTTTCTAGACCCGACCCGTGAGACATTACAGAGGATCAATGTGACTCAATTTTTAACCCCTCAACGCCTAGCGACGTGTCCTGCACGTCCAACAAGAGCTTCGTATGTCGCCGAGCGACGTCCTGCACGTCCGAGGTAGTGCTTGCTTTCTTTAATGTTTAACTCAATATATCATACATCTATAAAATCATAATATATTTTGAAAGAGGAAAATTCGGGCTTTCCTGTAACGCATATCAAATAATTTTACTATTGTTTCTATATTTTATAAACTACGTCAAAGTTTGCGATGAAATTTTCATTGTTGCGCAGAAAATACGGAGCGTCACCACATTTAATTGTCTATTGACGCAAGTGATATTCATAAATCTTAATAACCTTTATATATTTTGAAAGAGGAAGATTTGACCTTTCTAGTAATGCATATCTTATAATTTTAATTTAGTTTTTATAATCTACGTGAAAGTTTGCAAGGAAATTTTCATTTTTACCCCGAAAAATCGCTTATTACGCAAGGGAGATTCGTCAATCTGAATAAAATATATGCATTTTGATAGATGAAGCTTCGGCCCCTTCAGTAATGTACGTCCTGTAATTTTACTACTGTTACTGTATTTTATAATCTAGGTGAAAGTTTGCGTTGAAATTTTCCTTTTTGCCCCGAGAATTCGGTGCACCAACACATTCTTTTGTCTAATTACGCAAGGCATATTGGTACATCAGAAATATCTATAGGTACTTTGATAGAGGAAGCTTTGGCCTCTTCAGTAACGCACGACTTGTAACTTTAATATTGTTCTAACATTTTATAAACAACATGAAATTTTGCGGTGAAATTTTCGTATCTGCGCCGAAAATTTGGGGCGCAACAACATACTTTTGTCTAAATAGGCAAGGCATATTCGTACATCTGAATAAGCTATTCGTACTTTGATAGAGGAAGCTTTGGCCTCTTCAGTAATGCACGACCTGTAATTTTGCTATTGTTTTAACATTTTATAAACAACATGAAATTTTGCGGTGAAATTTTCGTATCTGCGCCGAAAATTTGGGGCGCAACAACATACTTTGTCTAAATAGGCAAGGCATATTCGTACATCTGAGTAAGCTATTCGTGCTTTGATAGAGGAAGCTTTGGCCTCTTCAGTAATGCACGACCTGTAATTTTGCTATTGTTTTAACGTTTTATAATCAACGTGAAAGTTTGCGGTGAAATTTTTGTTTCTGCGCCGCAAATTTGGAGCGCAACCACATACTTTTGTCTTAATAGGCAAGGTATATTCGTCCATCTAAATAAGGTATACGTACTTTGATAGAGGAAGCTTTGGCCTCTTCAGTAATGCACGACCTGTAATTTTGCTATTGTTTTAACGTTTTATAATCAACGTGAAAGTTTGCGGTGAAATTTTTGTTTCTGCGCCGCAAATTTGGAGCGCAACCACATACTTTTGTCTTAATAGGCAAGGTATATTCGTCCATCTAAATAAGGTATACGTACTTTGATAGAGGATGCTTTGGCCTCTTCAATAATACACGACCTGTAATTTTACTATTGTTCTAACATTTATAATCAACGTGTAAGTTTGCGATGAACTTTTTGTTTCTGCGCTGAAAATTTGGAGCGCAACCACATACTTTTGTCTACATAAGCAAGGCATATTCGTCCATCTGAGTATTCTATTCGTTCTTTGATAGATGAAGTTTTGGCCTCTTCAGTAATACACGACCTATAATTTTTCTATTGTTCTAACATTTTACAATCAACGTGAAAGTTTGCGGTGAAATTTTCGTTCCTGCGCCGAAAATTTGGAGCGCAACCACATACTTTTGTCTAAATAAGCAAGGCATATTCGTCCATCTGAGTAAGGTATTCGTAATTTGATAGAGGAAGCTTTGGCCTCTTCAGTAATACACGACCTATGATTTTACTATTGTTCTAACATTTTATAATCAACGTGTAATTTTGCGATGAAATTCTCATATTCCCACAAAATTACGTTTTCTCTGCCTTGTGAGAAAGGTGTTCGCCTGCTTGAGTTATGAAAGAAATGTCTCCTATATTCCTATATGCTATGAGACGCTTCTAAAAATCGCTTTTCACTTCACCAAGAATGCTCTTCGGCGATCCTTCAACGACCGATATCAGCCTTTGTTCCTCGCAGCCAAAGAAAGCACCTTTCCATTTCCACACAGTGCTTGGACTTTTCCTTTTTCTCCACAGTAAAAAAAACATCCTCTTACCAAAATCGGCTCTTTTTGTGCCGTACTGCATTTGACTTCACGAGTTTCAATTCCCTTCCCAGATGATGTTCCCCCACCTCCTAGTAGCTGATAGGCACCTCTAAGAATATTACGCTCGAATCTCAGAAAGAAGTCCTATGGCAGAGTGTGCAGAGAGGGCGAGGCCGCTGCCAAGCAGTACCGAGGCCACGCGAAGACGAAATGAAGGGGCTTGTTCTGCTTTTTTTATTTTTTTCAATGTTTACCTGTTAAGTCCTTCTGTCCCCCAGAAACACGAAGCAACCCGTTAAAATGAAAGGCTAACTCAAAACTGTAACATTACTGATATTTTAGTGAATCAATGAGTGTTTTATCGATATTTAACATTAGGGAAAACTAAATAAAACCGCATTAAAATCAATTTTTGACATAAATGTACATTTTTTATTGATTACAATAGTAATAAATGCAATTTATGGACAATCTATAATAATAATTATAGGTACGCATTTGTCTTTCTTATTTCGTTCATCTTCTTCCGCCTACAGTTCGAAACCGCACATGTTAAACATTTTACATATTTTGTGGAAATCTTGTCATTTTAATGGGATGTTGTCTTGGCTACCAATTATATTGTTACACCTCAATCTTGTGGGGAGGGAGAGGGAGAAGGGAAGTAGAGGCTGGAAGGGAGGGAGGGAGAGGGCCACCGATATTTTTTTCTTCCTCACAGTGTTCGACAATCTTCTCTATAGTTTCGCGAGAGGGGATGCCGATTTTGGTAAGAGGATGGTTTTTTTTAACTGTGGAGAAGAAAGAAAAGTCCAAGCGCAGTGTGGAAATGGAAAGGTGCTTTCTTTGGCTGCGAGGAACAAAGGCTGATATCGGTCGTTGAAGGATCGCCGAAGAGCATTCTTGGTGAATTGAAAAGCGATTTTTAAAAGCATCTCAAGTAGATTGTGTATAGGAGACATATTTCTTTCATAACTCAAGCAGGCGAAAACCTTCTAACAAGGCAGAGTAAACGTAATTTTGTGGGAATATGAGAATTTCATCGCATACACGTTGATTATAAAACGTTAGAACAATAGGAAAATTACAAGTCGTGTATTACTAAAGAGGCCAAAGCCTCCTCTATAAAAGTACGAATAGATTATTCAGATGGACGAATATGCCTTGCTTATTTAGACAAAAGTTTGTGGTTGCCCTCACTTTCACGTTGATTATAAAACGTTAAAACAATAGCAAAATTACAGGTCGTGCATTACTGAAGGGGCCAAAACTTCCTCTATCAAAGTACGAATAGAATATTCAGATGGACGAATATACCTTGCCTATTTAGACAAAAGTATGCGGTTGCGCTCCAAATTTTCAGCGCAGAAACGAAAAGTTCATCGCAAACTTTCACGTTGATTATAAAATATTAGAACAACAGTAAAATTACACGTCGTGTATTACTGAAGAGGCCAAAGCGTCCTCTATCAAAGTACGAATAGCTTATTCAGATGTACGAATATGCCTTGCCTATTTAGACAAAGTATGTTGTTGCGCCCCAAATTTTCGGCGCAGATACGAAAATTTCACCGCAAAATTTCATGTTGTTTATAAAATGTTAGAACAACATTGAAATTACAAGTCGTGCGTTACTGAAGAGGCCAAAGCTTCCTCTATCAAAGTACCTATAGATGTTTTTGATGTACCAATATGCCTTGCGTAATTAGACAAAAGAATGTGTTGGTGCACCGAATTCTCGGGGCAAAAAGGAAAATTTCAACGCAAACTTTCACCTAGATTATAAAATACAGTAACAGTAGTAAAATTACAGGACGGATATTACTGAAGAGGCCGAAGCTTCCTCTATCAATACAGGCGACTCCCGAGTCTCGATTAATTCGAGATTTCGTTCCGTCGATCGATAATATACGCGAAATATACTTCGCGGTTATTGGTTCCGACCAAACACGAGGTTTAGTTTTGGTGTACACGTAGTTATGTCTGCCATAATTGTTTGAATTTGTGCTGATTTCACTCGTAATTAGCGATTTTTCGGGGTAAAAATGAAAATTTCATTGCAAACTTTCACGTAGATTATAAAAACCTTATTAAAATTATAAGACATGCATTACTGGAAAGGTCAAAGCTTTCTCTTTCAAAATATATAATGGTTATTAAGATTTACGAAAATCCCTTGCGTCAATAGGCAATAAAAGGTGGTGGCGCACCGATTTTTCAGGGCAAAAATGAAAATTTCATTACAAATGCGTGTAGCAATGTTTGTGTGTGACCTGTGATTTTTTAAGTGATACTGTTTAAAAATTTCATCTTTTATGTAACTACATAAAAAATTTCATCAAAAAACGTATAAAACATCAAAAGTTATGATTTTTAAAAAATTTTCGCAAGTTTTTCGTGGTTTTTCAAAAAACTGCTTCGTCCGCTGAGGAGGGAATTCGTAAAAACTCCTCCGTCGTAGAGGGGTTAAGGCCCGAGCCCGTAAGTAATTCCAAATGAGGCCGAGGCCCGTGGCTCTTGCTGGCTCTCGGCGGTCCTGGCCATTCGCTCTGGGTATGCCGAATTATTTCGTCACTAGTGTAATTGCCCTTCAGATATGATGGGTGTTGGTGAATTAAGTATTACGTTAAAATAAAATAAAAGTTAATTGCACCAACTTTTATATGCACTAAAACGTAAAAAATTAATATAAATTCCACATACCCGAATGCTCCAGAAAGTAATAAGCTGTTATGGGTCAACATCAATATTCCGAAATTATTCCTAAGGAACTATTTTAAAATGTTTCAATATAAGCAGATAACCCATTTAACATGGAACCTATTAAAGATACAGTTCAAACTATCAAGAAAATCTTTTTTAAGTTAATTAAATATACCATTTTTGCTAGATCTGATATTTCTTAATTACTTAAATTTAATAACTTTCACATTATTATACAGTGTATAAATGTACTTTCTACAGTATTCATTAATGAGAAAGAGTAGATACTTTTTCTCTTTACTTTGATCTGTTTTATCCAAATGTATACTTTATTAATAAGTTAATTTGCTGTAGTTCAATGAACAATACTATTGGAGATCCTTATTGTCAAAAAAATAAACTAATTGTTTATCGTAGAAACTGTTACATAAACAAACAAGAGTTTATTATATAATTCCTGTCGTTTTCGCCGAAAGAAAGATAAGTGAAATTACGCTACTATAAAATTAATTTAACGTGCAGAAGTGAAAACGGAAATTCCAAGAATTTTTCGCGCACCCATGTTTACAATCAGGATCGCGTTCCCTTTGTCTCCTGGGAGGCCCTGAAAGTAGTAAACCCCCCTGTAGGTCTCAGTAAACGGTAAAAATCTAAAAGCAGATTTGAACAGAAAAAGGACAGTTGGCATTTGAGCGGCAATTTAAACAGAGTATCGGGTGGTTTAGTTTGTTCCGAGCGTATCATTGTTCGAATGTGTGAATATTTTTTTCATTTCCTGGAATTAGTAATATATTTCATCCCCTGAAATAGACAATTCTGAAATGGCATAATCTTGAAACGTGGAAAATATTAGGTTGTGAATGAAAAGGAAATGTGCGACTTTCTGGAAGTAAGTAGGATCGTGAGAAAAATCTCAGAAATCTGCGAAGACATGTTTTTTATTCGTCTTATGTTATGAAGAGCTGCATAGAATTTTTTTACAGACAGATGTTTCTTGAGGAGTCCAACAGTGAGGTTGCTCCAATGAGACACCATAATTTTTCATGCTGTTGCTATATGGGATTTGGGAACCAGCAACTGTGACTTTCAGTATATTTGAATGGTCAGTTTTCTTAACTGTTTCTGGATATCCAATTGTTATTGTCTAGGTTTTAGATGGGTTGAGCTTCAGCACCGTGAGTTGAGGGTCTGTGTCTTTGTTTAGCTGATTGAATGCAGTGGAGATGTTGTTTGGTTCTACAGAAAGGTATATTTGTAAGTCGTCTGCAAATAGGTGGTATGATGCATATAAGAGGTTTGAAGAAATATTTTGATGAGGGAAA
Organism: Uropetala carovei; assembly: GCA_036926305.1. Lineage (NCBI taxonomy): Eukaryota > Metazoa > Arthropoda > Insecta > Odonata > Petaluridae > Uropetala > Uropetala carovei. Next base: position 2,027,733 of record JAXCHB010000138.1, read on the forward strand.
AAAGTATGTGCCTAAGTCAGACCCTTGTGGAACCCCATGATCAATGTCCAACTATTTGGAGAGCTCGGCATTGGAGGAGTACATACTTAATAATACAACATCTTCTAGAATTAAAACCTTTCCTCATTGACATGGTACACCCTGATATAACGATGTCAGAAGCTAAATGGGAGGAAGTAAGGGAACTTGAGGCGTTACTGCGCCATCCGTATGCTGTAACAAAAAAATTGCAATCAGCTGATTTGACTCCTGGTATGTTTTATAAGGAATGGAAAAACCTAATTTTCTGCTTATTGCAAATCGGTGGAACTATAGCCGATGGCATAAAGAACTCAGTGATTCGCCGAGAAACTCTTCTATTGGACAATGACATCCTTTTGGCTGCTATTTATGTTGACCCAATGTACCGAGTAACCCTTACAGATGAACAGCAAAACAGAGCTAAAAATGCTTTATGTGAAGTTGCCATTCGAATGAAAGGTTTAATGCTGGAGTAAGAGCCTTTAAATCAATCACCATACGCAGTTCCCTCATCGTCCTCATTAACTTCAGATATTGAAGATGATCTGGATTTCGAAAAACATCTAGATGAGCAGGAGCGATCAAAGTGCCGCCGATTAAACTTATTGTTAGAGGAAAGTGGAGAAAGAACCAACTGGAATATTCAAATTTAAGCTAGAATTTAAGAATGCACTAAAAGAGGTAGAAAAAATTGATCGCACATCGGAGATAACTGTAAAAGAGGCAATACCTCGATGCCCCTCAATTGTGCAAAGCGCTGCTCTTATTGTCACAGCTTTACCACCAACACAAGTAAGTGTAGAACGTTTGTTTTCTTCCTTCCGAATCGTAAGATCTGATTTGAGAGCAGCAATGAAGGAAGATATAATTGAGGCGATCCTCTTTCTTAGAACAAATTCAATTTAATAAAGTTCATTTTTCCAGGTGATTAAAATAAGTTCTTGATGTTTAATATTTTTTATTTTGTAGCTATTGAGAACATTGTAGTTTTCAGCGTCATTTAACAAATGATAACTATAAAAGTTAAAGAAGACTTTTTTTATTTTCCTTACCTATAATATACATATTAATAAAAGTATATATCGCCAACATTCATGTAAAGGAATTAAGTTAAAACCAAATGACATTTGGGGTTGCAGTGTCGGTGCGATTTTTTTAGTTAGCCACTTTGCGCGTATATCAAAGATACGATCATATGCGATGCTATTAATTAGTAATAAAGTCGGAGTTGTAGTCGTACTTATTAAAGTACTTGAGTCGGAGTCTAAAAATAATTTTTTGACTCCGACTACAGCCCCGACTCCACCCAAAATTAACCGACTGCATGACTCCACAACCCTGTTTTCAACGGATCCCATATGTTGGAAGCGAATCCGACCTGAGATCTGACTAATGATAATTAACAAGTTTATCGTACTTTTTCTGTAAAACTTTTTACCCTTCTGCCTAAAAAGGTCAATTTCTTGTTGCATGCATCTATCAACCGACGAATACACATATTTCACGATAGATCACAAGTGGTGACTCCCAAATATTTAACGTATTCTGCAGATTGGATATTCAACCGTCGATTTTATACTATAAGTCTAATTTCTTGTTCTTGCCCTTCCATAAACTCAAGAAGGAACATATACCGTGATTAATCTCGATTTTCCATTCTTGACATCACGCAGAAACGACGTTATATCTTCCTGGAGTGATTTTTGGTCACCCTGAGTTATCGCCGGTACGATGCTGTGTATAAGTATACATTTTTACATTAAGTTTTCATTTATTTCAATGAAATATAATGGCCAGATCAAATTTTGAAACTTTAATTACGTAAATAGAGCGTTGAACCTACAGATTACTAATTTCCGGGAGATTTCGGTCTTTCGGGCAAGGTCCGTCGGGAGACAGGAAAAGCGTATCCGCTTGATTCCGTGAGGTGGCTAACCTACTATTATGTCAGATGGGGGTGGGCCGAGCGGTATAATATATAGTAGTCGGTGTTGGTGGAAATAAGTTGAAGCGAATTGGGTAGGTAGGGACGAACGTGCTATCCATAGGGTTTAGTATACATACACCCCTTGTAAAGGAGGCTGGAATTTGGTCGAGGAAATAATTGTGATGTAAGGGGACTAAGCGAACTCACAGTAGGGGTGGAGAAAGGGTTGAGAGGGGGGGCTGAGTAGCAGGTAGTTGAGTGAAAGAAGGGAGAGCAGAGGTTGAGTGAATAGCGTCTGTAGGGGCTGCCAACCTATTTATATTTACGTGAATACCCTGCAAGACGCCAGAAGCGTTTGGCAGGAGGTGTCACAGCACCAAACTGACTCTAACTAATGCCTCTGTTGGCCTGTCTTATTGCGTCTGGAAAAAAAGATTTGTAGTAGGTATTTCTCGGTTCTAGCGATTGTTTAGACATATTTTCTCGCACGTTCTGATCTAACGTTACGCTCACTAACACCGATAGGTACAACTATGCCGCGTACGCAGTGGCGGAACAAGTAAGCAACGGGCCCTGGGGCAAGAAAGTTTGGCGGGACCCCTTAAGTGACCAACCGTACTGATTTTGATGACTTTGTACTGTTTAACTTAGCTGACCGGGCCCCTCTGAGGGCCCTTGCCCCGGGGCACTGCCCCGGCCTAGTTCCGCCACTGCGCGTACGCCATAAACAAATTTGGAGCTTTTAAACTTTCCAAATAGTTTCCTTTTGTAATCAATTCTTCTACTCTTCAACCTCTGCCATTTCAGCTCGCTCAATATCTCTGATACAATATGCAATAATGCGAAACGTTTGAGCATTTTGAGTAATACACCCAGTGCCGTAACTAGGGCGGGGCAAGCGGGGCATCTTTCCCAAGCGCAACTAAGCAAGGGGCGCAAAAAATCCAAATAGTAACTAAATAAACGAGTGAAAACAATTTCTTGAGGGAGGAGGGGGCGCATATCTAGTAGTTTGCCCCGGGCGCTAAGATATCTAGTTACGGGGCTGAATTCACCCTAATACAAAACGGAGAAAAGATTGCCGTTCTACTCTAACAAGTTAATGCGCTTTTACGAGCGTTTTTCCCTCATTCTTTTGGTCTTAAATCTCTCTCAGCCAACCATGTTCACCGACATGCAGATTGGCGGTCATGTAAATAAAAATTTGGAATTAGTACATATTCTGTTTTTTTCTTATACTATTTTTATGGAAAAGCGACCGAGTAAAATATTTTTAGTAAAAAGTTACCTGCAAAATTTACTATAAATATTTGAATGGCGTAGTTTTGTCTCTCTTTAATTTCGTTTACAAGCGATCCCTATCTTTTATTTCTCCTAAGGCCATATTATTGAATTTCTGTTTTAAGAGAAAAAGAGAACTCGAGCGTAGGGGGACCGTATTTATTGGAATGTTCGACGGTACATCTTAATGAGCATCGGCAACAGTAAGCTGATTATAAGACAATGCTTCTTTCTGTGTGTATGTATGTATATATGTATATATGCACATAACTAAATATCGTGTTAAACCATTTGGAATTTTTCGCATGTGCATGAAAATTTTTTTAATTAACCAGTAGTATTTCATAAAACTTTGAATAATAAATTTCTCATACACTCGATAATGCGAGAAGAATTGCGCACAAAAATACTGAAATGGGCTGGAAAGGTTGCTGCTAATAAAATCCCGCGGTGTTAGTAGGGCTGCCACCTCTCCGGTTTTCGTCCGGATACTCCGGTTTTAATAACCAGTCTACGGTTACGGGACATTTTTCGGCCAATTTTCCTCAAATGTCCATTATCCTGTGTGAAATCAATACGGGACGGACTTTGCGAAAAAGTGCGTTCCGTATTACATTATGACTTATAAATTTCGCTCATCTATAAGTCGTTCCAGTGAATCTCTTTGTATGCGTATCTTGAAGACAATTTGATCAACTCGGACTCCACGTTGAATTTCACAAGCCACCGAGAACAGATGTGCGATGCAGTGTTATAGGTACATTGTTGTAACATCATTGAAGAACCATACATTTTCGCATGAGCATTTTTTTTCATGTCAGTATTTAATATAATTTTTTACTCGTATCTCCAGTTTTGGAATCCTCGAAAGGTGGCAGCCCTAGGTGTTAGCCCTGCTAATACGACGGTGATACTCAGTCGACAAAGTTTAAAGACAGTTTTTATTTAAAAATTTCACATGGTCGTCTATTATTGAATTTCGGATAGGTATACTATATTTGCAGTAACTTACCTTATAATCACTACTGTATTAGCAGTTCACCCAATTTAATTTACTACGTTGGCATAAGTGATAATACAACCTTGAAAACGGTGCTGAGACAAATAAATCTACTGTACAAATTTTAAAATATCTGAAACACGCACAGTGAAGCTCCGGAGCTCCTCACAGTATAAATAGTAAATTATGCGAAGGTGAATTGTTAACTGTCGAAATACGTGGGTCCCTCGGAAAGTAACCTTATAAGGGTTACATTTTGTAAGAATTTATTTATTGCTAGTAACCGAATAAACAACACGAAACCACTATTTTTTAAACAAATTCAAGCATTTGTCGCAACATTTAATGAGTTTACCGTGCCCTTGCCATTGGACTCTGGTCCCCGGAAAATTACCAACGCAGTGACGACATGGTTCGCGTCCGTATTTTTGGAAAACCGAAGTCCTCCAGGGTGATCTTTCAATGGTGGGAAAGGTGAAAATCGCTGGGTATGAGGTCTAGACTGTTTGGCGGATGCTCGAACACGTCCCACCCCAACTATGCCACCACAGTCTAGACCTCGCCCCCGGCGATTTTCACCTTTCCCACCGTTGAAAGATCACTTACGATGACTTCGGTTCACTTAAGATACGGATGCGAAACGTATCGTCACTACGTGATTGAATTCCCAGGGGCCAGAGTTTTAGGCCCAGGGCATACACAAAAATCGGTACAACATACATTGTACAAACTTTCTCATATACTAATGCGTCGTTTAGTTATCTTTATAAAATGAATATCGTATGAGCCGGTTTTTTAAAAATCCAATTGTTGTTATAGTTGCCGAAGAATAAAGTAGCCTTATATTAATTTTTTGAGAAATATGAAGTGTGTAGTATTATTTCAGACGTATACTCATGTAACGGTACGAAATTTTATCAAAATCGTTTGAGCCGTTTTTGAGAAAATCAAATTATTGTTAAAGTTGCCTAGAATAAACTACCCTTATATTCATTTTTTGATAAATATGAAGTATTTGGTATTTTAGAAGAAGTAAACTCAAGTAACTGTACGAAATTTGATCAAAATCGTTGGAGCCGTATTAATACGTATTAATCTCAAGATCGAATTTTTTCGTTATTACAATATGTACTTTCTCAATATACTTCGTATATGAGAAAGTAAAAATCAGTACAATACACATTGTACAAACTTTCTCATATACTAATGCGTCGTTTAGTTATCTTTTTAAAAATATGAACTCTGAAGAATCATGATAGTTCAAATTAAATAACTATACAAAATTTGTTGACAATCGTATAAGCCGTTTCATAGATAATCCAATTCTTATTAAAGTTTTCCAAGACTAAACTGGCCTTATACATATTAATTTTTTGAGAAATAGGAACTACCGTATATCTTTGAGTATAAGTCGAGAAATTTCTTCCTTTTTTAGTCCTATCAAACCCTACTTTCGACTTATATTCGAGTCGCAAACTAGCTGGACATTTTTCTGGGTCAATAATTAAACACGACTGTCGAAAAACAACATTTGACTGACTTGAAGCGCATTAGTATGAAAAATTCATGCTAACTAGCAGAAAATGCGAAGGCGAATTATACAGCATTACCGTACTTACGTAGTTTGAAAGGAAAACTTAAAATTTATATTTTATCTTTAAAAAACCTGCCCAAATGAGTGGATTGAAGAGAAGAATCAATTCAGTACTCAAGCGTTGGTTTTCTTATTTTGATCCTGAATTCAAATTGTTAAACACCGTTCCATTTCTTCAACGACGGCATTTTGTTTTTTGCTTATAATCATGGACTGAACAGAGTCTGCATTGCGAATATGAACCCCTATTTCTGAACTATGTATTATGTCCATTTTAGTTTCCATCGAAAGCATTCGCCGTTTTTTTTTACCACATTTAGCACTTTCACGAACACTACGTTTACAATTGTTTTCCATATTTCAAGGGTAATAAAAAACAATACGTATATAAACACGTATGGTTTCGAATACAAACGGCAAATGACGAGTTGACAAGTTTACGTGTTCTTACTGTGACCGATGTGCGTGAGGGTGTGTTCGTAAATGAAGTGCGAGGCGTAATTCATTGGTATGTGGAGTGTTCATAAATACGAATTGTTTGTTTCTTGCATGTTCGTAAGGTTCACCTGTATATATATATTAATTTTTTTTTGTAAATTACAAAATTATCTTATTTTCGGTTTCTTTGCTTCGACTTATATTCTAGTCTTGGATTTTAGACGCTTTTTTAGGCTAAAAAGTACATTTCGATTTATACTCAAATCGCCTTATACTCGAAGATATACAGTATGTAGTATTATTGCAGACGTAAACTCAAGTAACTGTACCAAATGTGATCAAAATCGTTGTAGCCGTTTTTGAGAAAATGAAATTGGTGTTAAAACGGCCGTTAATTATTCTGAAATTTCAACCATTTCTTCATATTTTCTATTCTGTATGATAACATGCCTAAGTATGAGATTTAATTCATTCTCGCTCTACCGTTTAGATTCTTGAGCCGCGAACAGACAGACACACAGACAGTCGGCATGGCAAAAACCACTTTTTCGGACTACCTAAACAGTATATTTCCATCAAAATCTCGAGGTCGAATTCTGTCGCAATTACAGTACTTTCTCGGTATACGTATATGAGAAAGTAAGAATATTGCGACAAATGCTTGAATCTGTTCAGGAATAGTCTCGGTGATTGTTTCATCTTGTTTATTCGATTACTTGCATTAAATAAATTCTTATAAAATGTAAGCCTTGTAACGTTACTTTCCGATCGACCCACATACAAATACTCATCGCAAAATAATATATAGTATTTCCTCAGATTGAGGGAACGTAAGTACATAGTAGAAACAATTAAAATGCAGAAAAAATTAAGGATGACGATGTCTCCTTCCGCATCTCCGTTACACTCTTGAACGTGATTTTATCTCATGCTATTGAACTGTTTCGCTACCTTCACGGTCGGTACATAATATTTCATCGTAAATGTTATTGTCCTGGAGCAATATAAAATAACTGTGTTGGTTGATTTTGATGGAATTGATATTTGTGTTTACCGTTGAAGATGTTTTAAAAGCCTTATGTTGTTTTCGGATATTAAAACTTTCTCTTTTTCCTTAAATTTTAGCAAACATACGTAATTATGACCGTAGAAAGATCAAAACCATGTATATAAATTACTTTTAAGTATTAAATAAAGATAGCGCGTATTTCACTCAATCTAGGACTATTTTGTTCATATTTATGAAGACAGTAATATTTACTCCTTAAAGTGAGACGTAGGCGAAATACTTTTCATATAACATTATATCCGTACTGTGTTACTAACAAATCAACCCCTCATAACTGACGGTGAATAAATGCAAAATAGCAAATTCTAATTCTCCTTACACCTCTATGTGATCTGTTAAAAGCTTGTTATTGTGTCGGTTCGCGGATCCTCCATTTACCTACAATTAATTCCCAAATTCAAAATCTTTCTAGCCATATTGTGCGTCCTCCAGAATCCTCCGCCCACTATATATCATTCATTATGAGTGAACACGCGTATCACTTTGCGGTGTATTTAATGTAAATTCAGAAGAATAATCGAAAATATCTCTCAAACAATTCGTTTTATGATAAACAAAATTTGTTGAAAAGTACATTATCTACAACTTGTGTAATAACAAATCTTTACATAAATTAAGTTTTAAAGGAGATATTTGGAAAAATGAAAAAATTAAACCTCTGATTCCGGTTGACCAGCTTCAGCTAAAATCTTTTCAGATCTTGAATTACTAATAAGAAATCCTAAGCATAAAGTTTTGCGCGTATCTGATCGTTAATTTTTGTTCCCACAAAATTTTATCACACGCACACACATCACCTATTAAATAGTGAAAATGTACTCGAGGGATCTCAAAGCGAGTATTTCCGTTGAAATCTCGATTTTAATTTTTTTTACGAATACAATACATTCTCCTATATTACCTATGGAGAAAGCTAAAATACCAACAACAAGAACTATTATGATTTTGTACGCGCTTAACAGGGAAGATACCGGTTGAAGAGGCATTTCCCATTCTCCCTGGCAAAGGGTCGTTGCGGTTATAATGATAATCTTTTACAAGGCAAGAAATAACGCCAAAAGGTTAATATTAATTGTTCTCTCTTTAGTACGGTGTTGCTCGTCGTCAAAATGTTTGAATAAATTGCAAATAATTTTATAAATAAAACTCCAAAGGATCAAATATTTTCCCAGGAAATTTATGAGAAATTTCTATTCAGTATTATTTAAATTTTATTTCAAACTTTTTGTTGTAAATCGAGTTCCAGTGGTTTTTATAAATCAATATACTTTCCAGTGGCTTAGCTGCAACCTTCCTGCATTGACGCAGCTAATTGGAGGTCAGGGAGGGTCAGCCGGGCATTACCTCTCCCCCCTCCACCAATATCACCAGTAATTTGAGTCGAGACTGCTTTCGCATTCATTTAAACTTTAACTTGAAAATAAATATCGGTACTTATTATATGCATTATGATTTTTTTTAAATATTTCTGAATTATTCTTTGGAAATTGTCAAATAAAAATAAAAGGATGATCTCTTGATGACAAAATGCCTTTTATTATTTGCCAAACCTAAAGTAAATTCCTAGCTGCGAAGCCACTGCTTTGTGGGCCGCTCGCAAATTTACTTACTCGGGTGTTCAGCTCATAGTCTCGGATAAGCGACTCATCCGCGCGGCGGCAACCCGGACCCTACGCAACTTCATTGCCCGCACGTTATAGTTACGCCACTGTACTTGCATATGTCTTTTTTATTCCTCCACTTGATGACCGCACGTTCTTAGAAATTAGTTTATCATTCATTTACTATTCTAAAACATGCAACCCAGAAAAAGACGCGATCTACGTGTAAAGCTACGTTTTCATGAACGCGTTACGAGCGCACAGAGGCGCAAGTTCTACGCGTATGCACGCGTAGGAGTTCGCATGAAAGCTTTCAGCGCAAGCGTAGGTAAAATTTTGTATAAAATATTATGTTCATTTCAGTTTAATGACATTACGTGATTCGGAATAGGAATACCGAGAGGAAGACGACAGTGTAGGTCGCGTGCCTCCAAACCGCATACTTACGGAGAAAACACGGTTTTATAAATTGAATAAAAGACCGTAAACGAATAAAGTTAAACACTTGAAATTGTGCACACGTAATTATAAGACTACGACTCAGATTCTGCTAAATTTTCATTTCATTTGAACATCCCGTTTTGTTATTACAAATCGGCAAAGTGACGCCAGCCGCCGCAACGCTCAGAAAAGGGGTCCATTTTTCATTCTCACTCCAAAAACATACGTTAGAATAATTTTTAAAAATTCTGCTTTACCTACACTAAACGCAGAACAAAATTATCTACACGCTGATATGCATTGCGCGAAAATCCCATCAGCCGTTTTTCAGATATTAAGCCTCAAACTCGAGTCTACATAATTTTGAAAACGATAGTAGATGGCACATGCGCGCTACCTAGGACTGCGCACTGCCGCCATGTTCACGTATACTCGCGTGAAAGTTGAGATTTTCTCAACTCAGACGACGCGAGAATACGCGAACTCGCGCGTAGTTGAGCGAAGGTTTCCCGGCTCCTGATTGGTAGCCCATACGACCTTCGCCTCTGTACGCTTCTAACGCGTTCATGAAAACGCAGCTTAATGCACAAAGTTAAACTCGTCAACACATTTTTAAATATTTTGATTACCAATAAGTACATAATTATAATATCTAATATATAAATCTATAAAGTATACTAAACACGTAGTTACATTAGCTGAAGTTTTTTATCTTCCATTTTTTAATTAACTTAATTTTTAAAAGTGACGCAGCACGCTTGACTTGACAGAGAGAGACCTGGCAACGGCGCCCTCCGTATGAGATTAACTCTAACTCGGCATGAAATGCACAATACATAGTGTTGTTCGGAGTTGTGCGAAGAGACAATCTGCAGTACGTACATTGTTATGAAAAAGTATAAAGTATTTTTATTTCCATCAAGAACGTAGTTCTTATTTATTTATTTTAAATTTAAACCTTGTAAATATATTATATATAAATTAAAAAATTCCTGGTTATAATAATGATATACCTTGCGATAAAATAAAAGCGCGGTGCGATATAAGGTTAAGCATCTTCAATGCTAGGCATTAGCGGAAACGTAATTTTGCAGAAAAATGCAATAATATTGCACTGTTTTATACGTATATTTACAGTACATCTAAAATATGTAAGGTTCGAAAATAAATGTTTCATTCTTAACTATTTTACTTTTTATTGGTTGTCTTTAGTGGAGTTGTTTTAGTTAAGCCAAATTTCGTAAGATCGACTGCATGGGTCGTAAATCGAATTTGTGGTGCAAAGTTCTTTTGTAAGTTCGGTCGGATATTCCTAAATTGAGAGCTTACCGCATTCATATTGAAGAATCTTTTTTCACTGCTTTGTTGTTCCAGTACAGTAATACTCATAAAAAGCGGAAACCCAAGAAAGCAACAATTCTTTCCTCCTTTCGAAAGGTTTCCACTTTTTTCAAGTTATTTTGTCCAAAATAATGCAAATTAAAGCGTAATATTTTCCCTTATTAATTACAGTTGTATTTATACATCCGTAAAATTTAAATCGCATATCTGTGTAATCGAATACGTGTACATTATATATGACGTTTTTTTCCTTAAAATTAATATTTTTCATGAAATAAAATTTAGCGTCTTTAAGTTTTGTAAAAGAAATGATTGCCTTCTTCGTCTTTAGAAACATTTTCGTAAACTTACAAACTTCTCACTGCGTCAGTTTTCGTTGAGATATTATTGCATTCATCATCAGTGTCTGATGTAGCAATTTCATCATACGCTTCGTAATTTATTATGTCATCAGCGTATTTCTACAAAAACACTCGTGCATCTTACAAAGTTAGTTTTTATTGCAAGTCTCAATGGCTTAGCTTTGAAATGCGGCTGACTTTGTAAACTTAAACTTGACGAAGAATTAATTTTTTCGTTATGCGCGAAATACGTGTTTTGTATTAACAACGTGGTGGCCTTATGTTGCGGAACAAATTCTGATATACCGAAAATAAGGAAGAGTCAATCTATCTTGAAAATTGAGCATTTGAAGCATATTTTATATTTTAAGTTCGATAAATTATCGATGCACAAAGTTGTGCAATTTGTGTACATTTGCAATTTTTGCAGTTGTGAAATAACTACAGAAAATAAAATCCATCAAAATGAGATTCCTCTCTTTTCTACTAAATTAAATACCATAAAGTCCAACAGCAAGCATGTACAATGTCATCACGAAAGAAGTGACTGTATTATCTTCATTAAAACTTTTAGGATAAGCAAATCACAAAACTAATTGCAGAGTAGCTTTTAATATCTACTCTTTCGATTTAATTAAGCTTTTGGGAGAATCTATATCTTTTGCGAAGTGATTTTCAAATTCTCCTTAAGAATTTTTTGTGTACCATTCGAAAACGTTCCTAACTGCCACGAAACACGAGAAATTGATTTTCGTAGACTTCTTTCGATCGCGTCCCTAACACTTTCTAGAGTTTTATTACTTATTACTGTTCACTTACGCCGAACAACACCGTTCAGATTGTCCACCAATGACGCTGGTTCAACAAACTTTAATACCTAATAAATAATATAGTTACACAAAGGAATATTCAATAAATTAGATTCGTTGTACGTGAGTGGCATTATAAAATTTATTATTACGAAATACTACTCTATAGGGTAAGATGCCGTTTTGACAAATAGGTTGCCAATATGAACTCCCTATATTTCTTTATACAACAACAGGAGAAAAATTCTCTCTTAAATGGGAGCCCCTCAACCTATTTATGCTTCACGGCACATCTTAATGCATGCTTCATTGTAGCGGCTCACGAAACCATTTCTACTTAATTTTTCTGAACTAATATATATTCTTAAAGAAAACACAAGTTTAATATAGGCAAGGTCCGAAATATATTATGTTTTTACTTTCTCCATACATAGGTACTTCTAAATGTGCTCATTCATTCATATTCTAAAGGCTAAGCCTTGTCGACGCAACCATTCGCTTCTCCTCTACTGCTCTCTTCAGCTTTTCATATCCATCACATTCCATTATCGCCTTGATGTCCTCTAAATAAGTTTTCCTCCGTCTTCCTCTACTTTTCTTTCCTAAAATCTTGCCTTCAAAAATGTTTGAAATCAATTCATTATGCCTTATAACATGGCCAACAAATTTTACTTTCCTTCTTTCCATTTCTTTTAATAACTTCCTTTCCTCATTCACTTCCCTCAATACTTCTACATTTGATTTCATTTCAGTCCAACTTGTTCTTGTCATTTTCTGCCATATCCACATTTCCACTGCTTCCAAACTGGCTTCCTCATGTTTTCCCAGTCCAACTTTCACTTCCATAAAGTAATACACTCCATACAAATGCTTTTGCAAAAGCTTTCCTTATTTCAGTATTAATGTGCGTACTTGTTAATACATTCTTCATGTTTTGAAATGCTTGTTTTGCCAAGGCTATTCTTATCTTTATTTCTTCCGTGCACCTGTTATCTTCAGTAATTACACTACCTAGATAAACGAACTGTTTTACCTGCTCAACTTTTTTATTATCTATATCCTTATATTCGTTTTTATTTCTTTGTTACTCTTACTTATAACCAACACCTTCGTTTTCTTTACGTTTATTCTTAATTCCCAGTGTTTAAGTATTTCAAGCATCACTTTTAACTTTCTAGTCATATCTTTTTCCGAATCTGCTATTATGACAATATCATCAGCGAATCTAATACAATGTATTCTTTTCCCATTTATCTTTATTCCTTTTTTCTTTTCCTTCATGACTTCTATAGCTTCCTCAATAAACATATTAAATAAATAGGGAGAGAGAGGACACCCTTGTCTTACTCCTTTTTTAATCCTTGCTTCTCTTTCACTCCCATTAACATTTATTTTCGTACTTTGATTTCGATAAAGCTGGTAAATTAATCTTCTATCCTTCCAATCAATGCCTATTTTCTTCATGGATCTAAATAACAACTCCCAATTAACCGTATCGAAAGCTTTCTCTAAGTCAGTGAATGTAAGGTATACCCTGATGTTCATTTCTAATCTTCTTTCCAATATCATACGTAAGGCCAAAATTGCTTCTCTAGTTCCTCTACCGGGTCTAAATCCAAATTGGTCTCCACCTAAGTGTTAATCTGTCTTTCCTTTTATCCTATTCTTTATTATATTTATGAGTAACTTTGAGGCGTGTGATAAAAGGGAGATTGTCGTGTAATTAGTGCATTCCACTGCCTTCCCTGATTTTGCTAGGGTAATCATTTTACTTTTCATAAAATCATCTGGGATCTCTCCTTTTTCATAACAATTTCTAATTACTTCTAAGACTTGTTCTTTCATATCCTTTCCTAAATTTTTCAGTAATTCTGCAGGTATACTATCCACACCTGTCGCCTTCCCCTCTTCTAAATGTGCTACAAAACTAAAATTTTCTCTCTAACGGTAGAATTTACCAAAAACCGAAAACGGCATTATAGAAATTTCAAAATTTTCATTCGTTCGGCCGTAAAAAATTCTTAAATGTTAAACAATTCGACTAATGTTTATGTACTTTCTGAAGAGCCAGGAGCTGAAAATGTTTTCAAAGTTAGGGAATCACGTTCCGGTGGCAATTAACATTGAAAATTTCATAAAAGTTTATCATTGTGGCTGCTAAAAATTCATAAATTTAAAACAATAAAATTTATATAAATACACTTCTAGAGGTGCTACATCGATGAAATTTTGCACAAATATGAGGTATTCGAAACGAATGATGAAAACCTATAAAATTTTTATAATGATAAATTTTAGGAGTTGTTTTTACCCCAACATTGTCCAAAAATAAAAACACGTAATTCGGCGCAGATGTGCAAACTTTCGGGTTTAACTATAATTTGTCTTTTTTTATTCTTTACATTTATGTGGAAAAAAAATGCTTGCGGAATGCAAGCACACATTCACTAGTATCCTATATCCTCCTCTGTAAGATTTGAGTTTATAGAGTGATAATTAGTTAGATTGTGCATAAAAATGTTATTCCAATCACAATCAAACTGCCACAATGATTGGTGAAACAAAATGTTTCTGATAATATTCTTTATTTGGAATCTGGGAAGCCACAGTGCCTTCCTCATGGCACCCATAAGCGCAGCGGCACATCGGTGGCAAATTTCTGCCTTAAATAACGGCATTACTCATAAAATTAAATACTTAGCCCTCATTAACCGTAATAATGAAAAAAAATCTGATGTGGCCAACACATGACTTTCTCCATATTTGGGCTATAGATATTTAAATTATTATGAATAGCGTTATAAGGCAAAATTATTATTTCGCATCGTAAAAGAATACAGTCGTCCTTATTGCCCTAAATTAGGTATATTTTGAATATGTTTACAGAATTCACCGCTACATGGTGGTGGATCTTTATACTGGAAATTAAGAAAAAGCAAAATATCTCCGAAATGTATGGTTCTACGAAAATTTGTTTCAAACAAAACTTGGAAGAAATATTATTCTCTACAACTTATGGTCCTTATGAAGATTACCAATATTGACGTTTTTAAGGAGATACTTGACGTAAACCGAAAAAACCGACTATTTATAAATAATTCCTAAACCATAACTGTTATGAAATTTATTTCAAATGAAAGTTGTAGGAAATTACATTCTCTATAACGATTGTATAGAATTGTATATACAATAATGATGTTTTAAAGGAGATACTTGACGTAAACCGAAAAAACCGACTATTTATAAATAATTCCTAAACCATAACTGCTATGGAAATTTATTTCAAATGAAAGTTGTAGGAAATTACATTCTCTATAACGATTGTATAGAATTGTATATACAATAATGATGTTTTAAAGGAGAAATATCACAAAAACCGAATCGGGTTTCGAATAAACCTCGACTTCCTGTTAACCGTTATTGTCCAAAAACTAATCAGTTCTTTGTGCTCATGCTAAAGTGTTATATATGAAATTTGGTATTAATATGACAGGTACTTTTTGAGTTAGAGCGCCCGCAATCACATACATCCACACAGACATCATTCCGAAAATAGTCTAAACGTGTTCTAGGGACCTCAAAAGTGTATTTCCGTTGAAATCTCGAAGTCGATTTTTTTCGTGATCACAATACTTTCCCCATACTATGTATGGAGAAAGTAATAAAGGAGTCCGAAGGGGAATTTTCCTCACGGCTGCACCTTGGAGTAAAATACATCAATAACGGCCTTATACTATGTCAGATCGTCTTGTTTCATTAGATTTTTAAGTCAGTTCTTGTCAACTCAAGCACTCCTTCCTTCTATATAGGTGGACATGACACGCTCAATGGAGGCACATCGGCAATCAATGGGCGAAAGCATAAATGAAAATTGTATATTCGCAAAGTTAAATCAAAATCGGTGGCATGTATTGTTCCTTTTGTTAAATACTGAATTTAAAGCACTACATCTTATATCAGGGACCTGAATATCAAATTTATATGTGAAAATAAACAATATATGAATTTTTCTCTTTTCGCGTTTCAAATGTAAATAAAATAAATGTAAATAATAAAATTGATTTTCCGCTCGCGTTTCAAAGTTACCGCCTTAATGAGTACGAAATATAACCCCGATATTCAGTCTTCCGCTTTAATGAACGTCCGCCTTTGAGCAATTTTATTGTGTAAGAAAAACGTGGGATCCAAAGCAGGGCATTATAGAATTGCATTTAAAACATTATTTATTTCGCGAATGCGTGTTTAAACGATTTGAAGGCGAAAGAAATGAATTTAGTTTCAGTAAGGTTCGATTTAGCCGAAAAGGGAATTCCGTATACGAAAAATGAAAACAATTTTAACAAACATGTTGTAATTACCGTGGATATCTCATCCATAGATGCTTACTTCCCTGCAAAAATTGTTTTCTTTCTTGCACGAATTATTCTCGAGTTTTTAACAACGGTCTGATATGTACACCGATTGCTCCACAGCTGTTGATCCACCGAATTATTCATACCTAGCTCTCATATAGCCGAGCCTATCCTGAAAATTTGGCTTACCCAGAGACGGACGGACAGACAAACCGGATACATATGCAAATTTTTAGAAAAGTGCTAAAAGCGTAAACATTTAAATGGTCTTATCTTGCCGTATATGGACTGAAAGCATATTCTACCTGAAAATGAGCTAAATGGTTGTATGCAAAAGTTAGGACAATGGGATTAACGATAAAGAAATCCAAACTAGGAATTCAATTGAAGAAGACGGTGCCAACGAAAATTTTAGTGGCTCGGATAGTGATGCTTGTGGAACTAGGTGAAGCGTATCAACGGTTGTTGGTGAAACTAATAACGATGCGCAGATTCCGACTTCTGTTAAAGTTTTTGGTTGTGTTATAAGAACGAAACTAATGAAAATATGACATGACTTTAAGAGAATAGCATGTAGTAAGGCAATATGCAACATAACTGCAAGGGAAAGAAGAATGGTATTAAAATAACTCTGCTGTTAGCCATTACAATGTAACTCACAGAATTGCACGATACATGAAATGCATAGCCAGAGTCGGCCAAGCACTGAAGGGGGCCAGGATGCGAATGTCAATGGGGGTCCCCACGATATTATCTAATATTGATAGCAATAACGAACGATTTATGGAACCCCGGTTTAATATTATAACTTTTACGGAGTGTTTACAAGTGATTTTTAATAAAATTTTTTACAAAATTTCCACTCGATAAATAATTGAGAACTTCTGCGGGGCCCCGTTATTCGGGGGCCCGGATGCCTCGCATCCACTACATCCCCCCTTTGGCCGGTCCTGTTCATACCTCTCATAGCTATAAAATGTGAACTCACATCCTATGGAAATTTCTATTGCAAGGTTATCACCATAAATTCTTTGACTTTTCACTAAATCAAAATACAAAAAATAAATCACTGTCGAACAAAAGCGTCGGCACAACAAAATCGTTTTCACGAATACTAGATTCATAAATATTGGAAGAACTTACTGATAAAACAGAAGACGACGGATTTGCACTGAGTGAAATACATTATTACTGATCTGGAAATGGCAGCAATTAATGCAATAAAAAATAAATTACCGTCAGTAAGGCATAAAGCATGAGTAGAGCGCAGTTGCCGATTGTAGACCAGACTTCAAGATGACGCCGGCGCGCATGAAGAGAAATACGATCGTAACAAGCACGAACAAATGACGTTGTTGGTAGGGCTGAAACATATGGCCCTAATAAGACTTGTTGCTTGAGAGATGCGGACAGATAAATTCCTATGCCATTTAAGGAATCCTAACGACCATTCACTGGAAGCAGTAACCGAGACACTCAATTTGTTGGGTATATCTACTTGGTTGGCTACTGCGCATTCATAGACCAAAGGTCTTACATCATTCGTTTTCAAACCATATTATATTTTCGCGTTGTACTCATTATAATCCGCGAGTTCAGTTTTTAATTTCTCCATACGTAGTATGGGAAAGTATTGTGATCACGAAAAAAGTCGACTACGAGATTTCAACGGAAATACACGTTTTGAAGTCCCTAGAACACATTTAGACTATTTTCGGAATGATATCTGTGTGTCTGTTTGTGTGTATGTATGTGATTGTGGGCGCTCTAACTCAAAAAGTACTTGTCATATTAATACCAAATTTTATATATAACACTTAGCATGAGTCTTGAGGGAGCCTGACATTTAAAATTTATTTACCAATGCTATTACGCTTTCTTCAACCTCGAAACCTTCTTTAATATGAGGAATACTAACTTAAAACAGTAACTTTTTCCAAATTCTAGCCGTATGCGGTATTAAATTCAAATGAATGCGAATTTAATATTTACTTTTTTAATTAAAGTTATTAAGACTGTGATTGCTGAATACAAAATGAACAAGAGGAGTGTGTGAAAAGGTAAATAGTGGGGGATAAATATTGATACTGAACTAGAATGTTTTGCATTCAAAGTAACTTAATTATTCGGACCCTATTTTCATCGGTTCATATTAAAAATTTAACGGATTCTTATAGAGTGACAAATTTGAATTTTATTTTTGAGAATTTAACCTTTCGTTTAGTATACTTCATAATTTATCATCAGCACGAGTTCGATTCATGAAAGAAAGTTGATAACGATTTATATACGATATATTACTAGCTGGGGTACCCGGCGTTGCCCGGGATAGGCAACAACAAAAAACTGATTTTATTCACATTTGTTGTCATTATACACACATAAGTAATTTAAAAATGCAAATGAAAAATATGCTGCACTCGTTACCGATGCGAAGTTTCAGTTCTTTAGTTTTTATAACCGTTTATTTAATTTTTTTACTCCCCCCCCTTCCAAGCCAAAAATTAAAAAGTAAGCCCGAGGTGCACACCCTCAGGTTTCCCTAAGTACACATGCCAAGTTTCAGCTTTCTAGTTTTATTGGTTTTGGAGTTACAGCGTTAACACTCAAACAGCCTAACACATATTTTCTTTTATTTATATGATAATCAAAATGTAAAACTTTATCTTCGTAAATGTAGCTACGAAGAGAAAATAACTATGTAACTTTCAATATTAAATTTAAAAAAAAACGTACGTCCCTATTCTCATCTAACTTTAAAATTATGCGTGAGCCTATTTGCGTTAGTAAGCATTACAGGTGTATAATATAATAGTTTTACTTATAAAAAGGTAATATTCCAGCATAAAATTAATGATGAAATGCCTTGATTAAACGCTTCCCAGACGCAGTCAACAGTATAATTTTTTTAAAAATATTTATGTTGCTATGCGTCATTAATTTCGATGCTTAAACAAAAGTTCGAAGCGAACAACGCTTTTCTTTCATCAGTTTGAATGTTTAATTGGCACTAATTGAATCGGAGATAACAACGATGGTCGCCTTGGCAACGCCCGGAATGAGTACGAAAAATACGCAAAATTTCGAAAACAAATACGTATTTCTGAATTCTTCGACCGTGTAACATGTAAACATTGCAAGAATGAGATAGTATAGAGTTTTATCAGGCGAATATAGTAAAAATAAAGAAAATCGGTCCATATTTACTTATTTTGATGAGCGAAGGAAAAAAACCTTGCACTCTGAAAAATCGAAAATCCCGTGTAAACTTATGGGAAAATATAATTGCCTCCTGGATTCGAATCCGGGACACTTTAGCAAACGAAAATATTTTTTCAGGGACCTCATAGCCAGTAGAAACCAAACGCCGTTTAAAATGATCTTTCTCTTGCTTCTACGATCTGTAGTTTTCGAGTTTTAAAATCATGATACACACATTCATTTATATATTAGGTTGTATATTTATAGTATTTTTGAACCTGGTCATTAATCGCTTGATATTTCGTGGAATTGAATGCCTAAACACTGTGAAAAAATCGCTTTCGTCGAATTCGAATGAGGTGTTTCAGCTGCTCCACTGCATAGAATGTATAGCACAGGAAATGAAATGCCGATTTTGATAGAAGGTAAATTGAAAAATGATGTACAATTCCCTGCAGGTAAAAAATTCTATGCCGCAGGCAAATCACAGTGCATTGTGTCACAAATGTCGACTTTCTTCTTAGAATCTCCTGTCGCTGGTCCGATAGAGCACAATTATCGAATTGGGACTTTGTGACTTCAAACGACGACCAGCGCTAGTAGGCTTCTCAGCCTAAATCCAAAAGCAAGTGAGGAGAGAAAACTTGTGCCGGCATTAGCTAATATTACCGAGAAGCACCAAGGGGACCAACAGGCTTTACGTCCCTTACGAAGGACGGAGCGCTGATTTCGCCTCTCAAATAGGGGCCGCGCAACCTCTGAAAAAGTCCTACTTTCGCAGGATTCGTACCCGGTTCGCAGCGGGTATGCTCAACGTAGCAGGCCAACGCCCTCACCACGGCACCTCCTAGCACAAGTATTACGGAAGGAAATAAAAGCTGTCGAGGGAAGGAGACGAGGATGATGAAGAAGAAGAAGGAGAGAGAGTTCTTAGGAATATGCAAACGGGAGTTTCGTAATGGGAAGTGTAAGAGGTGGAGGAGATGACGCAATGCAGAATTGCTAATGTGCCCGCACCCCTTAACGCTGAAGTCATCTCAACTCTGGTACGTAGACTATTTCCGCTAGCTGTTTCCATTATTCTTTCGAGATTCCCATATTTCCATTTGGGGTTATTTGTATTTTTGCTTTGCATTGTCACCTTTGCTGCTTGCTGGTTGTCCTCTAAATTTCGCGTCGGAAAACTGTCTTTTCTTTGAATTACGGAAACTTTTAACGAAGGGAATATTTTATTATTGAAGAAATTTGTGTTGCTAAAACATGTTGCATTATGAAAGTACCAAATTATCTGAGATTATATGCATAGGAATATGAAACAATTAGTTTCAGGAAAGCATATATAATTTCTGATAAATTCAGTGAAGCGCGATACCTCAGCGGGAAATAGATAAAGATTTAAGTTTACGTTGAGTCTAAGAAGGTAGCATGGCCTAATTAGTGTTTGTGTGTTTCATTGTAACTATCGTAGAACATATTAAAGGTCAAAGAATGATTAGGAATGTTACTTTGATGTTCGGGTATCCGAGGCTCCAGCCATCGAGACGAAGAACTGTGAAGGCTATACGTATTTATTTTGGTTTTAGCGAAGAGAATTTTCGAATGAATCTGTGCAGACATTCCTCAGACGCACAGAAAGAGCGTTCAGTGTATCAGCGTATTTCGCAAGATATATTTTACATCAGAGGTCGGCAACATTTTTTCATATGGTGCTTCCTTTATTCGATGGTCAAAGTTCGCGCCGATAATTCATTTTGTCAGTATTGTTTACGAAAAGTATTTCTTACTAATATAAGGTATCTTGAATATAATCCGGGACGGTTAAAATACGAAATATAAGTAAAGAAAAACAAATTTCTGTGAAAATATATTTATAGAAAGTTCTCTGTGAATCGGCATGCCATGAAAATATTTTGACGTGCTATATGTTGCCGACCTTTGGTTTACATCTTTCTTGCCTTTCGTATGTTTTCTTCCTCTTGTTACATTTTGGATCATTTTCACCAACCTTCCCTTCCATCATATTTGCTTTCTAAGAAGGCTCCCTTATTAAGATAATCATGATTTCATTCAGCAGTGAAATGCATCTCAAAATTTTACTCGAAGAATTATTCGATATCTGCCAAATTACGCTTATTAATACTTAAAAGAAAATTACGACTCAAATTGCAAGTGCATGTCTAGGGTGCGCATTGAGGAAATAATAATATCCTTTACCCAAGTGCTTCCCAAACTGGGGGCGTGAGAGAATTCCAAAGGGGAGGGGGCTAGGCCATGAGAAAATATCAACTTTTAATGTCAAATTCAGCTGAAATAGTTTAAGCGTATTTTTTAACCTTCCAATATGTACCAGATGCATGGGTAAAATAATTACGAGTTAGTTGCTAATGAATAATGACGTAAAGGGTTACATTAATTTGAACCAAAAACATGGTGAGGCATGACGGCATAGTGAAAACCAAAAGTGAGGCGTTATGTCCCATAGTCATCGACTTCTCCCGTCTTAGTGCAGATAAATTTCATTGCCGATTGTTTAATACACATCTCGTGATCTTCTTATCAGCTCACGTCATCTTTCCTCGCAGTCGTTGCCTCACATGCATTCCATTCCAAACTACTTTAGGAATGGCCGTGACTCAGAGCCGCACACAGTAAACTCAAGAAGCTCGACAGCCACAAGACCTGCACAATCCTTATACATATTTTAAATATTATTGAAGATTTTCTTTTATAACGGACTTTCTTCATTTTACTTCCACGTTATACAGAACTGTTGTAATATTATATATCATCAGGTAATTACTATTATCAGAGTCATTTAATGTTACTGGATGTGATATTTTGGATCACTAGTTATTTCATCAGCCTGTTAATGTGGTACGGAAAAGCTCCTTCAGGTATTTATTGGTAGGCACATCTTCATGTTTCGATTTTACGAACTTCATCATGCAGTACAGCGGTTCACTGCAAGGTTGTCTCTTGTAATCGTACAACATTCATGGTACATATCGGACAGCCACCCTTATCATTTTCTTTTGCAATGAAAGATGTACTCCATCTGCTTTTTAAGCTTTTTCAATTTTGTAAGACTTGCGATGGCCGCCATATTTTCTGTGTTTACAGTGTACACATTAAATGCTCATTGTTTTGGCTGATAAACGATATCCGCTTTGGAGTTCGTCTTCCAAAGTTTCTCCTTCCCCTTTAAAACTTACTATCCACCTTGTCAGAGGTAAATAAAGGATGCTTACCAGAGCCGCGCCAACTCGGTGTGCAAGGGGTGCACGACACCCGGGCGGCAACTAGTCGGGGACGCTTCCCATCAAGATATTTGTATCTTTGTTTTTTCGTTCATTTAAAAGTTTGGCCCTTCTTCGAAATGATTTTAAGAGGTGATAAAGCTGAGCAATTCGCTCGATTGGCAATTGAAAACTGATATTAAACAAACGCAACAAAGTGTAACTGTAAGCATTATCGATAGATTATTTTTAAATTAGAGGCTGTCTATAATACCAACAGTGGGCGGTCTTTTTTTAATGATTGACTAGTAGTCACTTTGGGGAAGGGGAGGGGAGGGGGACGCTGCAGAATTATTTTGCGCCCGAGCGCCAAACACCCTTGGCGCAGCCCTGGTGCTTACCCTCTTGGGTTTCTTTCAAAAAAGCGAATAATAATGGTTCGCTATTCAAGCTTCTCCATGTATGCGCTGGCTAGTGCCATATCAAATGGTTTCAGAGAATGAACCAGTGACGGTGTAGCAATTATCTGTATACTCGTGGTTGCGAGATATTTAGCTGCTAATATACATATACACTTGCGTGACCAGGATTTTGCGACAGAGGCAGTTTTTCCTCAGCTGGACGAGTTACCCCGCTTGAGGCGAATTTTTTTTATTCAATTCACGTACATATCTAAGAACGTTAAAAATTTTTAAACCTGAAGGTAATATTAATTCTTACAGCTGTAACAGATAAATTTTAAAGGGATAAAAACCGGAATTTGTTTATGCACATTTTGAACGGTACCGTCAGTTTCAAATTTGTCACGAATACGTGAAATCGTAATTCGGGTGGGAGGTTCTGTTTGAAATTCACGTCTCCACTGTCTTTGGACTTCCTTTACATTTTCAGATTTCCAGTACCATTTCAGTACAAATTTGCGTTGTTCAAACGTGGCTTTTGTTATCCATTTCTAATGCAACAATAAAAACAATTAAAACAATTGAAACAATAAAAACAATAATGCTGTACAAAAATATTGCATAATTGTAAGAATAATGTAACATTGAAACATCTAACGTAATGTTAGTCATTTTATCTTTATTCGAACATATACTCTATGTTATGCAATTATTATATTAAAATTTATTAATAAACACAAGTTATTAATCATCAAAGTGTGTATACATTTTTTTGAGACACCCTGTGTGTGTGTATATATATATATATATTCATTCATTCATGGTTTTCAATCCTAAGATTGGTTTGACATGACTAGGGAATAAACACATATGATGTGGTGGTTTCCCGTTGCCTTCCACATCAGATACACACACACATGAGTGATGAAATATGAATTATGAGCACGAACAAACACACACACACATATATATATATATATAATCTTTTCTACAACTCTTGTGTGAAATAAATTTTCATATGAGGAATATTTCAAGAGATATTCGATTTTCCTCGAAATTGACTGTCAGGGGGCAGCTCGCGCGCGTGGTAGTGACGGCAAATGTGAATTTAGAAAACAATTGAATCGCTAGCGCTGAAGCGTGTAAGTTGAAGTGTTCTTATCTCCGTATTTATTTGATTTTAGTGGACAACTTACGTATGGAGAAAGTCATGTGTTGTACACACAAATTTCTTTTGTTTAGAGATCACCTTTAGAGAATAATGTTTCATCCCCAAAATAGATGTATTCAATTAACCCATTATTCCCAATATAATGCAGTGGCTCTCCTTTTTCACTTTCTGTCACGCCAGAGAATTCGTTTATGGGCAGCAGAAACGGTAAAACGGATTGTTGTTTGTTGTTCAAAAAATTCAAAAGATTTTCATGGTTTAGCAGTAGTTATTTTCTGAAAATTGACATTGAGAATAACATAGCGTATAAATTAAAGAGATTGGATGTTAACAATGTTAATACTCAAGATGCGGACGTGGTCGTGGGAGAGGTGTGCATCACTTCGCTATTGCTTTCTTTTCTGTGATAACCCAGTCTCATTCGTGTTGTAAACTTGCTGGGGCTTATAATCATTTTCTCCTATAATGTAAATGTTCATAATACGTAATGGATTCGAATGCGAGTACGCTTAAAAAAGGCGCATTGAATTATTGGCCTATCTTCAGTGAGTGCGGAAGCCTTCTTAAATTAGTTCGTGATTCGGGAACCTTTGAGGGTCTGCGTCACGAACGCCAAGGTTAAAATAAATGAACCGTGGACGGCATGCTCATGTTTACTGTATAAAACCTCGTGGCCGATGCAATCTAGTAAGGTAGGGACAAAAATTTTTCTATTTTTTACTTTCCCCCATTGTAATCAGATGTACCAATAGTATGGGTCCTGTGGTGCCCTTTTTTGCAACACTATTAGCTACCTTCTGAATTCCTTTCCTCGCAACCAAATAATATTAAGTGCATGGAGATTCTTTTTCTACGTTTCTTCTACGTCGCCCTAAGTAGTGAAACCTAGCTTTTTGATCACTATATTTTGGCCTTTCCTCTAAAAAAGACCGTGTATTTTAGTGTGATTGCATAAAATCAGGAGGAAATAAGTAAAAAAAAGCATACACATATTAATGAACGAAGACTCTGCTAGGACTCTCCTCTTTACTTCGCCCTCATCCATGTCTCTGAAGTTCACGACCTAGTCGTGGAGTTGTGCCTTGAGTTAAAATAAATGATTTTTAAGACGTGTGATTGCGTTTGTTTTGTCTTTCATTTAGTTTTTACACAGAGATTACATGTGTCTTTCCATTTTCATTTTTCCATTTTCTGTTTTTTTTTGTATAGGCATATATGCTTATCTTCGAATCGAGTAGTTTCCCAGTAACGGTTGGAGATACTCATCCTCCAGCTACGCTTTGTGCGAGTTACCCAGAGCGGATTTTATCGTGAACGTAAGTGTAAGTTTTTTGTCTTTTATCTTTTATTTGGTCTGTTTTAACGAATAGTTACTCTTTATCTTTTAATTTTTATTTCTACCCCCTTTTAGGCAATTCTAACTTTTATGTTGGTATTGGCATTAATCTCGTGAGACAACGGCGTACCACCTATTTTCCTGCCTAAAAGGTAAACCTGTTAATCAGTTAAATTGCCAGAGTATGTTCAACCAACGATTCACTGCGGCGAGCACTATTAATGGAATGTAAGCAAACCGAATCTGTATAATTTTTCTCATATTTAAAGCGTAGTGTTTTGCTTTTTAGTAATTTTTTGACATCGCAAATACTGACGTTGAGAATTCCTGTAATAATGGCTAAAAATTCGTACGGAACAATGAAGGAACATGGATTTTTTTCGTACATCTCAAATAGCACTAATTAAAAGATAAGGTAAGAATAAAACAATTATGGAGCGCAACAGCATATTTTATATCTGAAACTCGCCGTTGCACAGTGGTTCGGATTGCAAATCTAACCAGACAAAACCCCGATACACTTTTTTCACAGAAATGTCCAGTTGATGTACTGTTACCAAATAGAATAAATGTGTTACCGTAAAATATAACAATAGCCACCAGGCGACCAACACAGAAGGACCAGGAGAAGGCAAAATCTCTGGGTAGCGTTATTATTTTTTCCAGTCGTGTTTCGCACTTGTGCTAGTCAACATCGTCACACGAGTTCTATCCAAAGCGAATTTATTTACTAAAATGGAGGCCTCTTTTGAAGGTATGTCCTTCATTATTTGTACTTTTTTTCCTGAATTTATTGTTTATACTTCGCAAAATGTAAATCAGAATATTAAGTTGAAATTGTGGCTTGTATTTTATATTTGGCGAGGTCTACAAAAAAACTTCCGCGGGTTACCGTTATGTTTAAATATTCTATATATAAAGTAACTATCGCTCGTCCTGTAAAATAAAAATTAGCTGCTCCTTTTTACAACTTCTTTTTATTTTAATTTTTCAGTAACAAGATGTATCAAACGGAACTAGCTATTCGAAGTCTGGAAAAGTGAAATTGTTGTGACCAAGAAAAACTCTGTTGTAGAAAGTTATATTTTGAACTGTTTAGGTTTAGAAGAATGCATTGACAATGTTAAAGGATATATAAATCAGACTGTGGAGTATTAGAAAGAAATTATGGCTTAGGTCTGTTATTAGTCGTCCAAGATCAAAACATGCGCCTTTTTAAATGATTTAACAATTAAAGCAACAACAATACAACAATATTACATTTATTATATCTCGTTTGACGTTGCTAACCCATGACTGATTGGCCGGTCTCGACATTTACAAACCCAGTCTCCGGACAACGTGGAGGGTTGCTTTGGTTCCGGGCGAGGCGAAGGGCGCGGTAGCGCCCGGAGACGACCACCCATTAAAACAATTGTTGTGACCAAGAAAAACTCTGTTGTAGAAAGTTATATTTTGAACTGTTTAGGTTTAGAAGAATGCATTGACAATGTTAAAGGATATATAAATCAGACTGTGGAGTATTAGAAAGAAATTATGGCTTAGGTCTGTTATTAGTCGTCCAAGATCAAAACATGCGCCTTTTTAAATGATTTAACAATTAAAGCAACAACAATACAACAATATTACATTTATTATATCTCGTTTGACGTTGCTAACCCATGACTGATTGGCCGGTCTCGACATTTACAAACCCAGTCTCCGGACAACGTGGAGGGTTGCTTTGGTTCCGGGCGAGGCGAAGGGCGCGGTAGCGCCCGGAGACGACCACCCATTAAAACAAAGCGAGCCGAAGGCTCGTCAATATATCCTTTCAATGTTATATCCTCTAGACTGTTGCGGCGCAACAGTCAAGAGGATATAACATTGAATAAAAACACGTTTCTAATAGCGACGATGTATTTTTGTCTTGGACGACTAATAACAGACCTGTTCCGAAATTATATACCTGTACGTAAGGGAAAGTTCTTTTCTTCACCATAAATAATCCATTTTCTTCCTATTTAAAAATAGTGCATGCACGCGTAAGTAAATTAAACGTTTGTTTGTGAGATTGTTTATGTTAGCAACAATGAAGAAGTAACCATGCTAGAAAATTTCTGTTCAACTCGATTTAGGACTTTCTTGTTCGATTTTATGGATAACGGCTACTTCTACGATAAAAATGTATAGGAGAGGAAATACTCATCTTTACCAGTTCTACAACTTTTAATTGAGAAATTTTTTGATATGAGCAATATTTTACGAGATATGGCGAAAAATTTATTTTTTGTCATCAGTCAAGTGGTACCCGTTTGGCGTACGTGATTCATTTTTGCGATTTTCTTATTATATTTGATTTTAAGTCCTTAATATCAAATTTCATGAAAATCCGTTCAGTAGAAGCCGAGAACGAACATGCGGACGGACGGACGGACAGACCGACGATAATAGGCGCTCGTGCTGGAAGCGAAACGCGCCTAAAAAAGGAATTGAATAATAAAATAAATATTATCATGCAATTCTAATCACCTTAGGGTTTTGTCTAGTTAGATTTGCAATCCGAACCACTGTGCGTTGGCAAGGAGCGGCTGAGTAGTTATTATCCATAATTCAATTTTTTAGCCATCGGGATCTCACGTTTACAGGGTATAGAGATCCTTTTTATCAGTGCAACAATAGAAATATCCTAAAGTTAGTAGAGCCGCTAGAGGAATTGGTTCTTTTATTAACAGTGAATGTACGAAAAATAAAATTACGTGATATTTATAATCACTATTTAGAAAAATATACACACAATGAATTCCTGCATTTAACGCATAAGATTGTGAAAAATGTAATATTGAGACATTTAAAACATTAGATGTGCGCAGAGTATAAACATATTTGAGCAAAATAATTAGACGTTTCGCCAAGATCACTTTAGGCAGTAGCGGCCCGAGGTATTTTGACGTCCTGGGAGAGAAATCACTTCAGCGCCCCTTTTCATAGTTGTATGTTGAGAAATTTTAAAATTACATGTTAATATAGGTATTGCTCCGTAAATATTATAGATAGTGAAAAGATAAAATGAGTGCCATCAGGATTCTAGGTTGTTCCGCGATATAAATTTGTATCCAACCAGTGGCTTAGCTACCACCTGGGCAGCCCGGACGAAGGTGCAATAGATTGAATGCTCTCACTGGAATATTGAGATTTAGCATTTGTTATTCTTTAACCTTACCGTATATTCGTGACAATTTTAAACCATATCTCTCAATCTAGTGAGGCTGTATGATATTGAAATTCTAACACCTATTCAGTATGCCAAAGACCATGAAAAGAGAAAAAATGCACAAAACGCCCAAAGTACGCAGTATACGCATATTTTAATCCTACCCTGTTATTTTTTCATAGATACGCAGTATATTACGTTGTTCCCGAGACCACTTTTAATCTTGGAAACTAGGAAAAATGTTTACTTATAGTGAGGCCCTGAAAAAAATAGATCGAGGGTCCGCGCAGTCCTAGCTACGCTACTGTATCAAAGATTTATTAACTAACCGGTGCCAGATTATCCAATAGGCACAGTAGGCACGTGTCTAGGGACCCCAAGCTTACAAATTTACTGCCTCAACAGTTCGGAAGGCTAATTATTGAGGCTTATTTTCGTGTATTCTAAAAAGAAAAATATAAGATAACATTATTTTGCCAATAACACGTTTTTCAGTGTATCATACTTTTCTTTATACCATCGCAATCTACGAGGAGGGTCCCCATATTGCCTGTGCATAGGGGCCTCAGAAGGTCTTAATCCGCCTCTGTAACTTACAAGTAATGTATAGATAATAATTGGTCGGGATAGATCCCCGGAGGTGCAGATATTTGTGAACATTTTCTTGGTTTTTTTTTACCGTTCTAAGACGTCAGGCAGATGCAATATTGAAAGAAAGTGGTAAATATAACGACGGAATGTGTTAGCAGCAAAGGGGGGCATTTAACTTACATCACTATCAAAATATAGTGTTTTATGAGTAATTTCTATAGTGTGTACTTTGCATATATATATATATATATATATATATATATTAGAATAAATAACTTATATAATCAAAAGATACCTTGATTTCAGACGTGTTCCATATTTTTTCCACCGTGTAGTTTACTTTTTATACTTAATAACTTCGTTGTTTCTTCGTTAAATGTAATTTTAGCATCATATCCTTTGTTTTGAATTTCAATTAATTTGATATTTAGTGAGGTATAAATGCGTTCTGTTGTCTCTCCTATGAAAAATACGAAATGAATAACAAGATGTAGCTGCGCTGATTTACGTTCATTCGTCATATTCAGGTGTATTGAATATCGATTCCGTGGTGCATGCTTTCGGCTTGAGAAGACGTTAATTTACTTACTGTAGTTTAAAAGAATTCAGAATTTCTTCATCACGAAGAATATTAGTGGAAAGACTTTAAATCGTTAGATTTTTCCTCATTAGCAAAATTTTAGGAACCACCTTAGTTACTTAGAATGTGATTTTTCTTGCGTTTTGAAAGAGAATAGTAGCATTTTATTAACGAGGACTTCAGCATTTGAGTATTAAATTTATAATTATTTATCTGAAAATAAATTTTTAGCACGTTTTGAGGGAACTTTCGGAGCCTTTTGAAGTTGGCACAAGCCACCTTCGTCATACCCTAGTTACGGCACTGCTCATTAGGGACTAACTTTGCGGCCTTACGACTGTTATTATCGTACGGCTTCTGAATCCGGATTAATTGAAGCGTATTAATTTTCTGCTGCTAATAACCGCCATCGACTGTTGAAGGGGGAAATAAACCTCTTACCCAGAGACGTACCTAGGCGATATAGCGCCTATGGCAAAATTTTAGGAAACACGTACGTTATGTAGGATATAATTTTTTCTGAGTTTAAATAAGGAATAGTAGCGTTTTTATTACATATAAATTAACATTTGAATATTAAAGTAATATTTATTTATGGGAAAATGAACTTTTGGCACTTTTTTCGGGAACGTTTGGCGCCTTTTGCAAGGGGCGCCTATGGAAAATACCACCTTCGTCATACCCTAGTTACGGCACTGTCTTTACCCATGGCTCAATAGCTTAAGAAGTGCCTTCGTCGCTTCTCTCATAGCCCATAGGTCGAATATCAGGTCCTAGCGACTTAATGGGTTTCCGCGTCCTGCTATCCACGTGAGAGCTAATCTTTGGGTCAGTCAGCGTAGTTCCGTTGCCGTGTCTGAGTGAATCTGTTCCTCTTGAGGGAGGCCCAAATCCGCTTTCCATCTCTAAAGATTCTTAACGGAGGTGTTTTCTTCGTCCGTAGTCGTTCTCTCCTTCGGCTCTTCATGTGCGCCTACTTTTTTTTACGACCTGCTGATTCCTTACGCACAATGGGTATCTAAGTGGTAGTGTAGTGAATAGCTGGTTAGTTCCAAATGTTTAAGAAGAAATGGCCTTCCACAAGTGCATATTCTTCGGTTAAAACCATGTGCGTCTCCTTGGTTCCGTTTGTTGAGGAAGGAGGTCTCTGGGCGAAGAGTAGGGTGGCTAGGGCGGAGGACGTCTCGTAGGATGTTGGACGAGTGCCCTGTATACGAGATCCTGTCGGAATTTTTGATTCTCTCCAGTGTGCTTTGGGGAAATACTCCAGAGAGTAGTATTTATGTACATCATCCGGTTTCAAACCCTTCTTCCTCCTAACCGGTCAGAATGCACTCTTCCTCTTTCGATTTTGAGTTTTCTTTAAAGTAAAGCTCGAACCGTACTTTGTTCCGCGCGAGTTTGATTCATTTATTCGTGATAGAGAACACTCGATTTACAGGTGCTGATACTCTAAGTAAACAGAAGACAAATTTAACCCGCGTAAGATTTCCAGCGAAACATTTTCTTCGCCAAAACATTTGTCCTTCACATGTGGCCCGTTTCTCCCTCCAATCTTTCATTCGTTCAGATTTATACAAATTCTTTTGTTATTGCATCAAATATAATTTCTATATCTATTTTAAGATATCCATATTTTTCATTGATACTTTTAGATTTTTCTCAATATCTATCCGAGTAAATTTATAACCGAGACTCCCTCGAATCCATCGGAATGTATGGAAAAGAAGTCGCCATGTTTACTGAGATGTAGTTATATTAGCTGGCAACGTATTTTAAAAATCGTTCTCGCCGCATTAGTAACACTGAAACATCTCTCACTCTTAACAAATTAATTAATGTTCAGTTAAATGTGAGATGCCCGATTTCTGGGCTATCGATGAAATTTAGACCAGTGGTTCCCAAACTGTGTACTGTAATACTGATACGTAAAAATATAAAACCCTTATTTCAAGGTAGTGGTGCCGTGAAATTTCATTTATTTTTGAAAGGGTGCTGCGAAATTCTCTTTATCTCCGAAAGGGTGCCGCGCCTACAAAAAAGTTTGGGAACCACTGATTTAGACAAACCGGCTGGAACACCAGAACGTATTGTAACTCTACTTTAGTGATAAAGAAGGATATGGTGGCAGATTTTGTGCAATGAAAAATTATCATTCCTTGAGGGGAAAATTACGGGTGAAAAATATTTATAATCATAAGTATACATTTAAATTATAGCATCTTGCGCTGTTTGTAGAATCGCGTAAGATTTTGGAAAATTGTATTATGAATGACTAAAAGATTTTTTCACTTATTTACTGATATATTATATTTTATGATAGAATTACTCACACTTTTTTGATTTTGTGAGCTTTCTAGCCTTTTAACAAAATTATATCTAAATAAATATTCAAATCTGTTTATATATAACCTATAAACGACAAAAAGGCTATCCAAGTATTTCTTCCTCATAACAAGTGACGGCCAAGTTTTTCTACCTCATAACACATTACTTTACGGGTATGCTTCTTCAGAATTTGCTTACCCTAGATATGCTTAGCCCTTCGAAAACTGTAGCGATCTCAATTTGGTAAATGAAATAGGTACAGCACACAGATAATCGTGTAGGTACTATAAAATGCAGCGGTTTTCGGTGGCGATTCACCGGAAGTAGATTCTAAATGAACAGGTTTTTAGTAACTTTGTCATGTCTGTTGAATATACCTAAGATAATTTTTTAATTTTTGGTATTCAATTGCGTATTCTTGAATTTTTCTTCATCCGAATGATGAGCTCAATAATACTGTAGGGGAAGACAGTATTGTTTACCAGAGGCGTACGGATATGTGTATTGCTGCGATTTTTTAAAAACGCGTGTCTTCCTAAAATACTTGTCAAGTATGCCATTAATTTAAGATTTAAAAAAATTACATTTATACTCGTGTAGTTGCTTATTTGAAATGTAGGTTACGAGTATCATACACCAAATTTAACTTCACGCGCAAATAAAATCATTGAATTACTTCATAAAATGGTGTTTGGTTATCTGTTTCCTTATATTGTAATTATTGCTGTATTTTTAGCATGTAGATTCTATTGATAGACATGTTCCACAGTTATGGCAGCCGTGCCCAATGCTGCGGAACCAATACCATTCCGATTTAGGAATGCGACCGACTTTAGCGTTGGTTCAAGTGGAGAGTGTCGTTCTTCCAAGACTCGAGGAATGCGTTCCCGTAATCCTATGTGAAAACGCGACCCTCAAACTAAACTTGACCCCGTTAAAAAAAACTGGCTGAGGTGCTCTCGCGTGCTTATGAGAATGAGCCAAGATCCTGTACCTGATAGCCATGACAATGGCCACCTTGCAGCGAGACCCTTGACCATGGCCGTCAAGCCCTGATTGCGTCGCCGTCGGTTATATCGTCTCAACCGTTGAACTCTCTTTTACGAGTCAATTGGAATTCGGGAGACG
This sequence comes from Uropetala carovei, assembly GCA_036926305.1. Classification (NCBI taxonomy): domain Eukaryota; kingdom Metazoa; phylum Arthropoda; class Insecta; order Odonata; family Petaluridae; genus Uropetala; species Uropetala carovei. Next base: position 2,061,113 of record JAXCHB010000138.1, read on the forward strand.
ATAAGTTACATTTATTTTCGGATCGTTTTTTTTATCCTCCAATTTCTTTTTTACTCTTAGTTTTTGCGTAAAAAAAGTTTTCACCCATTTTTTTAAAAGACGTAAGGAAATCTAAGCTTTCCGATTCATTATCGTTGGCTTTTTTCACTCTTAGCCGGTTCCTCTCCTTGCTAACCAGGTTTTCTCCTCTCTTGCCCCACTCCTTCATTTCGTCTGACGCCTTTCTCCAACCCCCCATCCCTCCAACCTCCTATCCCTCCAACATCCCCATCCCTCCTCTCACCTGGCAGCCCTTCCTATCCTGCCTCCAGTCCGAGACCATCCTCAGTTCACCGCCTTCCTCCGTCTTCTCCGGAGTTTCTCTTCCTTCTTCAACTGTGTATTTTGTCTGACCAATCATCAGCTTGCGCCTCCTCGAAGGCCTATCGGGGAATAGTCAACAGAGACCCGGTCGCATACCTTCCGCGTCGGTAGGTGCCCACTTACCGTTGCTTTCACCTAAGCGGGAACGTTTGTGTTATAACTTATCCACCTGTGCAGTGCCTTGGGGAATCATGGACCTGTAAGTTCTCCACTTGGTGCTGCTCCAACACTCAAATTTTAGAGTACTTATGGTCAATTTATTTGATTATGTGTATTTATATATCTTCAATTTAGATTATGGCGTGTGTCTAAAATAATTTATTTTGGTCCAAATATACGATGTATATATGTATGCGAGTGTCTAAAATAATTTATTTTGGTCCAAATATACGATGTATATATGTTTGCGAGTGTATGCGTGTATGTGCGTATATATATGTATATGCGTGTTAGTGTTATATATGTAGTTTTAATTGGTAAAAGTAACGGGAAATGCATATTTTTGCGGGACAAACTTCTGCATTGTCTTTACAGAATGATTTTCTTTTACTCAGCACTTTCAAATAATTGCGTAATTAAAAAATATTGTCAAAGATAAAGTGAGCCAATGCGTAACTTTAAATTTACGATAACTGCGGCATTGGTTTAGTAGCGGACATACGGCTTGCTTGGCTGTAAATATTGTTATTGAGATGTTAAGGATGAAATGAAACGCATTCGTGAGAAAAAATATATTCACTTCCTAGAATAGTCAGTATACTTTTCGGTGCTGGGCGCTTGCGATTCGATGCTCTTGTAAAAAATGTCCGTCGACCCACTTTTCAGTTTTCTTTAATGGTAGTCATCATGTAGGCCAGTAGCACAGGATGAACTGCAAAATATTTTGGAAGTGGCTCTAGACAGCAGTAATTTTGAAAGTTACCTCCTGATCCCTAACATTATGACACACTTTTCTAACTTGTTAGTGTTGCGCTGTGATTTCTTGTTTCACTTTGCGTTTCCGCGCCTATTTATTTTCCGTTGAAGTGATTCGCTACGTGATTTTTTTTCATGAACGTATTTTCTTAATCATCTGATCACCTTCCCATCCTTTTCAATTAGGGACCAACTAACCTCCGGATCTTTGTCCGATCCGTTTGCTGCGAAACATTTACTTTGCAACGGCGTTAAGCGCCTCATTTCTTTAGCGTAAGGTGTGTGCGAATTTCGTCGGCTGCTATTTGCCTCGTTCTCTCCTTCAAGTAACTCGCATTTCGTGCGCGCCGCTCCATAGCAGAATAATCATATAACGGCATCTTTAGTGCGGCAAGGAATAGTGACGTCGTCAACTCGGTGAGGTGTATCACACTCTTCTTAATTTTTTATAAATAAATAATTACCGATTTTACCCATTGACGTGTCAGTGAAAGCGTCGTGATATTTCCGTGAAGGTTCAAGTTTTTCATAATAATAAGTATTTTAGGGATAATGCGAATTTACGGTGACGTACTTCGTGGGCGTAAAATTTGAAATTCGGCTTTGCGCGGAATGATAAAAAATGAACCTGAACAAGTTTTTTCAGTAACTTTTACTTTATCGGAAATGATGCAACTGAAGAATCATCGGAATATTTTCAACGATTTTATCACCGGAAGTCAGAAAGGATTAATTGATAAAAAAACTGAAACAAATGTTTAAAGGCTTTCATTTCGAATGTAAACATTAATCCTCCCAACTTATCTTTTTCTGTGCTTATAAATATACGTGGCTGGATTAGAAGAACCGTGGACCCCACACACAGTATGTTTAAGGGTCCACCCAAATCGTAAAGTGCATAACAGATTATTGCAAGCTTTGTGATATGTGTGGCAACACTTGGAAAGGGTTTAGTTGAGATAAAACGAGATTGGGTCGGTCCATCGTGAGCCTCCTTGCCCTCTGGGCCCCAGGAAAATGCATGTTTTGCATACCGCTTAATCCAGCCCTGTAAATATATACTGTTGACTGAATTTAAAAAAATCTTGGTGTAAAAAGAATTTCCTCTGGAAAAACTCTCAGTCATTTCGTTTTTGGCAATTACTGATGTAATTCGCCAAAATCATGGGGAACTTTTCATTCAAGGTCTCTTCTGTTTGCTTCCTTTCTCATCAGTTTCCACAGAATAACACGGTTCAGTTTCCTTCGAGTGAGGTCTTTGCTCCTTTGTTTTCACTTTGCTTATCTGGCTCACTTATCATCTCCTCTTACACAAATATCTGTAAAAATTCTAATGCTTTTTCATCAGAATTAATCATTAATATGGTGATTAAGCAGGCACAAAAAAGGAAAAATGCTGCAATGCAAAAAAAAATGAATTAGCTATAATTGTCTTTTTAATACTCTATGATACTGCACCATGCTCAAATAAAGACATCACCAAATGAAGTGTGGCACCCTACTCAGAGCTATTCCAGTACTTCTTCATTGTCGCTGAGGTTGAGACATGTAAAACATAGTAGGTACTAGGAGAAAGAAAATGGGTCTTTGGACCTAAAATCACTTTTGTGTAGTAGAGGTAGTACTAGTTATGGAGGTGTTTTGAACCTTGCCACTAATGCAGGATTAATGAGGTTTCCCTGTCATAAGTGTTGAACATACCTTTTTTGATTGTTCATGTTGACCGGAAGGAGTAGAATTTACCAGAAACTGTTGGAGATTTTGGAGAATAGTAAGGACAAATCGCTAGTTTAAACTGGTGTGATACTTATCATTCATTGCACTTAATTTTAACTAATTCCTTTGATGGCAACATGGGGATTGTGCATATGAAGTTAAAATAGCCAAATTGCCAAGAGATAACTTACAATTAGTGATATGTGATTTTGGGAAGTAAGAAAAGAGTGAAGGAATTGAATAAAATAAAAATTAATATTCAGTTAGTTTAATTATTTAAAAATTCTTGGCATGAATTAGGTCCACAATTAAGTTATCATTTTAAGTATTGTATTCACTGTAGATGTAAGATATATTACATTCTAAGAGAATCTCCTAATGATGACAGCTTTGGTAAAAAAAAAACGTAGAATACAAATGATTATTCCTAACCTGCAAACCAGTTACTCAGTCACTAAGGTAGCATCATTAAGGTATTTTTGTTAACTTATGAATACTGGATTTATAAAAATTTAGATATTGATGGAAGTTTGAATATGTAAACCCGAAGTCTAAATTGTTGAACTTTATCTACTAATGTGATAATCTTTTGTTTGAAAAATATAGCTAATTTCCTGCATTTTTGTTGGCATGCCAACAAAAGGCGAAAACCGATCAAAGCATTAATCGTACTGATTTAGTGCCGCAAAAACATTTGTGTTATTTAGTTAACTATTGTAAACAATTTATGGTTACAAATTTCAATCCTTTATGTCTTAATTACGAATTTAATTTAGTTGGCCTGTGAAAAAAATCAAGGACTTTTTCGTGGCACGTGAGGCGGAAAAGATTTGACAATTTCAGTAATATTGGCACGCCATCACTGCTCTAGTATGTGATTAATTAATCATGGTTGTATGCATTTTCTTCATTTAAAGTTTAATTTTCGAATCGTAATGTGTTGATACAATATTTGTTAAATTTGGAAGAGAGATTTCTGAAAACACTGAAAGAATTCTTTTGAAAAACTTTCCAAAACTTGTGTATAATGAAAATTTTGCTTGATTAGATTTCCAAGCACTTTAATTATAGTTCATACTATGTGGTCTCAAATAGCAAAGAAAAATATAGCCATCAGTCTAAATATTATTATTGAGCAGAATTTGATAAATTCTCGCTTATGTTTGGTAAAATTTGTTTTAAATATCCTGTTTGACATCCTGATGTAATACTTTTGTTAGCCTTGCTAAGACAGGTTGCTAAATTTTTATTAATATTATTGCACAATTTTATGAAAATTTTATTCTAATCTCTCTGAATAATTTCTGTGCAAATTAGGTATTTATCTGATTCTGCTTCTGAGTTCTATATTAAAATACCAAGTATCTCCTATTATTTAGAGATTCACTAAATGGCAATTAGTTTTTGTTTTTATTAGTTTGTAGTCATAAAAGTACAACTCTTCAATGCAGACGTAAAACTACCTCCACTTACCACGTTAAACACTTTAATTGTTTATATTTCTTTGTTGCACTACCTTCCTAATACAGTACAACATTGAATGTTGAAGTCGTACTTTATACACGCTAGATGCATATTTTTCTCTTGTAATAACAATATATATTTGAAAGATTCTCGACTTTGCTACTCCAGTAGGTTGATTGTAAGAATACTTTTAAATTTTTTAATATTACTATTCCTTAGCACTGACATGACTGTTAAGTGTAACTACATCTTATATTAAATATAGAAAAGTAAGGATTTTGGTAAATCTGGTGTATTAGTGGACTTTCTATTCATATTGCTTCTATAACACTATATGGCATTAATTTACAATTTTAATAACAATACCATTTTTTTCAGTTCCAATGCAATGGCTAGAAGATATGGTTGGCCTGATAATGTTGGCATACTTGCCATTGAACTAATTTTTCCCTCCCAGTTTGTTGACCAATCTGACTTGGAAGTTTTTGACAGTGTCTCTCCTGGAAAGTACACAGTTGGTTTAGGACAGTCAAAGATGGGATTCTGTACAGACCGTGAAGATATTAATTCATTATGTCTCACTGTTGTTTCACGTCTGATGGAAAGGAATGGACTAAGTAATTCATTCATATTGTTTAAACATGTAGTACCTTTATTTCATTGTTAAGTTTTTGAAGATTTATAATTTTTCTTTGTGTATTGCAGAGCCTGAAAGTATTGGTCGGCTAGAAGTTGGAACTGAAACCATTATTGATAAATCAAAAAGTGTGAAAAGTGTACTAATGAAAATCTTTGAGGAGCATGGAAATTTTAGCATTGAAGGAATAGATACAACTAATGCTTGCTATGGTGGAACAGCAGCTCTCTTTAATGCTTTATCATGGGTAGAATCAAGTGCATGGGATGGTAAGTATATCAACGTTTTTGTTAAGTCTATTTTTACTTCAGTTTGTTTTTGTGTCAATGACTGTTTACTTATATGCAGATAAGTAAAGTAAATGTTTTTTATCACATTTTCTTATATCAGTGATAATATTTATTTATGAGTGGAAGTTTATATAAATTTATTAGGAAAACCTTTCCTAAAATATTTGGGAAAATGGATCAAAATTTGAATAATTTCTCTCTTATTTAAGGACTTTCCTTCATAAGGAAAAATATAAATATATATAAAAATATATATATAAATGTAAATAAGAAACATATGGTTAATTAACTATAATCAGTGAACAACCCTCCTAATAACCATAAAATTATTTAAAAAGGAACGTACATAAGTTTAGGGGAATTTACTCCACACCAGGGAACAAACACACAATCTCATGCACTCTCTGTTTAGGGGGAATTACTCCAATGCCAGGGACCCTTTTTTTGCACACACGCACAAATACACGCAAGCCAAAAACTACACACGAGTACAGTTACTCCTCGGGTTACGTAAGTCTCGACTTACGTAAACCCACACTTACGTAAGCAGCCCCATAAATTATGTACGAAAAAAATTTTGCTATGCTTACATTAGCGGTTTTTCTAAGCAAGCGCGAACTAAATCTATATGTATGTGTGTGGAGAAAGAACTCAAGACGTGGGTTGTAATGCAAAATCCCCGTTATGCTACCCAGCCAATGTTGCCATTTTTGCAAATTTTTAGCTATATCTAGCGACTTTGGGTTTGAATTGCCCCTGAAAAAAGGCCACAATGACTACCTACTAATCTAGCGAATTGGCGTAACAATCTACCTAATTCTAGTGACTGGCCATAATTGCGGCATATATCTGCACTCATATGAATAAAATAATAGATTACATTGTTGTTATATGTCTGTGTGGTACTGTGGTTTCTCTCTCAATCCCTTCAGTCTTTTTCCAGTCATTGATGTAGGTGCTTGATCTTACTTACTTTAATTTTCAGAGGTCGCTTTTTCAAAATAGCATCATGTGCCAAATAAAATGCCTTCGGGGGCTGGATCCGGCCTGCCTTAGTTTCCCTACCTCTGCTGTACTTTCCATAGTAATTTTCGACTTACAAATTTCGAGTTATGTAATGGGTGCCGGAATGCATTACTTGTGTAACCCGGGGAATGCCTGTACTTGCTTTCTAAAAAATGCCTAACTATGCATTTTGGATTCAACAATTCCATCGTCAGTATGCCAACCAAAAAAGACAAAAAATCACAACTTAGGGATAGTATATATACAAAGAGTGAAATGAGAGGGGAAGGAAAGGTAAAGAAATAGGGGGGAAGAATAGTTACAATGTAGTGATGGGGAAGTCCGTTGGAATGACCGTTATTCAAAAGAGAAAGCAATGTAGTGTTTCCTATTGGACCTGTGTCTTGATTAAGGATAATATCTTGTTTTGAAGAATGGCCGAGCTTTTGGCCATATCTAAAAGGTAGTGACTGGAAATAGGTTTCAATAATTGAAGGTTTTTTGAAGAAGATGAGTTGCTATGCTAGATTTATCAAAGTTTCCATTTAAAAATATGATGTGTTCTTTGAACTTAGTAATGATTTTTCTTTTTATTCATGTGTAATGCGCAAAGAAAGGCAGTTTTATATATTTTTCTTTTATTGGATATGTCAGGAATTGCTAGGGTTGTGGAACTCTGAATGTTTAATTTGTGCTTGTGTTTCTTCACTAAATTATCTATGATGTTTTCAAGAAAACCCATTTTTTTAAAGCTGTTTTTTAATGAAAAATAAGTAAAAATCTGATGTGGCCAACACATGACTTTCTCCATATTTGGGGTATAGATATTTAAATTATTATGAATAATATAACGAGGCAAAATTATTATTTCGTATCGTAAAAGAAGACACGTCCTTGTTGCCGTAAATTACGTATATTTTGAATGTTTACAGAATTCACCGCTACATGGTGTTGGCGCTGTATACTGGTATTAAGATAAAGCGAAATATATCCGAAATGGATGCTTCTACGAAAATTAGTTTCAAACAAAACTTGGAAGAAATATTATTCACTACAACTTTGGTCCTTACGAAGATTACCAATAACGATATTTTTAAGGAGCTATTTAACGGAAGCTGAAAAACCGGTTATTTATAAATAACTCCTAAAATATAACTCCTATATAGAATTGTTTCAAATGAAAACTGTAGGAAATTACATTCTCTATAACCTTTGTATAGAATTGTATACACAATAATGATGTCTTAACGAAGAAATATGGCAAAAACCGAATCGGGTTTCGAATAAACCTCGACTTTCGTTTATCCGTTATTGTCCAAAAGCTAATCAGTTCTTTGTGCTCATGTTAAAGTGTTATATATGAAGTTTGGTAACGATATGGCATGTACTTTTTGAGTTAGAGCGCCCACAATAACATACACACACATAGACATCATTCCGAAAATAGTCTAAACGTGTTCTAGGGACCTCAAAACATGTATTTCCGTTGAAATCTCGAAGTCGATTTTTTTCATGAATACAATACTTTCCCATTACTACGTATGGGAATGGCAATGTTGTGAGTCAATTGGAATAAATCTTTTTGTGTGTGTGGGTTTTCAGAATATATTTTATGTCAAACGGTTCTTTTTCTTAGTGAAGAAAAGATTTAACAAAAGAATGGTATAGAGTTATTGTTTTATGTTTCAAAAGTGAATTTAATCAATGCATTCTGTGAGTTAAGATCATTTAAGGAGTCTATATTGTAAATGCTGGTATCGAAAATATTAAAAACATCATCTGCATACCTAAGCCAAGTGTCAGAAAAATACTGGAAACTGATTTTGCATTTCTGTTAAAAGAAATTCATGAATAAATTGACCAAAAAAGGTAAAAGTTGGTTCCCCATAGCTGTTCCATCATGTTGTTTGTAACATTTTTTATTGAATTGGAAGAAATTTTGTTCCGTGCAGAGTTCAGAAAGTTTAATGTATTCAGAGGATATTTCGGAAATATCGTAATTAATCAATTTATTGTAAAAATTATCATAAATACCTGCCAAAAATAATGGGAAATATTAACTTACACTAAGAGAATTTGCTTCCTTGGTATATTGTAATAAACATTTTTGACTTATATTAAAATAATGAAATATATCAATGTTAAAAGAACTATTCTATCAATTATTCTTCAATTTTTAACAAAATACATGATAATTTTGTTTTTTTGTTTAAATAACAGCTAATTTCTATATAAAACTTGGGGACACCTTTTTTGCTTCCATGAAAACAAAAATAAATGTGACCTGAAATTCATTTCAAGTTAAATGAAGTATATATACAGTTGATAATTTGTTGATTCATTCATTATTGTGAAATTCCCATTTTATTGTGTTATACCAAATATTTTACATATTTTCAGGTCACAGAGAATAAAATTTCCATAAATAATATAATAATACATGCAACTCACAATTATTGGTGATAATGAGTAGGGAGGAATATCAAAACTGCATATAATTGTTATATAATTTAAATATAGCTGTTGCATACATTTTTGTACTTATATTTCAATATCAGTGGCTCAGACATTCTTAGCGTTCATAATATTTCTAATGAACAAACAAAATACCACTTTAAAAAGTGAAACATCTTTGTATACAGTAGTGTAAGATGGGGGTGGGTAAAATATTCTATCATGGCTCTGTCTCTTTCATTGTGAGTTGATGGCTTCATTAATTTAAGCTTTTACAGTCCACCTGTTGATATCAATTATATTCATTGCTTTTTATGGAGAAAGTCATTTGTGGGGCACAAGATTTTTACTTTCTCCATATGTAGTAATGGGAAAGTATTGTGATCACGAAAAAAATCGACTTCGAGATTTCAACGGAAATACATGTTTTGAGGTTCCTAGAACACGTTTAGACTATTTTCGGAATGATGTCTTTGTGTGCGTGTGTGTATGTGATTGTAGACGCTCTAACTCAGAAAGTACCTGCCATATCGTTACCAAACTTCATATATAACACTTTAGCATGAGCACAAAGAACTGATTAGTTTTTGGACAATAATGGTTAACCGGAAGTCGAGGTTTATTCGAAACCCGATTCGGTTTTTGCAATATTTCTCCGATATTACATCATTATTGTATACATTGACCATTACAAAAAATGTAGAAAATATAATTTTCTACATCTTTTATTTCAAACAATTTTCCATAGCAGTTATTGTTTAGGAATTATTTATAAATAATCAGTTTTTTCGGTATCTGTCAAATATCTCCTTAAAAACATTGTTATTGGTAATCTTTGTGAGGACCAAAGTTGTAGAGAATAATATTTCTTCCAAGTTTTGTTTGAAATAAATTTTCGTAGAACCATCCATTTCGGAGTTATTCAACTTTTTTCGTAATTTCCGGTATACAGCGCCACCAACATGTAGCGTTGAATTCTGTAAACATATTCAAAATATACCTAATTTAGGGCAATAAGGATGACTGTATTCTTTTACGATGCAAAATAATAATTTTGCCTTATAATGCTATTCATAATAATTTAAATATCTATAGCCCAAATATGGAGAAAGTCATGTGTTGGCCGCATCAGATTTTTTTGACATGTGCTATACATTTATTTTTCATGCCCTTAGATTAATAAAGTGTTATTTTGTATTTCTCAGGAAGGTTAGCCATTGTGGTAGCTGCAGATATAGCTCTCTACGCAAAGGGCAATGCACGTCCCACTGGTGGTGCGGGTGCTGTGGCCATGCTCATTGGACCAGATGCTCCTCTTGTTTTTGAAAGAGGTACATTTTCTTATCAATTTTAGAATTACTTGGGCGATTTTCTGTTTTGTATTTAAATATATTTTCTTTCTTTTGATGTACATATAAAGAAAAGAATTTTGCTTTATATTATTTTTATAATCAACACTTTGATTTCTACTATTTACTTTCTATTATTACTTTCCTATTTATCTTTAGGATATATGGATAAGCCAACTTATTTATGGTTAGGAGGCTCCTGAGACATAAGAAAATGCAATCGCAAGCAGGCTACAGAAAAATATTTACAAGTCCCATGCCTCTCACACTCTCCAAAACGTATCGAGTGATACTCGACTCACAAACTGCTGTTGAGTCAGACTTGACATGCAAGTGCAGAAGGTTAATGAACATTGACTTTCACCTAGTTTCCAATAGCAATTTTAAGTATTTTTGTGCCTTATGTCATGGAACAATATTATCAAATTGTTCATCAGGTTCACACTTGGGGAACTAAAAATTATCCAGATAAGGGGTTAAAATTTATTTTTACTTTCTCCATACGTAGTAATGGGAAAGTATTGTGATCACAAAAAAAATCGACTTCGAGATTTCAACGGAAATACACTTTTTGAGGTCCCTAGAACACGTTTAGACTATTTTCTCGATGTTGTCTGTGTGTATGTGATAGGAATGTTTCAAAAAACCGATAGTTTAATAGATATTTTGATCCCTAGAACACGTTTAGACAATTTTCGGAATGATGTCTGTGTGGATAGATGTATGTGACTGTGGGCACTCTTAACTCAGAAAGTACTTGCCATATCGTTACCAAACTTCATATATAACACTTTAGCATGAGCACAAAGAACTGATTAGTTTTTGGACAATACCGGTTAACCAGAAGTCGAGGTTTATTTGAAACCCGATTCGGTTTTTGCGATATATATATATTATTGTATATACAATTCTATACAAAGGTTATAGGGAATGTAATTTCCTACAACTTTCATTTGAAACAATTTTTCATAACAGTTATTGTTTAGGAATTATTTATAATTAATCGGTTTTTTCGGTTTCCATCAAATATCTCCTTAAAAACATCATAATTGGTCATCATCGTCAGGACCAAAGTTGTAGAGAATAATATTTCTTCCAAGTTCTGTTTGAAACAAATTTTCGTAGAACCATCCATTTAGGAGATATTTTGCTTTTTCTTAATTTCCAGTATACAGCACCACCACCATGTAGCGGTGAATTCTGTAAACATATTCTAAATATACCTAATTTAGGGCAGTAAGGATGATTGTATTCTTATACGACACAAAATAACAATTTTGCCTTATAATACTATTCATAATAATTTAAATATCTATACCCCTAATATGGAGAAAGTCATGTGTTGGCCACATCAGATTTTTTCCTTTAAGGCACTAAGACTCCATCATTTGGGAACATTTAACATTTTGTTTCACAAGAAAAACCAGAAAACATGGAACAGATACGTTAGAGTTATTTTAACAAGGATTAATTCAAGTTAACAATTGTTAGTTTCTGAGAATGATAACATATGAAATGTCAAATTGTTTTATACACTTCAAGATTCATTTCCAATACTGGTTAAAGTTTGATTCAAGAGTTGTTATGTGTGGGTATGTATGAATAATTCCTCATCACTGGGGCTATTTTATACTTTGAGTCAAATAATATGATTCTTTGAAATGCTGGTCATTTTTAATCTAAGATGGCAAAATACCCTGCATTCAAAGAATTTTTAATTAATCATAAATGTCTTTTTAAATATAAGTCATAGCTAACAGTTATCAAGTAATTAAATTTCGTAATTTATGCACGGTTTGTTTTTTGATGAAATAAAACATGAATTTCTCCAGGGGATTGCAAAAAATGTCCATGATCAATTTCATAATGTATATTGCATTGTCTTTGCCCTAATCCTGGTATAATGTTGTAGTGGTACAGCTAAGGAAAGGGCAAATGTTTTCGTTAATTTAGCAGTTCCTGATATACATTATTAAAATGTGCCTAGTATTGTTTAGTTGGGTCATCATGTTCTTAATTTTTGTATTAAATTTAAGTGGGGAGTATGAAACTGACCCATACACAGATATAGAATAGATGAAAATGGTGTATTATTATGAAAAAGTAAAAATGGCAAAATCAATACCCTTGAAATAAATGAAAAATTATAAAACATCACCATAAAGGTTAATGGTAAAGGTACTGTAAGATTGACGTAGGTCAGCCATTCAGTTCTTCTGCTATCAATTGAAAAACATTATGTGGACTGGTAGCTATGTCCCAAATGCAATAAAAGCTGCAAAAAATGAAAGTTATTGAATAAATAATCATGAAATACCTAATAAATTCTAATCCAATTCTTATTGAAAACTATTTAAAAGAAATGCGGTTTTTCTAGAAATGAAAGTGACTGATTCTGTCTAAAAACAGTTTTGTGATTCACTAAATGCTTTGAGTTCTCTAATTTAGTTCCGTAAATTATTCCATAATTATTCTCTACAGAGTTAGAGAGTAAAATAAGATAGGCATCTAGCATTGAAGCATGCAACTCTCAAGGAACTGATCCTCAAAGCTTTTAGTTGGTGTTAAGGTTTTTAAATCAGTAATGCCATTTTTGTTACTGTATTTACTCGTGTGCCCTCGTGTACCATGCGCACCCCTATTTTTGAGCCAGTTTGGAGAGAAAAAAATAAATTCGTTTAGGAATAAGTTGGCATCTAGGATTTAAATGAGTGAAGTTAATAAAAAAAGAGTATAAAAAAAGTCGTCCTCTTTGCTGATTCCCCCTCCCTAAAACAAGGTCCGCCCAAGTTAAGCATCTTCTCCCCCCTACCTACATGATGCAATTTATTGGGTGATCTCTTTATGCCGATGCTAGCTCCTTGGTAATCGCCACTCTTATGTTAAAGGAGCGTCAAGGGCTCACGATGAATTCGGCGAACACAGATACCAGATGCTAATTTATTCCAAGAAATAAATTAATTAAAAAAAGGTTTTTTAAAAAATAACTTTTATATTATGCACTAAAAAGGAAAAAATAAATTTTTATTTATTTATTGATCGTGAGTTCGGCCGGTAAGGAGGAACAAAATTTACAACAATTGCAGTGGAATAAATTCCGTCTCGCTCAGCAATGGTGATTTACTAAACTTTATTTAGAACTTTTGTAAAAGTTATATGGCGCAAGATAATAAAACCTGTAAGGCACCATATAACTTTTATAAAAGTTCTAAATAAAGTTTAGTAAATCAACATTGTTGAGCAAGAAGGAATTTATTCCACTGACATTGTTGTAAATTTTGTTCCTCCTTACCAGCTGAACTCACAATCGATAAATAAATAAAAATTTATTTTTTCCTTTTTAGTGCATAATCTAAAAGTTACTTTATAAAAAACCTTTTTTTAATTAATTTATTTTTTCTTTTTAGTCTCAAGCAATGAAATTTCACATTCTTCCATGGTTTCTATAGGTAAGGGTGTTAAATTACAAATTTTATCTCTAACTAATTGTTGATGTAACTAAAATGTTAACATTCACCATTCAAACCCTCTAAACCAGTATGACGTAGCATAATTAAAAGTGTAAGTAAGTTAAAAGCTCTATAAAAACCCGAAACAAACAAATGAAGACAACCTAATAACTAAATTTATGAGTGTCGGTATACTTAATTATACGTAAGAAATCATTGCTCTATCCCTTACTGGTTCTCAGTTATTAATTATATTAGAAAAAGTGTCAAACTACGAAATAGTTTACTTTGTAGAAATATACGATATAATAAACAAACATTTCCTCAATGTTTTTATAGTTCATCTACGCTGTGTGTACCTCGCCATCTATCACCCATCTGAAGAAGCTCAGATTTTTCAATTACTCACTAGATATCAGACAAAGAGGAAAAGTAAAAATTACAAGTATTTTGTCACTTTAGTAGGATATATTACTGATTATGAGTTATAAAAATAATAAATAATTAATTCCTATCTCATTAGTTGCGTCAGAAGCATCACCGGATGTATTTGCACCGTTCCTGTGGGCTGGTAGGGTGATACAAGCCTAAGTGGTCACAAACCGCTATATATACCTCTATATATATACAGTAGAACCCTGTTAAGAAGTCTTTCAAGGGACCAGAGGATTAAGGACTTCTTAAGCGGGAAGACTTATTAAGAGAGAAAACTTATTAAAAGCAATAGGATAGTAGCTGGTACATTAAATATACAGAAATAAAAACAAATTAGTCTAATTTATACAAAGACATTTTAATTGTGCCAGTGATTTACAATTTCTTTATAAAAAAGGAATCCAGAGTGGATTGTTTGGTGTATTTTTTCCTGAGTGTCACAGAAAATGATTCTACTTCCCTAATACTTTTAAGAATCGTTTCAGGAACATCAGGAACATTGTCAATAAATGCCCGAAATGTGGCTAGGGCATTAAGAGCTTCATTGTAAGAAGGCACTACACCATCTTCCTCCTCTTCTTCACTCTCTGACACATTTTGGTCCTCCTCGCAAATTTGCTCAATAGTTTGCAATGAACAAGGCATGACATTGTCATCTACATTGATAAAATCTTCAAACCTCCCATTAAAATCAAGAATTTCCTGTAAATTACTCCATACATCTTGTACACATTCTTCTTCATCATCCCCAACAACAACATTCGGGCTTCTATAAAATCCAGCTTTATGGAAACAATTGGATATCAATGTTGGACTGACTTGATCCCAAGATGCGGCCAAATAATGCATAGCATTCAGCACAGAAAGTTTGAATTTATTTATTGGAGCAGCTGGGTTCGAACTAACATGCAGAAGCAGCCTATGGACAAGCCTTTTCCGGAAGTATGTTTTCAACACTTTAATAACACCTTGATCCATAGGCTGCGAAACTGCCGTAGAATTTTCTGGGAGGAACTCAACACGGACATTGGACAAATGTTCTGTGTTCTTTGGATGTGCAGGACAGTTATCAATAAATAGGGTAATTTTTCTATTCTTACCCCCCATCTTGGCATCAAGGGCTTTCAGGTATTCATCAAAAATGCCACATGTCATCCATGCGTTTTATTGTTCCTATACTTGCATGGCAAGGTTTTAACATTTTTAAAACACCTTGGTTTCTCTGATTTCCCAATCATTAATAATGGAAGTTTCTCAGACCCATCCATATTGGCTCCTACCAGCACTGTCATCCTCTCCTTGCTCATTTTTCCCCCTTGACAACTTTCCCCTTTAAACGCATAGGTTTTATTAGGTAGGAGATTGTAAAATAGACCTAGCTCATCAGCATTGAACACATCGCAAGGTTTATACTGTTCAAGTAAAGGATACAGTACTGTTTTCTTCCATTCCTCTACTTCCAATGTATTAACACTGCGTGCTTCTCCACAGATGGCTTTATACACCAACCCAGTTCTATTTTTAAATCTATCTAGCCACCCATTGGAAGGATTAAAGTCTACACCAAGTCTATCAGCAATTTCAACGGCCTTTTCTCTCAGTAAAGTACCGTTAATTGGTATATTTAACGCAGAAGACTGTTTGAACCACACTAATAGCTTTCTCTCCACATCTTCGTACTTGCCAGGACGTTTTCTTTTAACTTTACATGAAGTATCACCCAACTGAGAAATTAACGTTGCCTTTTTTCCCATAATTCCTTTGACCGTAGATACAGGCATGTTAAGCTGCTTAGCCACTTCAACACGAGTCAAGGTAGGATTTGATTCCACTTTTCTAATCACACTCAGCTTTTCTTCTAGTGACAAGGCGTTGCGTTTTATTCCTCTGTGATTCATGATTCCTAAATGAATTCCAAGCTGTTTTCTATAAAATAAAGAAATTTTTTAAATTATTAACATTTTATGGATGGACATCTTTCGAAATTAAACAACCTTGAGATCAAAAAAGGACTTTTAAGGAGGCTCCACTCAAATGAGCAATATCTAGGAAATGCTTGAAAATTTTTTTTACAGCTTATATACATCACCATTTAATAAAAAAATAATAACAACACCTTACTGAACATATTTTCCCGTAAATCTCATTTGAAAATTGAAATAATTCTAATAATTTAAAAAATTAGAAATAATTCTAGGAATATTGATCATGTGTAACATCTCGTTTTATTTTATCAATTTTGTCACTTTATAGAATAAAATATTAATCATTATCTAATCTATTAAACAAAGACCACGTTGAAATTCATATGTAGTTTATTTATAGGAATGTGTATGCAATTGAGCTAAGTTAGTCAACCATGTTTGAACAATATTTTCATGTGTTAACGGTAACATAAGTCGAAATTTAGTTAAAACTATGCTGATTTATACCTTCAATATATTTAAACCTTTAAACTTCCTTGAGATTTTTGTTTCTACAAACTACGTTTTTACTTTCAGATTTCATATTTTGAAGAAGGACCATCTTACAGCAATGAAATTTTCTCAAAATAAAAGTTAATTAATTGAATTAAATCCATAACTAAAATGGGGTAATATTCAAAAGATTATATGTATTTAAATTGAACTGATCATGATATCTTCGGTTTAGCGCGATTTGATTAGGAAATCCCAATTGGAATTAGATGGTTTTTGTGCAAGATAATGCGGAGGAATATGCCTCGCATAAAACGGCCTTAATAGCTAACAAAACCTAATTTAAAATGCAATTCACCAAAAGAAATAAAAGGATAATGAAAAATATAATGAAAAAGTAACCATCTAAAATACACAAAAACGGACTCATAGACGCTTACGACTGCAGTTAGTGAACAACATAAACACTTCCAACAGCATCTAAAGAGATTTTTACAATGATTTCTAATAATCTTATTAAATAAGTAATTTCAGTTTGGTACAACTACTGCAGTCTAGTAGGAGCTTCCTTAACATAGTGCATATAACTTACCGTAATTCCAGCAATTTTCTGGGGTATAGGATTCAGTAGTAGACAGAGACAAAGTATGCAGATTGATTGATGATATTGATCAATTGATTGATGTAACCAGCATGTTACCACATAGACTGTATCAACTGAAGACTTCCGGTCACTTCGGTAGAGTCCTATCGTAATATAAAATGATCGATAGCATAATAGCATATATCGATAGTCAGAGAGCAAGTGATCAATCGATCGATTGCAACGTAAAAGATTTTTCGTCTGTGAAAGAAATACGAAGAATCTGAAACTTTAGAAATGAAATCTTTATATGCATGTTTAAAAACTTATTAAACGGGTAAAATTGCATTACAAATCGTACTTTTGGTATCATGAGATTCGACTTCTTAAGTGGGAAGACTTAATAAGCGGGAAACTTATTATCCGGGAAAAATTAATTTACACATTATGGGTTTTATTTCGGGACTTCAAAAGTCAAACTTCTTACAGGGGAAAACTTATTATGCGGGGACTTCTTATCTGGGTTCTACTGTATATATATCTCGAGTGAGGTTAATATAAAAGTTATTAAAATATACCGTATATGCCCGAATATAAGGCGACTCCCCCCCCCCCATTTTCCTAATGAGAAAATCCAAAAAAAAAGTTTTTTCGCCAGTTTGAACATATAAACTTTTTATTATATTTAAAAGTTTTTTAATTTTTTTATTAATAACATACTTTATTTAAAAAACCAAAACTCATTAAGTGACAATTTTATTAAAACCTTTCACGCGCATCTTCGACATCAGTGTCTTCGTCATCATTAGAGAATTTAAAAAAGTATAAGATCCATATTACCTACTTACCGTCAAAAAGGATTTCAAGAAGAGAAATTTTCAGATGTTGGACTTATCGTAGGTGGAAACGCAGACTACTCTTTGGACTTGGGAAGTTTGTGTAGCACTGACGGATTACCGACTAAACTTTCTATTAAATAGTGCGAAAAGGAATAGACACCTCTTGGATTTGTACGATGGTCAAAACACATTAATGTTATGGACAAAGTATCTAAAAAGTTTGATTAGACTACTTTGTTGTTCAAAATAAAGTGATTGAGAGAGCGCCCCCGTAATACGAGAGACTTTGTAAAGACTCGAATATAAGGCAACCCCCTCTTTTCTGAGGGACAATTTTGGGAAAAAACCTCGCCTTATATTCGGGCATATACGGTAGGTAGAAATTGATAGTAAATATTTAATAACAGAACTGCTTATTTTGAGTAACAATAAACAACTTAAAACCCATTTAAAAGGTACTGCTGTAATATTATAAAAATATAACATCTTAATCGTCAAATTGTCCACCGTGATTTTAAAGATGCATAAACAGCATATTTAACCCTAAGTGGTTGCTTAGTCATATAGGTATGCATATACTTTGTAGAATTCTTCATCTTCTGCAAGTGTAAACATAGGTGCAAGTGTGTCACAGTAAATTTACTATTGAAACTCGCAATTTATGTAGCTTGTTCAGAAATCTTCATGTATGATGCACAATCATCTTTTTTTACTGACATTTTGGGATAAAATGTATGCGGGATACAGGAATAGATACGGTATTTAGAATCTTATTTATGAGATTTTTACTTACATATAAATAAAATCCTTCAGGTAAATTGCCAGTTTCTGCCTCAGAAAATCCATTTTTATTGAATGAATTCAGTTCTGACCCATTCCATAAAACATAATTTCTCAGTTGTACATTAGTTTATAAATAAAAATTATGGTCGAGTTTTTCATGAACCTAGAACTTTTTTCTTCAGATGTAAATGAACATCAGTAGGCGAGCAATTTTAAATAAATATGGGGATCCTCAAGTTGCTAAAGTAAGATTTTATGTTTATTTGCAGTCATTCAAAATATGTTGTATGAGGATATTTTGAATTCTAGACAATTATTTTGAGCATTTCATTATATTTGTTTAGTTATACATTTTTATCACCATTGGATGTACCATTTCAATGCCATTTTTTCTACTATTGCTTGTGTGATTCCAAAATGTTGAACATTAGTAAATGGTAACTAAAAATTATTTATTGTCCATATAAATTCCATAATTTTACATCCATCAAGTATTTGACATAGAACTTATAAGTAAATTTATGCATTTACTCTAAGATTTGTAGAAAAATACTGCAGCTATAAATATTTATGCATACATTAATGTTTCTATTTATGCATCTATTTAATTGGAAGGTCTCCGATCAACCTATATGAGGCATGTGTATGACTTTTACAAACCAAACATGGATTCCGAGTACCCTGTTGTTGATGGTAAGCTTTCAATACAATGTTACCTAAATGCTTTGGACAATTGCTATCAGATGTATTGTGAGAAAGCTGATCAATGTAATCCAGGTAAGTTTGCGTTGCAAGCACTGCATCATAAACTTAAGGCAAATTTTAAGCATTCCTATGTTTAAACTCCTTTTTTATTTCAGATTCAGATACTGATATGTGGGATGTAAATCACTTTGATGCAATTTTATTTCACTCTCCATACTGCAAATTAGTTCAGAAAAGTTTAGCTCGTTTGGTGTTAAATGATTTTGTAAGGAGAAATAAAGCTGGAAAACAAAACACATTTGCAGGAATGGACAAGCATTTGTAAGAACCGTAGTCATTAAATGATACCTAATTTTTTGTTATTTTTTTAAAAATTTGTATTGTAATTTTCAGGAATATCAAGCTAGAGGACACATACTTTGACAAAGATATTGAAAAGGAATTCATGAACTACAGCAAAAAATGTTTTGAATCCAAGACGGAACCACACTTGTTCTTAGCCAATCAAATTGGCAATATGTACACACCATCTTTATATGGAGGACTAGTCTCCTTATTAATGAAGTAAGAATAGTTTTTAGGATAAAAGTTTTTAACATTTTGGACATGTGCAGATTGGCTTAATTGTTAGAAAGTGAAAAGTTTATTGTCTGTAATCCTGTAAATTCATTGTTATTTTTAGATGCTATCTAGGTGAAACAGTTGGATTTAAATAAAATTTTTTGCCATAGTTACCAGAAGGGAGGATGAATGTTTATAGATCACTAAATATGATTTTTCATGTTCCTTTGTCAGGGTTTGTTTGAGCTGTTATCAAGTAAAATATTTTAATTATCGTTTTTGTAGATAATGTTGTTTGGCATTAATTAATTTTAATAAAAGGTTTGCAGTGTAATTTGGTGCCTTTAAAAAGTTATGGTTTGGATTCATAGATACAGAAACCAATCCACTATTTCACTAAAATGCTTGTGATGTTCAATCTGCAGAGATTTGCTGGTTTATTCCTCATAGATGGTGAGGTTTTATTGCATTTATCCAAAAAATACCTACATGGCTGTCATTATAGTTATAAAATAGTCTCCCAACTAGCGATAAATAAAATATGTCCCTTGGTTTGGTTTATGAATCATGAAAATATGGAAAAAATCCTCTCTCCTCCATTCTTGTAAATATGGTACATCCAAAAATCATGCGTGTGATGATGTAGTAGTGACTAAAATACATAGCCTTATGAGTGGTGTCGAATATCCATAGACTGGACACCTACTAGCAATTGACAAAAGATGCTGTCATGTAGTTAGGTTTCAGGGTTATTGGCTGTGAAATCTGTGATGTTGTAGCTTAGTTCATATTTAGAATTTAGGGTGTTTTGGTACACATCAACTCATATATCCTCACAGGTATCAATCTGTATAACTTATGTCCTGCACCCTAGGAGGGCAAAGACTATTGGCTGACTCAAAGAAGGCCAATATGTATTTGAAAGAATTTATGACACCAATCATTTCATCTACCTATTTATCATTACCCTGAAGCTTGGTATTCAAATCATTTAATTTTATGGTTTCAGTAAAGGAAGCTAAATCTACTAACCAAGAACTGTCATAAAGTTTCTGCACCTGAAAAAATTTTATTTTTTTCTTTAAGCATATAAATCTTGTAAGAACTTTACTAATTCATCTAACTTCTGAATGAAATCTAAGATACATAAGATTAGTAAACATAGGATACCGTTTCAACAACCTCAAGGAGTACCTTAAAAAGTCTGTGTTGTAAAGAGGATGCCCAAATAGAGTTCATTATTTCTGTAACAGTATCCATTGTATGTCCAAAATGAAGCTTCTTGGTGAATAATGCAGTGGTAAGAAATAAATTATGGAATTGATTCATCTTTCAATGAATTCATCTTTTCTGCCAATCACAGCAGGTGCTCCATCTGTGGTAATGGAGGATAGCTTTTGAAGAGGCAGATTTATTTCCTTTGCATACTTCCTGAAGGTGTGGTAAATATCTTCACCTTTTGTTCATCCATTCATAGGCAATTATTTTAGTAACTCTTCATATGCAGTAAATTTATGAAATTCCATTTTCAATAACACTGCCAGTTGTGAAATGTCTGTTGTGTCTAAAGATACATCAAGCTGAACTGTAAACAAAGCCATCTTCCAAAGTCAGTCTTCAATTGAACTTGAATGTCATTTGAAATTACTTCTATTCTTCTTGTGACTGTGGAATTAGGTAGCTCCAACGAGACTCCTTAATAAACATTGGTGGGCACCATGACGCCCACAGGCACCAAATTGGAAACCACTGGTTTATAAACACCACTTTTATGTTGATTTAGTATATGATCTTTAGTGTTTAGAAAAAACTTTGGTGATAGTGATGGGAGAAGGCTGGTCTGATTTTTAGGGAGGAGGTTAGAAAGCTTATAGGAGAGGGGACCTATTAATAGGAATCTACGCCAGCTCTTTGGTTTGCAAGGAATTTCAGAAGAGGTGGAAGCAATTCTGCTTAATTTTTTTTGACAGGAGGTGATCTATCAAGTTTTTATTTTAAATTTTGTTAGTAGCGATTTGTTTGATATTACAGTCAGACACCGAGTTATGCAGCTTCAAGTTAGGCTGGTTCACGTATATGCGTTCATATAATGCTTCAATGTATGTGGTACCCTGCTTCACGTTTTTGTGGCAGGCACTTTTGATTTGTTGCACATACCGATTTTGCCACACATACAGCTATAATTCTAGTAATTTATTTCACTTCTCGTCCACTTATTGTTTTTCCATCACTTTTTGCTTAATTTAACCTCTCATAAAGTTTAATAATGGCATCAAAGACAGCTTGTGATGTTGTGAGCAAGTCATTTACACAGAACGATAAAATGGAAATCCTAGATAAGTTAAGGGAATTGGAATAATTTGAAATTAGGGTCTTCCATTTGCCAGGGGGATATTTGTCCACTGAACTATCATAGTAGACTAAATCTCCCATTTCGGAATGCAGATGTTTTCTTTGGTTTAATAGTAATAATTTGTAAATAAATACCATTAGGTACTTAATTTTGTCTTAATTACTTTTTTATTACAAAATAAGGTTATTTAATCTTGTCTCATGCCATTATCCCTATATTTCCTATAGGCTTAATGCCTTGAGTTACATGGTTTCCATTTATGTGATGTTTTCCAGGAATGTGTCTCCCGTGTAACTCAGGGTCTGACTCTATTAAGTTCTGTATCAGAATTAGCTTTGGAAAAGGAGATGAAACACAAAATATCATCAAAGTGTCTGTACCACCCTAGTACATACTTAAGCAATGCATTGTCTTAGCTTAAAAGACTTTCTTCCATATTGTTCATAAACATCCACTAAGAGGGGTTAGAGAGAGAGAGAGAGAGATAGTAGGCCTTTGGTTTGTCTATAAAATTTACCATTGAAAAGGAAATTACTTTGATTTGCACAAACTTTCATTAAGTTAAACAATTCAGCAATAATGCAGGAATCAATCCCTGTGTTAATTAAAATATCTTTAGTGAGACTTTCAATCTCTAGTGGGGACAGATGTGAAGAGATTACAAACGTCAAAGGAGGCAAATTTAGTATTATTGATGAAAACCTTTAAATCTAATGCTTTTGCAACTTCAACAGAATTTCAATCGCTTATTTTAGTTAGAAGCAGGAGAATAGTATGTTAAGTTTATGGGTAAGTTTATGGGCAGGAGTAGATATGCCGAAAACAACAGGCCTGACCGGTTTTGTGGATTTTTAGTAAACCATAGTCTCGAGGGAGGGAATTCATAACAAGAACCTGAATAATTTTCCTGGCATTAAGGAGTGTGGAGACAGAACGTAAGGCTTTTTTGATTGCTGATTGGAAACCTAGGATAGAATCATTTTTTGAGAATGGAAATATGCACCGAGGGTTAAGGAATAAGAATATCTTCTTTTGACAAATTGATTGAAGTTGATATTGCTTAGGCAGTGACATGCTAGGCCAAGAGAGGTTCTGTGTATAGCGCTACTTCCCAATCCACCATGTAGTTGACTGACTGCTTCACTCTTATATATATATAAATATATATATATATATATTTATATATATATAAGAGTATATATATATATATATAAGAGTATATATATATATATATATAGCTTAACAGAAGGAATTTAGTCACAATGCTGCTGTTTTATTTTCCTTCTTTGATATCATGCCTACATTACTTGTGTGTAGATAAGCTTAATGTAATACATTGTAATGTTTACTTAATTTCTTTGGAAGCTATAGATAGATCCTAACCTAAGCCACAGTGTAATAAGGCATGCTGTAACAGATTTCAACTGTAATTTGTTAAATAATTTCTATAAAATGAAAGCATTTTGGCTATCTTTTATTAACAATTTTTGAAAAATGGCTTTAATTATTAGTTTAGCTGCCCAAATGATGGAGTTAAATGTTTCATTTTGCTTTAAGATTAGAAATGTTAATTTAGATGGATATCACAACAAATTGACCTGATGCTAATGAATTGCTATTATTGGATTTTTTTCTTTTTACTAACTTCTTAATTTTGAACTTGATCTACATACTACCATTGTGTATGCAATTCATGATAATTAGAATTTTATAATTTCAAATATATCTTAATAACTGTGGTCATGAATCATTGGTAAAACAACGATTTCTCTTTTTTATTTCAGAAAGCCTGTTCACTTATTAGCTGGCACAAGAATAGGACTTTTTTCATATGGTTCTGGTCTTGCCTCATCCTTTTATTCAATTAGAATTTCAGCAAATGGCTCATTAGGTTCTAAATTAGATAGATTGGTAAAGAGTGTCTCCCACCTACAAGAACAGTTAGACTCAAGGAAAAAGGTTTCTCCAGAAGAATTCTCTAAAATTTTGGAATTAAGAGAAAAGAATCACCACAATGGTAAATGATGCTTCAATTTAAATGAAAATGTGCACACTGATATTGGCAAGTGATGTGTTATTTTACATATTTTTATTTTTCAGCTCCTTATATCCCATCAGCACCAATTGAAGACCTGTTTCCTGGTACATGGTATTTGAAGGCTGTTGATGAAAAGCATCGTAGAAACTATGAACGCGTGCCATTGGTATCATAGCTTTTTTCTTGAAATAACCATCAGGTCTGTGGCATACAAATCTGGCATCTGAGACGACAGTTCAGAATGATGTCCCAGACCACAACATAGGGATGTAGATGGTTGCAGACATTGGAGCAAATCATCCTCGAGAAAAGTGCCACCTGATGTGGTCCCTATAAAATTGTTCCAAATTCCTGCTCTTAGTGAAGATTTAAATTATTCAATTCATTTTCTCCTTTTCATTCAGTTCTCAATCACATTCTTCTTCACTTGAAGACTGGGTTTGAGCTCATTAATTCCAAAGAACACCATCCTCACTGCCATCTAAGTTATTGGAAATGCAGCTTTTGTTTAGATCCCAACTATGCATTAATTCACTCGACATGGTATCCCAGACTATCTTGATATACTATCCTAGTTGGGATACTAAGGACTTCTGTATTTTACGAGCTGGAGTCAATGGATGTCCACCAGTCAATGATGAATCATTTTATTGATTGTAAAAATTATCTTTGGAGGGCTTCTTCCCTCAACATCTAATAACTATAAATGACTAACTACCCCCTTGGCATAATGACTTAATCAGTTTTCAATTTATCCTCTAACAGGTATTTTGTATCTTTAGTTGTGTGGTCTGTCAGCATTACTGTTGCTCATAGGTTTTCATTGCCTTTGGACTCAACTAGAATGGATTTGGACCCTTATCTGCTATTGTTCTTCTAAAATTCATAGCAATTTCTTTAACATTATGCCTGTCTCCAACTTCAAACCCTGGCTTCATATAGTTGATACTTTTTTGTAGCTTGAACATTATGTATCTTCTTTATATTCAATTACCCTTCACTTTAGGGGAAGGTCTAGAAAATTCCCAAGGGGGTCAATCCCTCCAATAACCCATCTTTCTTCTTGAAATTGCCACTGCTGATGTCCTTTTATTTCTGAAAATCTCTTTCCTTGTCAGAATATTTCTTTCCCTTGCCTATGGACCTAATCTGCAGCACAGAATCAAGGAATTTTGCATGGGGTTGGTTCAAGAATACATCCAGGGAGAGCTATGTGGTACCAAAGGAGGAGGGCGACTGCTTGGATCCACTAATGTTTCATTTTTATTTGTGTATAATATGTAAAACATAATCCTTTAGAACAGTGGTTCTCAAACTTTGTAGCACAACATCGAAAGATGTGAAAATTTTCTGTCTCGCCATCATTAGGCTCTCATTTCCCAAGGGAAGCACGTCCGACTGTTTAAGAAGCACTGCTTTAGAGATTATTTTTGCACATTTACCTCGTCTTTTGAAGTGGTCTCCAAGTTTAGTTGCTACTGTATTTACCCGAAAGGAAGACGAGGTTTTTTACAAAAAATGTCCGCAAAAAAATTAGGGATCGTCTTAAAATCGCGTACGAAGTTTTAGGTGGGAAAAATGCATGCATTTTAAACACCACACGGAACACGCAGATTTCAAGTATATGCCCATCAAAATGCATACAATAATACATTACCTACATTTAATTAATTATTATAATACATTAAAAATTCGTGTCATAGTTCTTAAAGTTGCACATAGTACGAAAGATTACCTCCGGGGTACTGATGGAAGGGGCGTGTTTACGGCTAGGTAGGAAATCTGTTATGTGCGACAATGTAGATGGTTAAGCAAGGATTGGCGGCCATATTTGAGCTATATTGTTACATTTTAAACATGTCTATGTATTACAGTTTAAAAATCTGCTACCTTTCGGTTGGTGCTCCATCAGCAGACGAAAGTACACCTGAATTTTAAAGAGTATAACATTTGTGAAAGCACTCCATTAGTACTCACTTCGCCAAGTTTTAATGTGAAGGGAAGACTAGTCATTATTTTTAAGTTTAAAATAAGTTACCCCAAAGATATATTGTCACTATAAAAACTTCCGGGAATGAAAAATTACGCGTTATGGTAATGCTGGCTGCGTTAGCGGATGGCAGGAAGTTGCCGCCGTATGTTATTTTAAAATGCAAAACAATGCTTAGGGAACTGCTACCTAAAGGAATAATTGTTAGATGTCAAAGCGAATGCCTTTTTACTTTCTCATACAAAGTATTGTTATCGTGAAAAAATTCGACCTCGAGATTTTTATGGAAATATACGTTTTAGGTGTCGCTGAATCCGAAAAAGTGGTTTTCCCAATGCCGTCTAGAGCCCAAACGGTAGAGCGAAAATGAATGAAATCGTGTACTTAGACATTTTATCATACTGAGCAGAGTCTATGAAGAAATGGTTGACATTGCTCAATAATTACAGGAAGTTTATTCTACGCATTTTTAAAAAGTTTGATTTTGATTTTGATCAAATTTCGTTCAGTTATTTGAGTTTACATCTTCAGTAATACTGTATAGTTCATATTTCTCAAAAAAATGAATATAAGGCTAGTTTATTTTATGCAACTTTAAGAATAATTTGATTTTCTCATAAACGGCTCCAACAATTTTCATCAAATTTTGTACAATTACTTGAGTGTACTTATGCAATAATATTACATATTTCATTTTTCTCAATGAATGAGTATAAGGCTAGTTTATTCTTGGACAACTTTAACAAAAATTGGATTTTCTAAAAACAGGCTGATACGATTTTCTAAAGATAACTAAACGACGCATTATTATATGAGAAAGTTTGTACAATGTATGATGTACTGATTTTTTATTCATGCTTTTAGTGTGTTATTATTTAAAAGTTTTTCGTAAATAGACCTTGGTTTCTTTTAGGGGTCGTCTTCCTTTCGGGTCAGGGCCGGCATGATATCTTTGGGGGGCCCTATGCAAGCATGATTTCGGGGACCCCTCTTCTTTTTCTGCAATGTTCCAACAATGGCCATTACATGATCTGGGATAATGAGGTTGTGGCAATACGTGGTACTTTAGCTAGAATCGGTACTCTATAATTTAAACATATATGTCACATATATTCTATCTTTCTTCACACCAGAATTTAGTTTGTGGTCATCGGATAGTGATTTTCATATTGGCATCTGACCCCCTAACTCAGCTCATTTATCTGTATCGATACTTATAAATATACTGTGCCAGTTATTGATGACAATAAAATATGGTACATACAAGTAAAATCTAGGCCCCCCCCCTTCCGGGGGCCCCTATGCGTAGCATACCCTGCATACCCCATCACGCAGGCCTTGTTTCGGGTAAATACGGTAAGTGTAATAAAAGACCTTGATTTCTTTTAGGGGTCGTCTTCCTTTCGGATCAGGGCCGGCATGATATCTTTGGGGGGCCCTATGCAAGCATGATTTCGGGGGCCCCTCTTCTTTTTCTGCAATGTTCCAACAATGGCCATTACATGATCTGGGATAATGAGGTTGTGGCAATACGTGGTACTTTAGCTAGAATCGGTACTCTATAATTTAAACATATATGTCACATATATTCTATCTTTCTTCACACCAGAATTTAGTTTGTGGTCATCGGATAGTGATTTTCATATTGGCATCTGACCCCCTAACTCAGCTCATTTATCTGTATCGATACTTATAAATATACTGTGCCAGTTATTGATGACAATAAAATATGGTACATACAAGTAAAATCTAGGCCCCCCTCTTCCGGGGGCCCCTATGCATAGCATACCCTGCATACCCCATCACGCAGGCCTTGTTTCGGGTAAATACGGTAAGTGTAATAAAAGAATCATTCTCACTTCCACTGAAAAGATCATCTAATGATGCTGTAATATGTAAAACTCGTCAATTAAATCTTTTTCAGTGGAAATTACAATAATTCTTGTATTACTATTGCATAATCTTTCCATAAAGTGGAGCCTTCCCAAGTGAATTTTTTAGTCTTTAAGGACTGAGTTACTACTGTTAAGCTTTAAGAGTGAGCTAGTGTTCAGTGGAAATGACATTACAGGTGCTGATAAGGCTTGATTTTTCTTACATCCTTTTCACTTGACTGTTGGATGATGCCAAAAATTTTCTTTTCCATTTCTGTAATTTGTTCATACAAGACAAAAATTCTCATTCCAAATATTTCTACAACACAATGTCTATCTCTACAATTATTTTATCATGTAGTTTTCTAATGTCCTTCACTACAAAGATTTTTATGATTGCTGTCCAGTTGTATATTTGGTGTTGATGTATAGGATGGTACTTCATTCCTTCAGTCTAATTTTCTTGCAAGCTTAAATTCCTGTTTATGGCAGTTTTTCTTCACTTTTGTTGTCTGTTGTTCTGAAAAATTTAACTTTCTAAGCTATCGCTTGGAACTATGTGTATTGTTTTCCATCATATGTTTGTGGAAGGACATGTTCCATCATGCGTAATGAAAGAATCAACGTATTTGATGATTTAGAGACTGAATTGAGTGATCTTGATGATAGGTCTAATGGTTGTATTAAAAGTAATGATGATGAAACAGTATTGAGTAACAATAACATAGGTCGATTACAAGAGAGAACAAAAGATGAGCTTTGAAGAAAGTTTTAAAAATGCATAAATTTTAATTCGAGCTGTAGGAGAGAATTGTAAAAATGTTTATTTGTTAAAGGGTATGTACAAAGGTTTTCTAAATTTTTTACTGTAACTTAGTTGAAAGCTGTTATAAAATGTGCATTTATTAAATTTTCATTGCACATAAAGTATTTATTTCATTTTTTGAAACACTACATTATTGCAATTGCTAAAGCATAATATCATTAATAAGAAGTTATGAAATGGTGTTGCCATCTACAGAAATGTTTCTATCTTAATAACCACAATAAATTTTTATACTGAGTGCGGAATTTAAGCCAAGGGCTGACTTTTTTCGTGCAACTTTTGGATGGATACTTCGGCTTGTATTCAGGCATATACAGTACATATATCTTTTTTACAAATTGTTCAAATTTACCTTCTAAATTTTTAAAAAATTGTGGTATTCTATGTTTTATACAAAAAAACTGTTTTGTTGAGTTTAGAACCTGCAAGGTTTATTTCTGTAAAAGAGATAATCAACAGTTGTTAAATTAAATATTATTCAAGAGTACTTGACTATCATAGGCGTTTATAATACCATTTTTAGCAAGTATGTTAATTTTTGGTGCATCTAAATATATTAAGACAATGTGGCTTTTTTGTATACCATGAAATTTTTAGTTAATTCTTAAAGAAGATTTTCAGTGATGCATGACTAGTCCAGCTGTATTATTGCATCAGTTACATATATGTACCCATACATACACTATGTACTCCCATTTAACTGTGCTAATGAAGAAGGAAGAAAGTATGGATAACTGTAATAGATGGACAATAACAAATTATGTATATTTGATGGATTGAATCATGTGATACAACATGGGTCATGATTCATTAGTCTATAAAATATTGCCTAATTCTTTGGTGCACCATATCCTTTCCACAAGGTCATTTGGCTCATTAACTTATTCTGTAAAAGGGGTTAATTTAACCAAACTTTTTATGGGATCTATTGAATACAAAGTTTTCTCCCTTTGTCACATGGAACTTCTTTCATCTACAGAAATATAGATAAATTTATCAGTTGCTCAATGAGTTTTCTGTAGCTACGTGTCTATCTGTTGGAAGGCAGCTGTAGAAACTGGCATTTGGAGAACTTTCCTTTCTCTCCCTTCCTTTCTTTCTGATTCTCAACTTGCTTATTGGTAATTAATATAATTGATCACCTCTTCATCTGCATCCTTGGCAATACTGCTTGACATACTCCTATATCTTCAGCTATGCTTTTCTTTCTTTCACCAAATCATCTAGACAGAAAGTTGTAAAATTATTTATCTGGGTTGGCAATATTTGTGGACGACATTTCATGTTATTCTACTTGTTAAGTTTTCTCAAAATTAAAAGAAAATGTGCTGAATATTTTAAATATTTTTATAACCTCTAAAATTTGGGTACCTGAGTTTGAGAAACAGCCATTTTTTTGTATTTCTCAGATTTTAAAAGCTTTGGAAAGCTTTTATTCTTTTATTAAGTTAAAATACACAGTTAAACTTGAAATATAAGACCTGAGAAACATGAAACTCAAATAACAAAAGATAGAGTAGATTTATAATTTTCTGCACTTAATAAATTATCATCCCCTTTTCCTTTTCCAAATTAACTAATAATAATATTGAGCATAAAGTGCATTGAAACATGGGTTTGAGTTATATTTTAAATAGTGTTTAGAAAGATCCAGTTTTTGGAATGCCTGATTGAAGAGACACTCAGTCCTCAAATTTGATGGGAACGGATGGGAAAACTGTTCCACATGATACAAAATAAAATCCATAGTAGTTACATTGATAAAGATCAGATAAAAATTCTCCAGTTACTAGCATTCCCATAGTTAAAATTTGCCAATTTGAGCATTGGTGATACTGTATACAAATCCAAAATTTGTCTCTCGGCAGAACTCAGGAGGTGAGCAGCACATGCTGTATTAAATGCTCCTAATTTTTACAGTGCAGTTAAATAGGTTAAAAGTCATGCTAAAATGGAAATTAGCTCTTTTTTCATGAATCTGCTGTTGGTTAATCAGGAGTTTAATTGATAGACTGCACCTCTATTGGAGCCAAACCATAGTTTACCAGATTTACTTCAATCATAAAGCAAAATTGATATCATTCTTGTTTGATTTAATTGGGAGTAGGGTATTAACTAAAAATCAGGGTTGTAATGATATTCTGATGTTATGTGTTGCAATAAAAAGATATATTCAAATTAAAAATTTTAACATGTAGTTATATCTTGAGAAGTTGTACTTTTACCTTAATTTTATTCTGTATCAATGCCAAACCTCATTATAATTCTTTTATAGTATCATTTGTTACCAGGAAAATGTACATTTTAGTAGTAGCCCATTTCTTACGAGTTTAATATATTAGTATTATGTAATGTTATTGATTTTGATATTTTAAAATAATTCTTGGAATTAAAACAATTGGCTAGAGAGAATAAAGTAATAAAAATATTTTCTTGTTTTAACAATTTGAGTCAATGTAGTTGTGTTTAGAGTTTTGTATTTCCTAATTTTATGTATATTTGTTTATAAGAATTGTTATTCTATTTTTGAGCGTATTGTGCTCATGTTTACTGAAGTTTTTATGTAATACATTCTGAATGTTGGAAATTAGAAGTTCGATAAGTGCAATTCCTTAACCCTTTTACTGCATAAAGCAACTTTGCTCCATGGCTAAACATACCTAAT
This sequence comes from Uropetala carovei, assembly GCA_036926305.1. Taxonomy (NCBI): domain Eukaryota; kingdom Metazoa; phylum Arthropoda; class Insecta; order Odonata; family Petaluridae; genus Uropetala; species Uropetala carovei. Next base: position 2,092,824 of record JAXCHB010000138.1, read on the forward strand.
GCTAGGCTGTAGAATCAAGAATGGTGAAGTTTGTCACCTTGCACAGTGAATGTGTTTTGATGGATGTTGGGTAAAGTTACTTTACATGGCAAGCTGCAAAAAAGGTTTTGGTGGCTACAGTCGTTTTATATGGTAAAAGAGTTAATCATATAAAGTTCACTTACATAATGATGTGATATTTATTTAGAGTGAAATTTTAAATTTTTTACTTGGCCTTAAATAATGCATATAAGTCATCCTAGCTGACCTGTTTGATATATAAATTATTACTATTAATGGTTATCTAATCTTTTTTATTATGAAAATAAAAGAATAATAAGAGCCAATAAAAATGTGAAAAGAAAACCAATGAATATCATATATGCTATTAAATTTTCATAATTTACAGTAGAATATTTTCATCTTTATTACAGCCTATTATTAACATAATTATTTAAGTTGAAGAAATGCAGCTATTATTGGTAATCACTTCTCAGGAGATACTAGTAGAGTGCTAATTTTGAATGTTTTATTGAATCAGAGTGTTTAATTTTTTCCACATCAACCTATTTCCTAATATATAGGTTAGGTTTCAGTCTTGGGTTTTTATTGTACATTAACATTACTCAATATTTGGTATCTAACTAAATGAACAAACAGGCAAAAGTGGAAGATAGCAGAAACTGTCAACTGTGAAAATATCTTGAAAGGGTTAAAAGTTAAAGATGTTGTATTTAATAAAAATTATTTTTATACCATCTTTTTATTGAATTGGATGAGGATTGGAAGATGATAATTTTCTGCCAGAAAAAAGCACCTTAACCTGAACATTTTAATCCAAATATAAGAGGAAATTGAAAATAAAATTGTTTGGTAAATATTTTATGTAACTCCATCTTAATGAGCCCTGTAAAATTCATTTACTTTAACCTTCAAGTTAAAAAATAAATGCAAAGTGATAGACGGTTTTTGTGGCAATCCATCTTGTTAATAATCAAACTAACTCTAATATTAATTGATAAACTAGACCAACCTTTTTATAGCCCAAGGAAAGCATAAATATCGAGCCATATGGTTAAATAACTAAAATGAATGGAGAACCCTCCTAATAACCATACAGTTTTTTGATCGGCCTACTGAGGATGGAATTGTTGATTTCGAAATGCGCATTTAGGCATTTTTTTTATAGGAAGTACTCGTGGATGATTTTTGGATTTGTGTATTTGTGCATGTATGAACAAAAGGGTCCCTGGCATTGGAGTAATTTGTGTGAGATAAGAGTGTTTGGTCCCTGGTGTGGAGTAAATTCCCCTAAACCAGTATGAGTACTTTCCTTTTTAAATTTCTATAGCTATTGAATATTTCAGTGGTAAGGCGTGAGGTTTATAATTCTTTCCAGAATCAATAGTGGTTAAGTGGTTGGAAAAACCAAGTATGCAATTCACGATTCAGCTTTTCTTAGTGTATTCATTTTAGACATAATGATAAGATGAAATACCTTGTTGAATGACTATGATGTGCACCATATATGCATATGGTTTTGTCAAGCATTTCATACCTATTGGATTCATCTTGATTGTAAGTTGAATTGCAAAACATTTTAGGTTTTTTATTGCAAAGCATTCAAAGTAGTTTAATATTTATATCATTTTGGTGTATTTTATAAAGCTTGAGAGGCAACAACCTCAGGTGGCACTTTACTAGGGGCGACATTACAGAAGTGCTGGGGCAGCATTGTGTCTTTTTGCCTTGGGTGGCAGATTTTAATGCAACTTCTGCAAATATTAAATTTTAATAAAGGCCTGAGGGCAACTTTTATTAGTTTTTGTGTATACTATAATTTTTTAAAGGTTATATAAACACCTTCAGTTTTAAGTTTATTTCTATGAATGAATAAACATGCAAGGACTGCAAACAGTTGCAACAATTATGTATTTGTTTTTGTAACCATGAGTTATTTACTATCGGTTGTTCAATATGTTTGTACTTAAAAATAGATCTATACTCTTCTTATAAAGACATAAGTATAAATAGATATCTACTTAAGTATTTCATCTGTTCTCTTTGCTCAACTATTTGGATTATAATTTTCTTAATGATAATATTACAGTTTAACCCACCTCATTAAGTTACCTATTTTACTTATGAAACACCAAAGAATTATTAATGGAATAATTATTTTTTAAAGCTAATTCTGCATTAGTTTATTTAAATTTGAAACTTTTAGAATTGTCAATATGTACGTAATAATAATAATTTTTGACAATTGTGAATTTCCACATTTAGAAGCATAATTATGTTACTTGTTCTTTTAAAAGTGTCAGCGAAATAGTTGAAGTAAAACACTAGTGCATTCAAGGTTGTATTTTGCTTAAATTATTTTGCTTTCTTTTCTTTTGGTCCAAATATTTAGTATTTAATAGCACATTAAAGGCATCATTATGTGATATTTACGAAAGCCATTCCTTGGGTGTTTTGATTTGGTTTGAATTAAAATGTGACCAATGAAGTGAACTATGACAGATGAAACTGATAAAATTTTGTAGTTTACAATATTTCTTTCAAATTTGTGTCCTTCACAATATTTGTCAAATTTTAACACAAACTAACTCAACTGACCCTAACACAACCAACCAATGCAAATATTCAAATTCCTGCTATCCAAAGACACCTTTCTACCTGTAAACTAATAACTCTTGTGGCATACCTGAGAAACACACAAAAAACTTATGTCTGGGTTACCAAAGGTATCTTTAATTGCAAATATGAATTAAAATCTTACTATTTATCCTTTTCCAGCCCCAATAAATTGAATTTCTTAATATTTTACTCATATTATGTTTATTTTCTTCCAGAACATTTTTCTGGTGTTACCCCAAAATGAATAATTACTGTTATTTTATCCATTAAAGAGATATTATTATATTTTAAAGCTCTTAGTTGATTTATAAGTTTTAGATTTAAATGTCCTTTTTGGCTTTACATTAATCAACATCTTAACTACCAACTCGGAAAGAGAATTCACCTTGGCTCTGCAAAATTAAATGTTTTCTAAACTAACATTTAAAAAATTGTGGGAGTATATAAAAAAACAATGAGGAAAGATATATTTAACACTATTTCTCTCTCTCTGTGGCTGTGGTTTCAAATGAAGGTTATTGATGTGGCAGCATGGTAGGGTTTAAGCCTTACAAAAATTTTATCTAATACTTATGTTTTTAGTTTATTTCCCAAGTCATGTTTTGTATTATGCAAATTGTTATTTTTTGGCATGGCAAGTTAGGAAAAGTTTAAGGCATTATACTGTTTTACATAGCCTAATAAATGTATACATTTCTTTTTAATTTATAAATTTGATGAACTATGTAATGTGAAGTGATTTTTGTTATTTTAATATATCAGCATAGAAAAATATGGTTTGATTTCTTTAGTGCTTTGTCAGCTGGACATAAAAAATATTGGCATATGCTACCAAATACATTTAGAATTTAGGTAACTAAAATATTATAACGTTCATTGTGATTATAGGGATAATTGTAAAATCATTTTTAATTTTGTATTTCACTCATACGAGTCGTGTGTATAAATAAACAAATACATCAATACCAGTTTATTAATTTAAAACAGGTAGTACCCCACTTAACACGAGTTCACTTACCATGAAATTCACTTTAACATGAGGTACCAATTTAGAAAACTACAGGTGAGCCCCACTTAACGCCGCCCCGGCCAACGCGGATTTTATTTCAAATTAAATTTTTTTTTTAAATATAGACATCTTATGCACAGTGCAACCGTAGTATATCATCTTATGATTTTTTGAATTTCGCACATCAAATTTCAAAAAGTATCCTAAATATTGTGATATTTCAGCAGTGTTGCATGATATTGCATCATCTGGTGGGCATTTTCACTCTTCCCTGTAAATTTCACAGGTCTAACACAAAAAATCGGACGTGGCCAACATGACATTCTCCATTTAAATAGATAAGTTTTGTACATAGATGTAAACTACCAAAAGGATTGCCATACATTTATTTTTATTATACTTGCCAAAATGCCTGCGCGCCACCACTTTCATGGCCTTTCCATAATTTAGCCGTTTATCGTTAATTAGGCTACTTCCAAGAGATAGGAGAAAATGCAGTAATTATTTTCTATCGCTATCCCTTCTCGTCAGGAGAATCGTGCATGCCATTTATTTGGTTATTCGTAGTCTTAACGTCAACACATTCGATCCTGAAAGCATAATGGTGAGCTGAGGGTAGAAGAAATTTTATATCATTTAACATTCGCGCGCACCTTTATGACTTTGAACGTACACCCAACCGAAAACGCTGATAATAGAAAGTGACTAACATAAAATTCCAAGTTCATAATATATAAAAATAATACATATAAAATCTGATGTGGTCAAACATGACTTTCTCCATATTTGGGGTATAGATATTTAAATTATTATGAATAGCATTACAAGGCGAAATTATTTCGTATCGTAAAAGTATACAGTCGTCCTTATTGCCGTAAATTATATTTTGAATACGTTTACAGAATTCACCGCTACATGGTGGTGGATCTTTATACTGGAAATTAAGAAAAAGCAAAATATCTCCGAAATGGATGGTTCTACAAAAATTTGTTTCAAACAAAACTTGGAAGAAATATTATTCTCTACAACTTTGGTCCTGACGAAGATTACCAATTACGATGTTTTTAAAGAGATATTTGACGGAAACCGAAAAAACTGATCATTTATAAAAAAAACTGATGTGGCCAACACGACTGTCTCCATATTTGGGGTATAGATATTGAAATTATTATGAATAGCATTATAAGACAAAATTATTATTTTGCATGCCGAAAACGTTTTCTACACACTGGAATAAACCTATTTGCTATATGTGGAGTAAAGAACTCGCAGCAGGGTTGATAGTATTACGCTTATGTTTACATAAGTATGCTACGTAATGGCTTACTGAAAATATGATTTATGAGTGGATGGCAAGTAAAATAAAGGACAAAAACCAAAAATAACGAACAAAAAATAAATACACCAACAGGTGTGGTCAGTGGCAGACTGGGTCTAAAAATATTGGTTGCCAGGATACAAAGGGGGCCCACCCACAACTATAAGGCTATCATTTAATTTTTATAAGAAATAAAATTTTCAAAAAATACATAAGTGGAAAAAAGGTACAATTAAAATTTTTGCGAAATAAATGTATATTTTTTAGTAATTACAGTGTACATATATTGTACATATTACTGGCAGTATACAGTAGATACTAAATGTAAATACAGATTGTTAAATTGAATTTTTAATTATTTTTTAAAAATTTTAAATAAATGGATATTTTTAAGTAGTTTGCTTGTACTGAACATTTTACACATTAACAGGTAGTTCAAAAGCATATTTCTTGCAGTCCACTATATTAAGAGCAATCGTTTGAATTCACTAGATGATTGTGCGAATCTGTCAATAATTGCTTCTGCATCCAATTCATCTAACAATCCTTTTCAATGGATAGCAACATGTATGATTCCAAGTTCTCCTCAGACTGTGAATGTCTTAGCCTTGTCTTTATGATCTTTAGCTTTGAAAATGTCCTCTCACATTGGACTTGAGTAACTGATAGTGTGCAGATGACTTCATAAAGGTTATCATATGCCTTGTCATGAAGTCTGTTAGATGCCAGAATTTTTAGTACACACGATGGGCAAGTGCTAAAAATTTTACACTTGTTGCAACTGGAATCCATATTCTCACCATCATTAATCAATAGCTTTAATACATCAAAGTTCGAAGCAAAAGAAAACAATTCCAATATTACTTGATCTTTGCTGATTTGTGGAGACAGCTTAATAATACCTTCCAATGCTTCATCTTCAAGACCCTTCTCTGCAATAGTTTTAAACTCTGCTAGGTCCAAGCAGGATAAATCTTTATACAACTTTTTGTGTTGTACAAAGCGTGAATCTCGTGACTGAACTATGGAGTCCATTATTAGGTTAAACACATTTACTCGAAAATCAGCTAGAGAATCTGAGGAATTTCCTTCATCATCTATAAGCTCATCTGCCATTCTTTTCTTCTTCCTCTGCCTCAACTGGCAATGCTGTTTCCAACGAGTCAATTTCCAATGTTTGATTTTCATCCATATTCAACTGTGAAATTATGTCATTACATTTATTTACAAATTCCAATGCCTTGCTGTGAACGTTATCAAATGTTCTTGTCTGTTCCTTCAACTTTGTTGTAGCTGAATCTCCTAAACTCCATGCAGTAAACATATCTAAACCACTTGTCTGTAAATAACTTGATAACGGGGCTGTAGTAAGTAAATGCTGTCAATATTGTTTCAAACTTTAGAAGACTTTGAAGTAAAACATTTGCTTCTTGTTTTGTTTTTGCATCAAACTTGTCTGAATCTTGTATCATTGATAAGCATGTCAATAGATTTACAAAAGTACTGACAGCGGCATCATCAAAACGTCCAAATATAGTTGTTCCTGCATTGGATTTTCCTGACCATCTTGTCTCATCAATTAGCTTTAATCGTTTCATTTTTTCTTGTCCTAGATGTTTTCCAACAACTTCTATCCATACAGCCATTCTCTTGTATGATGTTTTCACAAAAGTTGCTAAATTCTGGAGCAAATTGAAAAAAGAAACTGCAGGCATGTAACATTTTGTTATTTCAGTTATCACCAAATTCAAGACGTGGGCATAGCACCATATATGAACATGTTGATCAGCCACATCAGTAATTTTACTTTGTAAACCATTATACTGGCCATGGTAGCTTGCAGCTCCATCTGTACTATCAGATAAACATTTTTTGGGATCAATTTTAAGATGCTGTAATGTTTCAGTCAATAGATCAAAAAGTCCCTGTCCTGTACCATCATTACTTGGCACAACTGAAAGTAGTCACTCACAGATAACACCTTTAAGCACATACCGAATAATAATGCTAAACTGATTGATGGATGAATTATCTTGTGTTAAATCAACTTGAATAGAATAATATTTTGCTTGAGAAACTTCATGACTAATTCTTTCTTTTATCATATTCTTCATAATTTGGATTAACATGTTAATAGTTGTTTTACTCAGGTATGTAACAAGTCCACCACGGCCTTTACTTTGAGCCTTTCCTTGTTGTTCTAATCGTTTGATTCTTTGTGTAAACTTGTTTTGTACTGCAGAAACGTGAGCTGCCATAATGGGGTCATTCTGCCATCAACTGCACTGTAACTAAAAAATTGCCATGATTCAGAACCTCATTATCCAGAGTGTAGGCCGATTCATTTCTGTGACTTCGAAAAGGAAGTGCTTGCTTGCCTAACATCTTTATGATGTCTATAATCCTCATGGCAATACTCCTCTGCTTCAACACTTCCTCTTTCTTTTTAATTAGTGAAGATGCAAAAAAATTATCTAAGATGCCATCATTAACCACTCTGATAAATTGCTGAACATTTCTGACATGTGTTGTTGTCGATTCGTGTAAAGCCAAGCTCTGGCTAATACACCTGTAGTCACTAAAGCCACGTACAAAGGGTGATGGATTACAAGTGTTGGGAGAGACAAAGGCCAATCAGTATGAACAATATAACACCTATTTTCTTTGTTATATGTTAGCCATTTTCTTGGGACTGAGTCATTCATAATTTTCCTCTCATACAAACGAACATCAAATGGCAGATCATCAAGTGGCTGAAATGGACATTCAGCAAAAAACTGTTTCAGATTTGCTCGTGATGGATATTGGAAGATTCCAGCAGTTGATCTTTCATTTTCTTGTGCAGTTTCATTTATAGGATGTGCTTCAGAAATCAAGTCATTTATGCCTGAAGGTATATCTGATTCCCTGTAACTAGTTGAAGCTATGTGTTCAGATGTTGCAACTACAGGTAGTACAGATACCAGAACAATGAAGCCAGAAGAAGTACTGGGCCTGGGTTGGTGAGTAAAGGATGCTATTGTATTTGTCTCTACATTCAAAGTAGCTCTTTCCTGTTCTTGTAACACACAAGTCATTGCATCATCACCATGAGTATTGTTTCTTGCTTCTTGATTATTTGTTGCGGAACTGTACATTGATGTGGATGGTGGTTGTGGTATTATAAAATCTGTGATAGACCTGCATCGCTTGGCTGATTCCTGCCTTTCTGCTTCTTGTCGCTCTTTGTGTTTCAGTGATCCAGATTTATGCTTTTCTTTTCCATGCTGGTAGGGGTAATATTCCTGAAATTAAAACTTAATTAAAAATACTCCACGTTGGGAAAAATGAACATCTACAATTAAATGTTGAATCCAACATTTGCCATAAGTTGGCTATTTGTACGTTTGCATTTGATAATAATAAGTTATTATTATTGTGTTGCTGTATTCTGCATTTTGTTTGTAAACTGTTGTAGCGTATTGTAGAAAATTTCTACAGTACGGTAGCGAGGTCCATTATGTATTTCTGCTAGAAATACATAATGGACCTCACTGCAAGAGCACATCAATGGAAATGTTTTATAGATGCATCTATTATTAACAACAATTTTAACAATCACAGTAATTTTAACTGTAGAGTAAATAAAAGGTATCATTATTTATTGAATTTGCATTATGCGTATATATTATTATTTGAGACTGCAGCTTAAATATATTTACTACCTTGTATTTTTATACTAATTTTATACAATGAAAGAAAATACATTATATTTAAATTAAAGGGCATAGGGCCACAGTATATAAAATATATTAAATACATACCTTTTATAAAATACACAAAACACAGCAACCACGAGGTGAAGAGCTGACGAAGCACACTCAAACTGAGGCCGACGCAATGAAAAATATTTGCTGTCTTTGCAATGTATGCAATAGCTCGATACAAAGTTGGCTCCGGCTGCACGCCACGATCCCAGGCTGGGATTCCCAACTAAGCTTCATTGTGCAGTCGCAATAGTAAAGATCCGAACCTATATAACGTATGCGTCGGCCTCACATAACCCGAATCAGAATTATTTTTTCAGTTATTTATTATATTCTTAAATATAAAGTTTCCTCGAAAAATGATTTTATTAAAATTTTTTTATTAAAATAGTAATACAACGTAAATTTTAGTTGCATACAGTAATAATATTGGAACTTCTATTATATTTTCAAGCTACTAAAAGGTCATTAACATTTTTAACATATTGTCTAATGTTTAAGGGGGCCCACTTCATCAGGGGCTCACAGGGCCCACTTGCCATCGGGCCAGCTGACACCCTGGCCAGTCCGCCACTGGGTGTGGTCTGATAGACCTTGAACTTAGGCACGCACGTCCTATTTGGGAGTAGGGAAGTGCAAGGGCTGGAGACTGCTCCATATGGGCCCACAACCTGCAATACTCGCAAAGGATGAGTTTCTTAAAATATTACCAGTAGATACGGAGGAATGAAATTTTCCTCAGAAATTCTTCTTAATATCTTTAATTCGTAGCTAGAAGTTTTTAATTCCACAATTGAGATACAATAGAAATTTCATTTGCTTTTCGCTGGAAATTATGCAGTTTGATAATTATGCTCCTCGAGAGAGAAGTATGTCATTATTTAGCTGAATACATTTTAATAAGTCAATAATATTAAAGTAAAGCATAAGTCAATTTAAATGTTCCTCGAATTTCGATTTCAAATGTACTTTATTTGCCTTGACATACATTTCATTTTGCACAGTTAGATATACAGGTTTGCTATTGACACAAATTAATTATTTAACATTTATATTTTGCCTTTGAACTAATAGGCAGTACATTTATTTTTCTTCCGGGGATGGCATTTGTCTGGCATTCGCCCTAGACCAGGGATGGCAAATGATAAATGAGTCATGTGCAAAAATGTAGTGTGAACCATCAGAATTTTTTCGAGTGCTACTAGTTTACTCCGCCTCTACGAAACGTCATATTTTATACAGAACATTACAATCTTACGCGTGCCACCTATTTGCCATCCCTGCCCTAGACGGAAGGGAAACCCGGTGAAAACCATCCGTAGACAATAAAATACAACAGTGACAACATAAATATAACATTTGAAACAAAATAACCAACATTATAACAACGAAACACAATACAAATTGTATAAAACATCAAGCAGATGATGGAAAAAATTAAAAGAATCACCTCACCGTTGTTCACAGTTTGACAAGTAGATATCCATCCACAACCACCAATCCAACAGTCCGAGAAATGAAAACTCCAAAGCGAGTTTTGGAAACCAACACAGACAACAAACTCCAAAGCAAATTTTGGAAACAAACACAGACAACAACGAAATACCACAAGATACAAAGGATAACCAATTAGAACATTACCACTAATAAAGCGGTCTTGCCAACTTGATGACTATACAAGTAAACTACGTATTTACAGATGTGAAGTTAAGAGAAAAAGAAAGATCCTGAACTTCACTGGGAATCGAACCCGGGTCTCCCAATTGCCAGGGAGACCCGGATTCGACCCCCGATAAAGTTCAGAATTTTTCTCCTTCTCTAACTTCACATTTTTGTTCAATTTAATGCACTCGCACATAAAAGTCAAATTTCTAACCTTTCACATTTCTTACATAATTAGAGATGCGAAGTTAGAGAAAAAGAAAGATCCTGAACTTCACTGGGAATCGAACCCGGGTCTCCCAATAGCCGGGGAGACCCGGATTCGACCCCCGATAAAGTTCAGAATTTTCCTCTTTCTATAACCTAACATTAATTACATATGTGAATTTAGAGAAAAAGAAAGATCCTGAACTTCACCAGGAATCAAACCCGGGTCTCCCAATTGCCAGGGAGACCCGGATTCGACCCCCGATAAAGTTCAGAATTTTTCTCCTTCTCTAACTTCACATTTTTGTTCAATTTAATGCACTCGCGCATAAAAGTCAAATTTCTAACCTTTCACATTTCTTACATAATTAGAGATGCGAAGTTAGAGAAAAAGAAAGATCCTGAACTTCACTGGGAATCGAACCCGGGTCTCCCAATAGCCGGGGAGACCCGGATTCGACCCCCGATAAAGTTCAGAATTTTCCTCCTTCTCTAACCTAACATTAATTACATATGTGAATTTAGAGAAAAAGAAAGATCCTGAACTTCACCAGGAATCAAACCCGGGTCTCCCAATTGCCAGGGAGACCCGGATTCGACCCCTGATAAAGTTCAGAATTTTTCTCCTTCTCTAACCACATTTTTGTTCAATTTAATGCACTCACGCATAAAAGTCAAATTTCTAACCTTTTACATTTCTTACGTAATTAGAGATGTGAAGTTAGAGAAAAAGAAAGATCCTGAACTTCATCGGGAATCGAATCTGGGTCACCCAATTGCCGGGGAGACCCAGATTCGACCCCCGATAAAGTTCAGAATTTTCCTCCTTCTCTAACTTCACATTGTATTCAATTATACACACTCACGCATAAAAGTTACATTTCCATCCTTTCACCTTTCTTAAGTGATAACAGCAAGCAAGCCGCAAAATATAATTAACCCTCAGGGCATCGTTGAGAATAACAAATGGTGCAAAAACATTCAAAAAAAGGAGCTCCTAATTGTTGTTCACAGTATGACAAGTAGATCTCCATCCACAACCACCAGTCCGAGAAGAAAAAACTGCGAAGCGAGATTTGGAAACAGACAACAACGAAATACCACATGAGACCCTGTGACGTCGGAGTCAAAGTTTTCGAGGTTCATGGTAGGCCTTCACGGCTACCGTAGCGGTCCCGGGACCCACAAAGTCCCCACTGTACTTCACCCTACCAAGCAGTCAACTCTACTTCCTCCAACTCCTTCGCCTCTTTTAAAAAAAACATTTACATGCTTTCCAAATTCATTAACACATTTATTAAAGGGATTATAGATGTAGTTAGGTTTCTCCAATTAATACATTTTCCCGTGACTCTTTCTTATCAGTTGGTTGAAATCACACAGCATTCAAAATATAATTAGGCTCTCCATCCACACCCACCAATCCAAGGAGTCCAAGAAGCGAAAACTGCAAAGCGAGAGTTGGAAACAAACACAGACAACAACGAAATATCACATGAGATAGGTATATAACCAATCAGAACATTACCAGGAATAACCGATTACGACAACATAATATAACAGTACAAGTAAAAAAGTAATAACAGCAGTTATGTAAATAAGTCACAAAATATAACTAATTAAATTTGTCAAATGCCCTGTGACGTCGGAGCCTAAGTTTTCGAGGTTCATGGTAGGCCTTCACGGCTACCATAGCGGTCCTGGGGCCCACGAAGTCCCCATCGTGCTTCACCCTACCAAGCAGTCAACTCTACTTCCTCCAGCTCCTTCGCCTCTTTTTTTTAAAAAAACATTTACGTTTTCCAAATTCATTAACACATTTAGTAAAGGGCTTATAGATGTAGTTAGGTTTCCCTATCTCCATGAATACATTTTCCCATGACCCTTTCTTATCGGTTGGTTGAAATAACAGCATTCAAAATATAATTAGTCTCCGGAGAGCATTAGAGAGTATCTCTCCTTTGTTGATTACAATACAACAGTATTAGTAGATGTGAGCAATTTAGTTTGATTTGAGCATATTATTGTAGTTTTTCTGAGAACACAAAACTACAATAAAAGTAAACCTTATGATAAAATGGCGATGAAGAGAAATTTCATCTTTTAAGCAGAAGATGCATCTTCGAAGCAGAAGACATATTCGAGGCAGGATATGAATATATGACAAAATTAAGCAATGGATGATACAATGAGACGCATTAATACGACTACATCTACATAATCTCATGCATATGCTGCTACTCATCACATTCGCAAACCATTCACCCATGCACTATTAATTGCTCTACCATGCTAAGTCTAATAGTCATGCTCCACTGTAACACTACTAGGCTACTTTACTACACCTACTCTCCTAGCAGTGGTGCTTCTGAAAAAAATATCTGTATGACATTTACAAGAATATTTAGAACACTTCATTTATACAAAATTCTTAAATTTTGCATTCATGTGTTGTTGCTTTCATAATGATAAGTAAATCTTAAGGAAATATAATTGAGTACAATGTGCCATTAGAAAGTATTTACCTATTTTGATATTTAAATCCCAGAAGCGTTAATTTTGATTCTGTGCTTTATCGGCAATTAATTAGAGTTTTCAACATTAAATGGGATAAAAATTTTATATTCTGAACATTCGATATTACATTCCCAATAATTATATCCCCAGGCGTAGGTATTAGGATTATTCGGCCCTAGTTCATGACGTTAAAGAGCTGCAGATAAGTATTCCCTATGTCTCAGAGGAATATGATGGTGGTACGATGCCTAAATGTGGACTAAATGTTTAATCTGAAAAAGTGAATCGAAATGATTCCACTAATATTACATTTTGTCAAAGATTTTATTTAAAAAATACTTCTGCAGGAATGAATGACATGGATCTAATAAGAATCACCTATGGAACATTGAAATTCACATTTATACTATATTCTAAAATGATGTATCTGTGAGGTTTAGCTTTCGTTATGATACGTAATTCTAAAATAATAGAACCCAGTAAATGCTTACAAAAAGAAATTACCACATAGCCACATACACTTCAGGTATTGCAGAAAGTGCCAGTTTTATCTATACCAAATTTAAAATTAAGATTGCTACAGTCTTTATATTCATGAGAAAATGGTGAAGGCTAAGGTGATTTACATCTTTTGAGTTTTTAAATCCCGAAGCAAAATTGAAAACAGAAACATTAACAATAATTTTCATCTTTGTAGTCTTTAAAACAAAATGCAATTAAAAAATCGTCTTCTGAAGAAACATTTTTATATTAGATTTCCGAATAAACGCATCACCAAGCCTCTGTTTGTGACGATAAAGAGCGCCGAATTTTCCCCACATGCATCAGAAGAATCTGACTGCGGTACACTATTCCTTAAGTGGCGAATATAAACAATCTGAAATGTTACAATGGAGTGATTACACTGAAATTGAACAACAAGTAAGTGTCACAAACAGAGTGCGATATATTCTATTCAGCTTACTGGCTGCGGAATAAGTACAGGTGATGCATTTATTTGAAAATGAACGGGTCGAAATAACAGGCAAAACATTCTAAATATATATTAATAATAAATAATATCCAACACCTACAAGAAATTTTTCAACATGAAAACTAATGAAGTTGCCATACTCGGACGAAATATAATAAATTTCGTTATATTTACGAGATATTTGAGTACCTGCATACGTCTGGATATTAGAAACATCAAAATTGAATTTAACTAAAGATTAATGAAAAAAATACTTCCAACTCCAAAGGATGACATAAATTCATATATGACACAGCTATTATCATTCGATATTTGAGTACGTGAAAACGTCGGAATGTTAGGATAACCAAAAAACCTACTCTTAATTGTAATCGGTTAATTTGAGAAAATTCAGTAAAATTAATCAAGAGCGTGAAGATTTTATGGAAAAACAAATATTCCGGTTCAAAGTCTTATGCAAACCCTACCAACAACAGTAAACACTACATCTGAAAATGATACTGACTTAATTCAATTCAGTTCAAAAGTAATTATCGAATGATGTTCTTGAAATCTTACATGAAATGACGTGTGCATTATAAATACGGAAAATCGAGCTTACTGTGGATGAGGAAGTCCTCCCGGGTGTCTCTTCTTCAGTGTGGCATTGGTCATCTGCAATTAAGAGAGATCATTAATTAGATTTGCAATAAATATTTTATAATTGCCTAAAACGGTCTATTATTCGAACGCACAATTATATTATCCGTCAGTGTTTGTCTTTATGCGGAGAACTAAGGTTTCATCCAAAAATATCACAAGTAATTTTTAACTACCAATTCAATGTTAATACGAGTAATAAACCAATGAATTGTCCGAGTAAAATGACATATATACTTTAAAAATATTTCATTAAGATATATACTTAAAAAATATTTCATTAAGAATTGATTTAAAATAAACATTACCATTGCATTTTGCAACTCAATGCAACACGGAATATGGTTGAATATGTCTATCACTCATTTGTATCCTATTAATTCAAAACAAAATCTTTACTGCGTGCATATACATTAAAACGTAATCACTATATTAAAAAAGCAAATAATATATTAGTATATACTATTTAAAGAATTAATATATTTAAATGTCACTTTAATTCTGTTAATAATACAACAATTTCTTCTGCTTCAACTCATGATAACACAGCCGAATAAACCACACACAAATAAACTTATATCGGCTATAATCTGCACAAGGCTAGAAATTGCGTTATACACCATATATTAGATATTTAGAAATTTATTGTTCTCCCATATCTAACTAATTTGGAACACGAAATCCAATATACGACAGCAAAAGTACAGTCGCCGTCAGAGAAATAATATAATTTAGAAAAATTGATAATTAATTATGATTATTTTTCTGGGGTATTTTATATGCCTGAGATCGAAATAAGACTACCATACAAGCTGTGTCATCCCTCCAGTGAAACTTCATTAATTACCTCCAGTAGGAGATAACCAGGCCACACTCGTACGCTCTGCCCTGTCTTGGAGAATAGCTCTGTAAAAAAAATCTCTATTAAAAAGGAGAAATTAATAAAAAGAGTACAATTACATCTAAACATACTTACTCGTGGATGAAGAATGGCATGTCTGGGCGTCTTCGTTCTTCACTCTTCCTGCATTCGGAAAAGAAATGCACACATCTCCAGCATCACCTGTCGGTACTTTTCGTTCAGGGGAAAAAATATTAGCGGTACATTTTGAAATTCAATTTAGCATTTATCATGGAAAATAAACAATAATATGACATAGGGTAACAGTAAATGTGTCAGTTGCATATAACATCGATTGTTAGCATTTATCGTGGAAAATAAACAATAATATGACATAGGATAACAGTACATGTGTCAATTGCATAAAACATCGATCCTGTGGAAATCGTATCGTGGTTTGGGATTTTGTATGCACACAGGTTGGGAACCTTGGGCAAGGTCGGGGCCCCGGGAGGGAGGGAAGAGGTCGACCCACCAGCCAGTTGTGTGTTAGATAGGGTAACCAAGACAGACGTAGAATACAATTATGTATATATACAACCTTAAAATACTATTAATATAATATATAATGCAATATGTATAATATAGAAACGAAGCGTAGACAAAATAAAATTATAAACTGCACTGAAAATTATTCAAACCGTAATTAGTCGATACCGAGTTACCAAGTTCATTGCAGCTTCGGCAATGCATTTCCCTCATATCCTCCATTACTTTTTACGGATCTCCACCTGGAACCAGGGTAGAATAAGGAACACCTGAAATTAACAGAAATATGAGATTATATGATGGATTAGTTTGTGAACTACTTTAAAAACTTTTAACACAATCATACCTGTTGAAAAATGTCATTGTATTAAAAAAGAAAATGGCCAAAGTTTAGTTTTATTCATTCATTTACAGCCATACGCCTATTAAAAAGTAAATTAATATCTTGTAATAGTAGTAAAACACCAAATACGGTTGTCTTAGTAAAAACATCAAAAATACAATTCATAAAAACATGGAAGAATATAGGTACAGTTCAACACAATGCGAAATTACAAAAATAATTCTAATATGAAAAATCACTCACCAATTACCAGCCATCAAAAATATTATGCATTTAAAGTAATATATATATATATATATATATATATATATATATATATATATATATATATATATATATATATATATATATATATATATATATATTTTGGGCAACTAGGTGTTGAAGGAAACCCAGTGAACACTTACCGGAAGTAGAGCCGCTGGGGTGTTGGAGAGAGACATTTGTAGAGGTTAGAGCTTTCGGGATGATCCCTTCGTCAGCACAAGAGAGAGTTGTGTCTCTCTTGTGCTGACGAAGGGATCATCCCGAAAGCTCTAACCTCTACAAATGTGTCTCTCCAACACCCCAGCGGCTCTACTTCCGGTAAGTGTTCACTGGGTTTCCTTCAACACCTAGTTGCCCAAAGTATCCTTACTTACCTTTCCTCTTCCTTAGTATTTATATATATATATATACACACACACTACGGAAGAGGAAAGGTAAGGATATTTAGGTCAACTAGGTGTTGAAGGAAACCCAGTGAACACTTACCGGAAGTAGAGCCGCTGGGGTGTTGGGGAGACATATAAATTTCTAAATAAGCATACGTGCACTAAAAGCAGAAAATTACGCAAACGTTGTTATCAATATTAATTCAAGATGGACATCTATTTATTAAAAGGCTTAGGTATGTTTCCACGAAAGAGATACTAGGTACGTGTGTCGGTTTAAGACACGAAAGTTTAGGTGCTTCTATAAATTCTATAAACTTGAAATTTGAGGAGATGATCAGTCATGGGTCACAACCAATAGGAAAAATCGAAAATCGTAACATTTTCCATTTATAGGGGGTCTTTTTGACCGCAAACATTCATTTCATAACCCCATAAGAAAAGCATTGAAATCGGTGCAAGCCATTTTTTAATTTATTTTAAAATTACTTAAAATTATGATACAAACTCCGAACTTGAAGCATTAAACGGAAATAAGACTGAACATTATTATTTTTGGAAAGAGAAAATGAATTCATAGCGAATTAGCTTAAATATTATGTTTTAACTGCATAAAAACGAGAAATTTTAAAATTTATAACAGTGGGAAATTTTATCTACCATGGAAACGCTTCAATGCTTTTATATGGGATTCTTGCCTTTTAATAGTATGAACATCTATATAGCTTACGAGCGTAAAAATAACGTGTTTTATAAGCAGTTTCAATGAAAAGAGGGTAAGGGGAAAAGGAGAGGGGGAGGGGAAAAGGAGAGAGGGGAGGGAGTGAAAGGAAAAGAGGTGAAAGGGAGATAGGGGAAAGCAGGAGAGAGGGGGATGGGAAGAGAGGGAGGGGAGAGAGAGGGAGGAGGGAAATAGGGGAGAAGAAGGGTTATGCAGGAATGTAGTAGAGAGGGTAATGGGAAAAGGAGACGATGAAGGATGGGGGGAAGTAGAGAGGTGGAAGGGAGAGAAGGGAAAGTAGAGACAAAGAGGGGAGCAGGAGAGAGGGGGGATGGAGAGAGGGGGGATAGAGAGAGGGGGGGAGGGAGATGTACCAATAATGCAAGAATATAGTCAAATACGTCTTTAATAGAATAGTTTTCTATGGGGATGTCATTCGCACCATTAAATGATTCACATTATTATTAATAAATTAATTGAAAGAAATCCGCGTAAACATTACGTGGGTACAGCCGGAATGCCTCATGAACTGAAGCCGTTATCATGCTCCTTAGAAACCTAATGCCATTGAGAGGACTATGTAATGGTACAAGATATACTGTTACTCGAATACAACCCCACACACAAAGAAAAGTGATCGGTGCAGCAAACTCACTCATTCCATCGGATACAAATTTACCATTCAGTTTAAAGCGAAAACAATTCCCATTCAATTGGCTTTTTCCATGACCATCAATAAGTCACAAGGCCAAACATTTGATAATATGCCTCTACCTACCTAAGCCTGTTTTTAGTCATGGACAATTATATGTTGCTCTATCAGAAGTCAGATCGTTTGATACACTTACTGTAATGTCAGGAAAGAACCCAGAAATTGACAATTTTGTCTTTAGAGAAATCTTTCATTAAAAAATAATAGGTTAAAAAAAAATTCCTGAATGTTTAATTAAGAACCTTTAAGATCCGCTAGATCGGCGTATGCTACGCCGGGTATAGTTACTAGTACGTATATAATCCTTTATAATTTATGGAATTAGGACAGTTTATATTTGCTCTACAATAATTATCAAAGCAATCATTATGTGGATGTCTAATAATGACAGTGCTTCTAATATTGCGCTTCACATACACACAAAATTCGGTTTACGATTAAATAAAAAGCGAATTAAGAACGTAATAAATATCGGAATATCCACTTTTCATTAACTACATTAAAAATATGATTCGATGGGGGAATTTGCGGGCAAATGGAATCAACATTGAATAGACTCACTCTCGGCGAAAAAGTCCGGAAACCACGTTTCCGTAACGGAATGGAATTTTTAACTCGCTACATGATACGATAGTAAATCTAATAGGGATTGCGGAAGAGTCCAGTTTTCCGCAGATATCCAATACCTCCTCGCCCTAGGTGAAAAATGTCTCATGACCAGAAATATTCACTTTTTCTCCTTACTTGCACTCCTAAAAACTAATTTGGAATAGAAACACCTGTCTAATCCGTCCCATTCGCTTTTAGATAATCTCACCGCCAGGCCCGCGTCGGTAATATTTGCCGCCCGGGGGCAAACAGTTTATGCCGCCCCTTACGGTCTTATAAAAGCATACTGGCCCAGATTGTTACATTAAAGTTGTATTTAATTTGCGTAAAAACACAAAATTAAGAGAGATTCCTGCCTCCGCCCGTGAATTGCCGCCTCTAATGTTGCCGCCCGGGTGAAATGCACACCTTGCACCCATAAGCAGGCGCCGCCCTGCTTGCAGCAATTTACTGGACCGTTCTACTTCGAAGGCCATTTCTACCCTGCCTAAGACAAGCCCCGAAAAATTTCGAAAAAATTAATGTAATGTATGTGAATTTCGAAGTTAAGAGGATTCTAATCGAGGAAATAATCGCACAAGAATGAAAAATCTTTTACTCTCGGGATTTCGCGATATCAGAATATCCCGATGCTACGATCAAGTATGCCAATTAACACCTCGTCAAGTATAATACGTGTAAGGTATTAAAAAATCATTTGAAACGAAAAGTAGGCAAATTTTTTGGGCAATTTAACACGGCCGTAAATAAATAAGAAAAGAAAACTCACCTTGAGTGCTACGATTTCGGCACACTCAGTCGTTTAGGACGAACTTCGATGTGAATTAGTTGACCGCTGAATGCTAAATAAACTCCCAGAGCAACATGCACGTCTGCAAAAGCAATATAGCGACATCTATCGTTATGTGGTGGAAACTCGATATTCCTTTGGTATTCATTGCTTTGTCTATCACGACTATGAAAATGTTATAAGGCGAACATTTTTGAACTTCAAAAAAGTATTATATTAAATATATTATTTTACCAATTTCCCTTTTGAGCAATTTTAAAATGGTTCGGTAGGGTATAAAGTGACGAAGAAATTAAGAGATTTTCTATTTAAATAGATAAGTTTTGTACTTAGAGGTAAACTACCAAAAGGATTGCCATACATTTATTTTTATTATACTTGCCAAAATGCCTGCGCGCCACCACTTTCATGGCCTTTCCATAATTTAGCCGTTTATCGTTAATTAGGCTACTTCCAACAGATAGGAGAAAATGCAGTAATTATTTTCTATCGCTATCCCTTCTCGTCAGGAGAATCGTGCATGCCATTTATTTGGTTATTCGTAGTCTTAACGTCAACACATTCGATCCTGAAAGCATAATGGTGAGCTGAGGGTAGGAAAAATATTATATCATTTAACATTCGCGCGCACCTTTATGACTTTGAACGTACACCCAACCGAAAACGCTGATAATAGAAAGTGACTAACATAAAATTCCAAGTTCATAATATATAAAAATAATACATATAAAATCTGATGTGGTCAAACATGACTTTCTCCATATTTGGGGTATAGATATTTAAATTATTATGAATAGCATTACAAGGCGAAATTATTTCGTATCGTAAAAGTATACAGTCGTCCTTATTGCCGTAAATTATATTTTGAATACGTTTACAGAATTCACCGCTACATGGTGGTGGATCTTTATACTGGAAATTAAGAAAAAGCAAAATATCTCCGAAATGGATGGTTCTACGAACATTTGTTTCAAACAAAACTTCGAAGAAATATTATTCTCTACAACTTATGGTCCTTATGAAGATTACCGATATCGACGTTTTTAAGGAGATACTTGACGTAAACCGAAAAAACCGACTATTTATAAATAATGATGTTTTAACGGAGAAATATCACAAAAACCGAATCGGGTTTCGAATAAACCTCCACTTCCGGTTTACCGTTATTGTCCAAAAACTAATCAGTTCTTTGTGCTCATGCTAAAGTGTTATATATGAAGTTTGGTAACGATATAGCACGTACTTTTTGAGTTAGAGCGCTCACAATCACACACACACACAGACATCATTCCGAAAGTAGTCTAAACGTGTTCTAGGGACCTCAAAACGTGTATTTCCGTTGAAATCTCGAAGTCGATTTTTTTCGTGAACACAATACTTTCCCATTACTACGTATGGAGAAAGTAAAAACGGTACAACATACATTGTACAAACTTTTTCATACTTTAATGCGTCGTTTAGTTATCTTGAGAAAATGAAAATCGTATCAGCCAGTTTTTAGAAAATGTGCGAAGGTCTGACATATCTGACACTTTTGCAGTAGTGAACACCTTGAGATACGGTGTTAAGGGCCCCACACACAGTGACGGCCCTAGAAATTACGGGGCCCAATTAGAAAAGTTTTGGCGGGGCCCCTACATATAAAAGGCGTAGTTTGAAAAAAAGATTTGGGAGGGACACAGCAAGCGAGGTCCAAAGGACCGATGCAACGAGACCTAAAAGGCCGAGCCAGGGGGTGGGGATCCGGAGTGTATCCCAAACCGCCAACGAATTTCCTGCATTCTGAGAGCATCAGATGGCCTCTCATGAGAACACTTGGGTATAGATGGGACTATGGATAAATCTAAAAAGAAAGAAAAGAACCTAGAGGCGATATAGTGCGATTTGCTAAAAACGGAATTTGACGGCAACGTTACGAAAAGGAAGGAAGATAGCGATAACGTCTTATTCGCCTACTAGGGCGTCGTTACCAGATACTAAAAAACTGTCTTTTAATGTAGTTTGCCAGTTTGCAGTTTCCATGTCCGCAAGCTGTTCCCCTTCCCAAAAAATATAGAGCAAGGTGCGGGGCCCCCTTAGCCGCGGGGCCCGATTGGATCCAATAGGTACAATCACGGTAGAAAAAACTGGGACACCTTAACGTTCTCCTAACGGCGAATTGGGGAACTTTTTCGAGAGTACAAACTGAATGACAACACTGCAGGAGAGAAGAGGGGAAAGGGGGGGGGGGGGGGGGGGGAAGAGAAGAGTGGGTCCCGCCAGTATTCGTCACTCTGCTAAGCAAATCAACCGACCTAACACTTGTGTGAGGCCAAGTCCCCACTTGAAACAGGTTCGTATTCTAGCATCAAGGCCTGTGAGCGAGCTTCGAATAAGTCTTGTTGTGATCCAAATGATGCGGTGAAATAAAAACAACTGTGCTAGTGTCCGTAAAATACCCTAACAAGGGAAGGCACCCAAACTTCACAGGATGAAAGAAAACGAGAAATAATTAGACACGTATTTTCGGAAAGGCGTCTAACGAGCCCGCGCTTTCGAGATATTTGCAATTGAAAATTGAAAAACAAGTGGCTTGTCTACTAATACCATGACGAGCGACACACTGATATCAGGTGGCGGTAACCTAGCGATAAAGGGTCGGGCTGCGGAAATTGTGTCGCGGGGTCGATCGTCGACATCGCCGATTTTTTTTCTTCTCCAATCAATGTTTTATGACTTTAGTTGTCCAAATTACATCATTAATAATTTTCTTTCTTTTTTCAGGCCAGTATTTTATTTTTAAATCCATTGCAATGCACTTTTTACGACATACTCGGATTATATAGATACTTGATAAATATATACAACATCTTCTACGCACATCCTCCTCGATATTTCCACTGTAGAGTTGCATAGTTTACGTGCCGAATAAGGAGCACTTTATGCCACGTTCCGACGGTTTCTCGAGTCCTTTCGGTGCGTCCTGGCGGTGGGCCCTACCGGGTGGGGTCGCTTTTCGCTCGCTCTCCTAGGGATGGATTAGGGAACCGTAATTTATTCATATGTAATGGTTATACCGCCATTAGTCGGTCGCCATTGCCTCATTAGTTACAATTGGCCGGGAACGAAAACAAGAACGGGGAGGTGAACGGTAGCAAACGGTAACGGTAGCGACCCTATCGGTGCACAATAGAACGCGACGCGTTCACGTTTACGCCTCAAATTGTCATTTCGCCTACAGAAACAATGTGTGGGGATTCGATCGCTACTGCGGTTAATTATCCGCAGTTAATTAATTAATTAATGAGCAGCAACGATAACAGTATAACAAGATAACAAAGTAACGATAGCAAATAATACATTTTAACGAAAACAATGGCGGCGCACATGTATACGTTTAAAATTTATTTAATTTAATTTCTTTGCGTTGCCGTTCTCGTTCCCGGGCAATTGTGCATCTGCCATTAGTCACATGTGGTCGCCTGTTGTCGGCTGCACGCCGTGAAGTGGGGAACATTGGTTTTTCGACAGCTTTGCCGGTTCTCTGACTGACAATGCAAACGCCGTGTGAGACGGAGGCCGCTACCTAATCCATCCCAAGGAGAACGAGCGAAAAGCGACCCCACCCGGTAGGGCCCACCGCCAGGACGCACCGAAAGGACTCGAGAAACCGTCGGAACGTGGCATAAAGTGCTCCTTATTCGGCACGTAAACTATGCAACTCTACAGTGGAAATATCGAGGAGGATGTGCGTAGAAAATGTTGTATATATTTATCAAGTATCTATATAATCCGAGTATGTCGTAAAAAGTGCATTGCAATGGATTTAAAAATAAAATACTGGCCTGAAAAAAGAAAGAAAATTATTAATGATGTTATTTGGACAACTTACATAAAACTAAAGTCATAAAACATTGATTGGAGAAGAAAAAAAATCGGCGATGTCGACGATCGACCCCGCGACACAATTTCCGTAGCCCGACCCTTTATCGCTAGGTTACCGCCACCTGATATCAGTGTGTCGCTCGTCATGGTATTAGTAGACAAGCCACTTGTTTTTCAATTTTCAATTGCAAATATCTCGAAAGCGCGGGCTCGTTAGACGCCTTTCCGAAAATACGTGTCTAATTATTTCTCGTTTTCTTTCATCCTGTGAAGTTTGGGTGCCTTCCCTTGTTAGGGTATTTTACGGACACTAGCACAGTTGTTTTTATTTCACCGCATCATTTGGATCACAACAAGACTTATTCGAAGCTCGCTCACAGGCCTTGATGCTAGAATACGAACCTGTTTCAAGTGGGGACTTGGCCTCACACAAGTGTTAGGTCGGTTGATTTGCTTAGCAGAGTGACGAATACTGGCGGGACCCACTCTTCTCTTCCCCCCCCCCCCCCCCCCCTTTCCCCTCTTCTCTCCTGCAGTGTTGTCATTCAGTTTGTACTCTCGAAAAAATTCCCCAATTCGCCGTTAGGAGAACGTTAAGGTGTCCCAGTTTTTTCTACCGTGATTGTACAATTGGTCTAAGGCCGGCCCTGCCCACACACGTTCCGTCTTACCTTCCGTTTTGCCTGCGCAGATTTAAGACGGAAGGTAAAACGGAGCGTGTGTGGGGTCAAAGCTACAGACTTAGCATCCGTGTACAGTCATAAGCTTGGCACGAAGTAGATCTGTCATCGCCTGAAGTGTACAGGCAAGTCTGCGAGCAAGTCGTAACATGTGTGGGGGTTCTCCGTTTTAGCCTTTGTTTAACATCGTATCTCAAGGTGTTCACTACTGTAGAAGTGTCAGACATGTCAGACCTTCGCACCATTCCAAGAGAGTTCCTTAGC
This sequence comes from Uropetala carovei, assembly GCA_036926305.1. Taxonomy (NCBI): domain Eukaryota; kingdom Metazoa; phylum Arthropoda; class Insecta; order Odonata; family Petaluridae; genus Uropetala; species Uropetala carovei. The sequence continues at coordinate 2,117,540 of JAXCHB010000138.1, forward strand.
AAATTCATTCAAATTTACCGCGATAATCCATGTTTATGGAAAATTAAAAGTAAAGATTATTATGATAAACAGAAAAAAATGTTGCATATGTAAAGTCGAGGTCGAAGTTGTTACAAACTGATCCACATGCAACGAAGGAAACAGTTGTGAAAAAAATTAATTCTTGTGTACACTAAAAGATTGTCGGAAATGTTGTCTTAATGCTCGATTCGCGAAAACTGAGAGAAAGATTGAGAATAAGACGAAGCGTCTGTGGGATCCCTCGTGTTCCGTTTTACCTTCCGTCTTAAATCCGCGCAGGCAAAACGGAAGGTAAAACGGAGCGTGTGTGGGGCCCTTTAAACTGAGGCTAAAACGGAGAACCCTCACACATGTTACGACTTACTCGCAGACTTGCCTGTACACTTCAGGCGATGACAGATCTACTTCGTGCCAAGCCTATGACTGTACACTAGGGTGGTCCTTAGCTATAGGCAAAATAATTTTTTAAAAATTTCTTCCGGGACGCCCCCTAAATTTGTTCCATTTGGTTAGAAAATAAATTGTGTTAAATATTTTAACAATCGGATAAAGGGAAAACGTGCCGCATCGCACTTGAACTTTATATATTTCATCATTTTTTGTGGTATTTGGGTCATTCCTAGTGAATACGGAGCAATTCCAATTTTGGATTTGAACGGATTGTTTTGATATTATTACCAACACTATTAGACATTTTTGGTGATGAATCTCGAATATTCATATCATCTGCCCAGTAGTTGCCAAGATCCGGCCCGGAAAGTGAGCGCGTGGCATGCAAGTCGCAGCGTGCCGCGGCGCAACTGCTCAAATCTGTCAAATTCGCTGCCTCTTATCTCGTAAAGTATTTCGCCAGTAGTTCCAAAAAACACAACTTATTATCGTTTTTGGCAGTTCTTTAAGGTTATTTACTTAAATATACCTCATGACTTCCATATTTTGAATAAAAATACGCGAAACTTGAGAAATATTCAGATTTTTTCGTTTCACTGTTATATTACGAAGCCAGTGGTGTACCTACCATATAGCCAGAGTAGGCAATGCCTAAGGACCCTCGAACAAAAGGGGCCCCACGAGCGAATGACAACGATTAGTTAAGCGTCACTTTGATGAATTGTCATGAGATTATCGTTTTCACCTCTTTCTGAAGAGGGCCCCCACCACAGAGAAAAATAAACCAATAAAATAGTATATATAAAAAAATCTTTTTGCTAAAATATTTCCGCCCATCACCGGTTCTTGACTAGGGGCTACTGTACGAAGCCAACAGTTTTCATATTTGAAATAAAAAGTTTGAAACAATTGTTAAATCAATAAAGTGAATTTGTGAGGTATAAATAATGTGTAATTTTTTATATTTCTATTTATTTAAAAACTTCTTTTTAAATTTGTGGGAAAACATTGTTACTTCCATGTATGAAAATAGTTTTCTCTCTAGGTGTTATGATCATTAAAATAGTAAAGTACCTTTCAGAGAAGTTTAATTTAAGAGTATATTGAAATTATAACGAGTTTCTCAAAAATTTTCTGACAACGTTGCTCTGTTGCAGTCTAGAAATTTACGCCGGTAGCCTGCGACAACTTTCAAAATGAACTGTTTTTGAGATTCACTTTTAGTAAATAATTTATTAAAGTCCTCCATTATCTTAACTCCTCTTTCTTGACGAGTTTCAGTTGCTTTGCAATCTCCAGTCCCTCTCTATAGGTGTGATCATTCTTCCACATAAGGGGATCCTTAGAGAGAAATGTCACTGAAATATTGAACCTTTTGAAAAATTATCTAGATTCATTAAAAATGAAATGTTCAAGTCCCTTATCTACGAAGTATTTTATATCTTTCTAGTGTACGGAAAATCTTTTGGTTGAGTCGTCTGAATTCTCGTTGACATTTGATTGCAAGGCTAATAACATTCGTTTCTTATATAGTGTCTATTGATACCTTGTCGTTGAAAAACGCTGGAGCTGCACTTTCTGGTGCAAGGTATCACAAATGGTTACAAAATTTATTCATTGCCACACGGCTAATTTCACTATCAGTCTTGTCGTACTCGTAAAGACTTTTCAAAAACAGCAAATCTCTCCGAGGAGCTTTAATGGCAATCGGCGCGATAATACAAGCCTCCACGTACAAACGTACTAGAAAGACGCGCACGTCGCGGAGTGCAATTTCTTCTTCGGCAGATAAGGAGAATTCATCGCGAAAAAGAAATATTTTTAGACAGTATATAGCTTTAGCCATCCACCTAGCATGGTAAAATGCACCGGGAACGCGAAATGATATTCCTCGAGGAGGAACCCCTCCTCCCAGAAAAATGACAGTTAGTTAAAGGAGCTCTCGGTAATCTTCACTGGGGTGATATCCTGTAAACGCTGCAGCACGAAAGCTAGAATTTCGTCTTCCGCGTTCTTTAGATCATCTCGAACCCACCAATCTTGCATTCCAGGTTTAAAATTCTCCCTGTTAAGTTGAGGCCATGCTTCCTGAAACTTTAGTTTCATTTCGTTTCGTTTCGTTTCGTATCGTTTCGTTCGTTTCGTGTCTTGTCGTCTCGTGTCGTTTCGTTTCGTTTGGTGTCGTTTCGTTTCGTTTCGTGTCGAGTCGTGTCGTTTCGTGTCGTTTCGTTTCGTGTCGTTACGTGTCGTTTCGTGTCGTTTCGTGTCGTTTCGTTTCGTTTCGTGTCGTTTCGTGTCGTTTCGAGTCGTTTCGTTTCGTTTCGTGTCGTGTCGAGTCGTTTCGATTCGTTTCGTGTCGTGTCGTGTCGAGTCGCGTCGCGTCGTTTCGTTTCCTTTCGTTTCGTGTCGTTTCGTGTCGCTTTGTGTCGCTACGTGTCGTTTCGTGTCGTGTCTTTCGTTTCATTTCGTTTCGTTTCGTTTCGATTCGTTTCGTGTCGTTTCGTGTCGCGTCGAGTCGTGTCGTGTCATGTCGTTTCGTGTCGTGTCGTGTCGTTTCGTATCGTTTCGTGTCGTTTCGTGTCGTTTCGTGTCGAGTCGTGTCGTTTCGATTCGTTTCGTGTCGTTTCGTTTCGTTTCGTTTCGTGTCTTTTGGGGCGTGTCGAGTCGTGTCGTTTCGTGTCGTGTCGAGTCGAGTCGTTTCGTTTCGTGTCGTTTCGTGTCGTTTCGTTTCGATCCGTTTCGTGTCGTGTCGAGTCGAGTCGTGTCGAGTCGTGTCGTTTCGTGTCGTTTCTTGTCGTTTCGTTTCGTTTCGTGTCGTTTCGTTTCGTTTCGTTTCGTGCCGTTTCGTGTCGTGTCGAGTCGTGTCGTGTCGTTTCGTGTCGTGTCGAGTCGTGTCGTTTCGTTCCGTTTCGTTTCGTTTCGTTTCGTGTCGAGTCGTGTCGTATCGTGTCGTTTCGTGTCGTGTCGTGTCGAGTTGTGCCGTGTCGTTTCCTGTCGTTTCGTGTCGTTTCGTGCCGTTTCGTGTCGTGTCGTGTCGAGTCGTGTCGAGTCGTGTCGTGTTGTTTCGTGTAGTTTCGTTTCGTGTCGTTTCGTGTCGTGTCGTTTCGTGTCGTGTCGAGTCGTTTCGATTCGTTTCGTTTCGTGTCGTTTCGTGTCGTTTCGTGTCGTGTCGTGTCGAGTCGTGTCGTGTCGTGTCGTTTCGTTTCCTTTCGTTTCGTGTCGTTTCGTGTCGTGTCCTGTCGTGTCGTGTCCGTTCGAGTCGTGTCGTTTCGTTTCGTGTCGTTTCGTATGCTTTCGTGTCGTTTCGAGTCGTGTCGAGTCGTGTCTTGTCATGTCGTTTCGTGTCGTTTCGTGTCGTGTCGTGTCGAGTCGTGTCGTGTCGTTTCGTGTCGTTTCGTGTCGTGTCGTTTCGTGTCGTGTCGTTTCGTGTCGAGTCGTGTCGTTTCGTTTCGTGTCGTTTCGTATGCTTTCGTGTCGTTTCGAGTCGTGTCGAGTCTTGTCGTGTCATGTCGTTTCGTGTCGTTTCGTGTCGTGTCGTGTCGAGTCGTGTCGTGTCGTTTCGATTCGTTTCGTGTCGTTTCGTTTCGGCTCGTTTCGTGTCTTTTGGGGCGTGTCGAGTCGTGTCGTTTCGTGTCGATCGTGTCGTGTCGTACCGTGTCGTTTCGTGTCGTTTCGTGTCGTGTCGAGTCGAGTCGTGTCGAGTCGTGTCGTTTCGTGTCGTTTCTTGTCGTTTCGTTTCGTTTCGTTTCGTGTCGTTTCGTTTCGTTTCGTTTCGTGCCGTTTCGTGTCGTGTCGAGTCGTGTCGTGTCGTTTCGTGTCGTGTCGTGTCGAGTCGTGTCGTTTCGTTCCGTTTCGTTTCGTTTCGTGTCGAGTCGTGTCGTATCGTGTCGTTTCGTGTCGTGTCGTGTCGAGTTGTGCCGTGTCGTTTCCTGTCGTTTCGTGTCGTTTCGTGCCGTTTCGTGTCGTGTCGTGTCGAGTCGTGTCGAGTCGTGTCGTGTTGTTTCGTGTAGTTTCGTTTCGTGTCGTTTCGTGTCGTGTCGTTTCGTGTCGTGTCGAGTCGTTTCGATTCGTTTCGTTTCGTGTCGTTTCGTGTCGTTTCGTGTCGTGTCGTATCGATTCGTGTCGTGTCGTGTCGTTTCGTTTCCTTTCGTTTCGTGTCGTTTCGTGTCGTGTCCTGTCGTGTCGTGTCCTGTCGTGTCGTGTCCGTTCGAGTCGTGTCGTTTCGTATGCTTTCGTGTCGTTTCGAGTCGTGTCGAGTCGTGTCGTGTCATGTCGTTTCGTGTCGTTTCGTGTCGTGTCGTGTCGAGTCGTGTCGTTTCGTGTCGTGTCGTTTCGTGTCGAGTCGTGTCGTTTCGTTTCGTGTCGTTTCGTATGCTTTCGTGTCGTTTCGAGTCGTGTCGAGTCGTGTCGTGTCGTGTCGTGTCGAGTCGTGTCGTGTCGTTTCGTGTCGTTTCGATTCGTTTCGTGTCGTTTCGTTTCGTTTCGTGTCTTTTGGGGCGTGTCGAGTCGTGTCGTTTCGTGTCGATCGTGTCGTGTCGTACCGTGTCGTTTCGTGTCGTTTCGTGTCGTGTCGCGTCGAGTCGTTTCGTTTCGTGTCGTTTCGTGTCGTTTCGTTTCGATCCGTTTCGTGTCGAGTCGAGTCGTGTCGAGTCGTGTCGTTTCGTGTCGTTTCTTGTCGTTTCGTTTCGTGTCGTTTCGTTTCGTTTCGTTTCGTGCCGTTTCGTGTCGTGTCGAGTCGTGTCGTTTCGTTCCGTTTCGTTTCGTTTCGTGTCGAGTCGTTTCGTGTCGTGTCGTGTCGAGTTGTGCCGTGTCGTTTCCTGTCGTTTCGTGTCGTTTCGTGCCGTTTCGTGTCGTGTCGTGTCGAGTCGTGTCGAGTCGTGTCGTGTTGTTTCGTGTAGTTTCGTTTCGTGTCGTTTCGTGTCGTGTCGTTTCGTGTCGTGTCGAGTCGTTTCGATTCGTTTCGTTTCGTGTCGTTTCGTGTCGTTTCGTGTCGTGTCGTATCGATTCGTGTCGTGTCGTTTCGTTTCCTTTCGTTTCGTGTCGTTTCGTGTCGTGTCCTGTCGTGTCGTGTCCTGTCGTGTCGTGTCCGTTCGAGTCGTGTCGTTTCGTTTCGTGTCGTTTCGTATGCTTTCGTGTCGTTTCGAGTCGTGTCGAGTCGTGTCGTGTCATGTCGTTTCGTGTCGTTTCGTGTCGTGTCGTGTCGAGTCGTGTCGTGTCGTTTCGTGTCGTGTCGTTTCGTGTCGTGTCGTTTCGTGTCGTGTCGTGTCGTTTCGTGTCGTTTCGTATCGTTTCGTGTCGTTTCGTGTCGAGTCGTGTCGTTTCGATTCGTTTCGTGTCGTTTCGTTTCGTTTCGTTTCGTGTCTTTTGGGGCGTGTCGAGTCGTGTCGTTTCGTGTCGAGTCGTGTCGATCGTGTCGTGTCGTACCGTGTCGTTTCGTGTCGTTTCGTGTCGTGTCGAGTCGTGTCGTTTCGTTTCGTGTCGTTTCGTGTCGTTTCGTTTCGATCCGTTTCGTGTCGTGTCGAGTCGTGTCGTTCCTTATCGTTTCGTTTCGTGTCGTTTCGTTTCGTTTCGTGTAGTGTCGTGTCGTTTCGTGTCGTGTCGTGTCGAGTCGTGTCGTTTCGTTCCGTTTCGTTTCGTTTCGTGTCGAGTCGTGTCGTATCGTGTCGTTTCGTGTCGTGTGTGTCGAGTTGTGCCGTGTCGTTTCGTGTCGTTTCGTGCCGTTTCGTGTCGTGTCGTGTCGAGTCGTGTCGTGTCGTTTCTTGTAGTTTCGTTTCGTGTCGTTTCGTGTCGTGTCCTATCGTGTCGTTTCGATTCGTTTCGTGTCGTTTCGTGTCGTGTCCTGTCGTGTCGTGTCGTGTCGTCTCGAGTCGTATCGTGACGTGTCGCTTCGTGTCGTTTCGTGTCGTTTGTTTCGTTTCGTTTCATTTGGTTTCATTTCGTTTCGTTTCGTTTCGAGTCGATTCGTGTCGTGTCTTTTCGTTTCGTTTCGTGTCGTTACGTGTCGTTTCGTGTCGTTTCGTTTCGTGCCGTGTCGTTTCGTGTCGAGTCGTGTCGTTCCGTGTCGTTTCGTGTCGTGTCGTGTCGAGTCCTGTCGTGTCGTGTCGTTTCGTGTCGCGTCGTGTCGTGTCGCGTCATTTCCTGTCGTGTCGTGTCGTGTCCTGTCGTTTCGTGTCGTTCCGTGTCGTGTCGTGTCGAGTCGTTTCGCGTCGTTTCGTGTCGTGTCGAGTCGTGTCGTTTCGTTTCGTATCGTTTCGTATCGTTTCGTATCGTTTCGTTTCGTGTCTTTTCGTTTCGTTTCGATTCGTTTCGTTTTGCTTCCTTTCGTGTCGTTTCGTGTCGTGTCATGTCGAGTCGTGTCGTGTCGTTTCGTTTCGTTTCGTTTCGATTCGTGTCGTTTCGTGTCGTTTCGTGTCGGTAGGTTTCGTTTCGTTTCGTTTCGTGTCGTTTCGTTTCGTGTCGCGTCGTGTCGTTTCGTGTCGTGTCGTTTCGTGTCGTTTCGTGTCGTTTCGTATCGTTTCGTGTCGTGTCGTGTCGAGTCGTTTCGTTTCGTTTCGATTCGTTTCGTTTCGTGTCGTTTCGTGTCGTTTCGTGAGGTTTCGTTTCGTGTCTTGTCGTGTCGTGTCGTGTCGTGTCGTTTCTATTCGTTTCGTTTCGTGTCGTTTCGTGTCGTTTCGCGTCGTGTCGTGTCGTGTCGTTTCGTGTCGTTTCGTGTCGTTTCGTGTCGCGTCGTGTCGTGTCGCGTCGTTTCGTGTCGTGTCGTGTCCTGTCGTTTCGTGTCGTTTCGTGTCGTGTCGTTTCGTGCGTTTCGTGTCCTGTCGAGTCGTTTCGTGTCGTTTCGTGTCGAGTCGTGTCGTTTCGTGTCGTTTCGTTTCGTTTCGTACCGTTTCGTTTCGTGTCTTTTCGTTTCGTTTCGTTTCGCTTCCTTTCGTGTCATTTCGTGTCGTTTCGTGTCGTGTCGTGTCGAGTCCTGTCGTGTCGTTTCGTTTCGTGTCGTTTCGTGTCGTTTCGTTTCGTTTCGATTCGTGTCGTTTCGTGTCGTTTCGTGTCGTGTCGTTTCGTGTCGGTAGGTTTAGTTTCGTTTCGAGTCGTTTCGTGTCGTTTCGTGTCGTTTCGTATCGTTTCGTGTCGTTTCGTGTCGTGTCGAGCCGTTTCGTTTCGTTTCGTGTCGTTTCGTGTCGTTTCGTGTAGTTTCGTTTCGTGCCTGGTCGTGTCGTGTCGAGTCGTGTCGTTTCGTGTCGTTTCTTGTCGTTTCGTTTCGTTTCGTGTCGTATCGTTTCGTTTCGTGCCGTTTCGTGTCGTGGCGTGTCGAGTCGTGTCGTGTCGTTTCGTGTCGTGTCGTGTCGAGTCGTGTCGTTTCGTTCCGTTTCGTTTCGTTTCGTGTCGAGTCGTGTCGTATCGTGTCGTTTCGTGTCGTGAAGTGTCGAGTTGTGCCGTGACGTTTCGTGTCGTTTCGTGCCGTTTCGTGTCGTGTCGTGTCGAGTCGTGTCGAGTCGTGTCGTGTCGTTTCGTGTAGTTTCGTTTCGTGTCGTGTCGTGTCGAGTCGAGTCGTGTCGAGTCGTGTCGTTCCTTGTCGTTTCGTTTCGCTTCGTGTCGTGTCGTGTCGAGTCGTGTCGTTTCGTTTCGTTTCGTGTCGAGTCGTGTCGAGTCGTGTCGTATCGTGTCGTTTCGTGTCGTGTCTTTCGATTCATTTCGTTTCGTTTCGATTCGTTTCGTGTCGTGTCGCTTCGTTTCGTTTCGTGTCGTTTCGTATGCTTTCGTGTCGTTTCGAGTCGTGTCGAGTCGTGTCGTGACATGTCGTTTCGTGTCGGTTCGTGTCGTTTCGTGTCGTTTCGTGTCGTGTCGTGTCGAGTCGTGTCGTTTCGTGTCGAGTCGTGTCGTGTCGTTTCGTGTCGTTTCCTGTCGTGTCGTGTCGTTTCGTGTCGTGCCGTTTCGTGTCGTTTCGTATCGTTTCGTGTCGTTTCGTGTCGAGTCGTGTCGTTTCGATTCGTTTCGTGTCGTTTCGTTTCGTTTCGTGTCTTTTGGGGCGTGTCGAGTCGTGTCGTTTCGTGTCGAGTCGTGTCGATCGTGTCGTGTCGTACCGTGTCGTTTCGTGTCGTGTCGAGTCGCGCTGTTTCGTTTCGTGTCGTTTCGTGTCGTTTCGTGTCGTTTCGTGTCGTTTCGTTTCGATCCGTTTCGTGTCGTTTCGCTTCGTTTCGTGTCGTGTCGAGTCTTGTCGTTTAGTGTCGTTTCGTTTCGATTCGTTTCGTTTCGTGTCGAGTTGTTTCGATTCGTTTCGTTTCGTGTCGTGTCGTGTCGAGTCCGTTCGAGTCGTGTCGTTTCGTTTCGTGTCGTTACGTGTCGTTTCGTGTCGTTTCGTGCCGTTTCGTGTCGTGTCGATTCGTTTCGTTTCGTTTCGATTCGTATCGATTCGTTTCGCGTCGTTTCGTGTCTTTTAGTGTCCTTTCGTGTCGCGTCGTTTCGTGTAGTTTCGTGTCGTTTCGTTTCTTTTCGATTCGTTTCGATTCGTTTCGTGTCGTTTCGTGACGTGTCGTATCGTTTCGTATCGTGTCGTTTCGTGTCGGGTCGTTTCGTGTCGTTTCGTGGCGTGTCGTTTTGTGTCGTTTCGTGTCGTTTCGTTTCGTTTCGTGTCGTTTCGTGTCGTTTAGTGTCGTGTCGTTTCGTTCCGTTTCGTTTCGTGTCGTTTCGTGCCGTTTCGTGTCGTTTCGTGACGTTTCGTGTTGTTTCGTTTCGTGTCGAGTCGTTTCGTTTCGATTCGTTTCGTTTCGTTTCGTGTCGTTCCGTTTCGTGTCGTGTCGTGTCGAGTCCGTTCGAGTCGTGTCGTTTCGTTTCGTGTCGTTTCGTGTCGTTACCTGTCGTTTCGTGTCGTTTCGTGTCCTTTCGTGTCGTGTCGAGTCGTGTCGTTTCGTGTCGTTTCGTGTCATTTCGTGTCCTGTCGAGTCGTGTCGTTTCGTGTCGTGTGGAGTCGTGTCGTTTCGTGTCGTTTCGTGTCGTTTCGTGTCGAGTCTTGTAGAGTCGTGTCGAGTTGTGTCGTGTAGTGTCGTGTCGTTTCATGTCGTTTCGTGTCGTTTCGTTTCGTTTCGTTTCGATTCGTTTTGATTCGTGTCTTTTCGTGTCGTGTCGAGTCGTTTCGTGTCGTTTCGTGTCGTGTCGAGTCGCGTCGTTTCGTTTCTTGTCGTTTCGTGTCGTGTCGTTTCGTGTCGTTTCGCGTCGTGTCGAGTCGTGTCGTGTCCTTTCGTGTCGTTTCGTGTCGTTTCGTGTCGTATCGTTTCGTTTCGTGTCTTTTAGTGTCCTTTCGTGTCGCGTCGTTTCGTGTCGTTTCGTGTCGAGTCTTGTAGAGTCGTGTCGAGTTGTGTCGTGTAGTGTCGTGTCGTTTCGTGTCGTTTCGTTTCTTTTCGATTCGTTTCGATTCGTTTCGTGTCGTTTCGTGACGTGTGGTATCGTTTCGTATCGTGTCGTTTCGTGTCGGGTCGTTTCGTGTCGTTTCGTGTCGTGTCGTTTGTGTCGTTTCGTGTCGTTTCGTTTCGTTTCGTGTCGTTTAGTGTCGTGTCGTGTCGTTTCGTTTCGTTTCGTGTCGTTCGTGCCGTTTCGTGTCGTTTCGTGTCGTGTCGTTTCGTGACGTTTCGTGTTGTTTCGTTTCGTGTCGCGCCGAGTCTTGTCGTTTAGTGTCGATTCGTGTCGTGTCGTTCGTTTCGATTCGTTTCCTGTCGTTTCGTGTCGTGCCGTTTCGTTTCGCTTCGTTTCGTGTCGTGTCGAGTCGTGTCGTTTAGTGTCGTTTCGTTTCGATTCGTTTCGTGTCGTTTCGTTTCGTTTCGTGTCGAGTTGTTTCGATTCGTTTCGTTTTGTGTCGTGTCGTGTCGAGTCCGTTCGAGTCTTGTCGTGTCGTTTCGTGTCGTTACGTTGTCGTTTCGTGTCGTTTCGTGCCGTTTCGTGTCGTGTCGTGTCGATTCGTTCGTTTCGTTTCGTATCGATTCGTTTCGCGTCGTTTCGTGTCTTTTAGTGTCCTTTCGTGTCGCGTCGTTTCGTGTAGTTTCGTGTCGTTTCGTTTCTTTTCGATTCGTTTCGATTCGTTTCGTGTCGTTTCGTGACGTGTCGTATCGTTTCGTATCGTGTCGTTTCGTGTCGGGTCGTTTCGTGTCGTTTCGTGTCGTGTCGTTTTGTGTCGTTTCGTGTCGTTTCGTTTCGTTTCGTGTCGTTTCGTGCCGTTTAGTGTCGTGTCGTTTCGTTCGTTTCGTGTCGTTTCGTGCCGTTTCGTGTCGTTTCGTGTCGTGTCGTTTCGTGACGTTTCGTGTTGTTTCGTTTCGTGTCGAGTCGTTTCGTTTCGATTCGTTTCGTTTCGTTTCGTGTCGGTTTCGTGTCGTGTCGTGTCGAGTCCGTTCGAGTCGTGTCGTTTCGTTTCGTGTCGTTTC